>CM077669.1:492823603-493198905 GCA_039707655.1 Elymus sibiricus
ATGCAAGGCAGGGCAATATAGTGGACGATGACAACGTTATTGCCTAAATTATGTCAATTAGTCTAACTTTCCATACGAGTGTTTCCATGTATAACACCAAAATTCCACCTACAAGTTATTAAAAGGTGTTTCTTTTAACACAAAGCAACCGAAGATACTCATATACATCCACATACTATGAACGCACGCGCACACACACTCTATCTTAGTGAGCTCATTCGAAACACAGAGCTGGCACAACATTTTTGAGATTGACGAAGTCGCCACATGCGTTTCATACTCGACGGAAACGTCTTCTCACTAGTACAAAACAGGGCTTTGGTTCAGGCCAGATCAGAGCATTAGTCCCGGTTCTGTTACGAACCAGGACTAATGGGTGCATTAGTCCTGGTTCGAGCGGCGCAGGCATCAGTCCCGGTTCGAACGGGACCTTTAGTCCCGGTTGGAGAGACCAATGCCCCTTTAGTCCCGGTTGGTCTCTCCAACCGGGACTAAAGCCCCCCCCCCCCCCCTTTAGTCCCGGTTGGTGTTACCAACCGGGACTAAAGGGGTTGAGGCTTTAGTCCCGGTTGGTGTTACCAACCGGGACTAAAGGTAGTTTTCCTGTTTTTACATTTGTTTTCTGTTTTTAGTTTCTGTTTTAAATTGCTTATATCTTTTAAGATATTTGATGTTTTTGAGTGATTCTTTTTGCATTAGATTCAAAATTTTGTCTAGTTTCTGTTTGTGCCATTAGTTTTCAAATTTGAATGGTTTAAATTTGAATTTGTTCAAATTTGCTAAAGGTCGTCCATCCCACGCACAGAGAGCGGCCACGTGGAGGGCCTTTGGTCCCGGTTCGTAAGCCAACCGGGACTAAAGGTCTTGGGCATTAGTCCCGACCCTTTAGTCCCGGTTCCAGAACCGGGACTAAAGGCCCTCTGGAACCGGGACTAAAGGGGGTTTTTCTACTAGTGTCTCCCACTGAACGAATATCCGCAGGAATAAATCCAGAAAAATGTGTGTCAAGCCAGACTTGAACTCTAGTAGGTTGATTCCACCACAACGAATCTAATCATCTTAGCTACGCCTAGTTCGCCCCTAAAAGGCGCTAGAGGATGTTAAATTCAGTTTTATCCTTTAAACGACACCTAACCGAACCCCAATTGTTGTTAGAGGAGGATATGTCCTCTGCACTGACCCGACTCCTAATTTTGCTTGGCCACCCGCAGAGTAGAAGTTTTGGTCTCTTCCCCCGCGCACGCCCTGTCTCCACCCCGCGTCGCGTCGACGGCGACGTTGCTTCCGTCGACTACCCAGCGCCTCCGCTGACACCCCGCTGCCTCAGCCAAGCTTGTCGCCCTCCTTCCCCACACTGAGAAGGTTGTCGGTCACTGCCATCGCCGGAATCGAGCTCCGCCGCATCCATCCCATCATCGGAAGGACGACCCGGATCTTCTTCCTAAGAGACTCTCTGTCCACTGTCGGCCATCTCGAAGCGGGAATCTCGAAGCCCCGCCGACCACTAGCAGCTGCTCAACGTCGCCGGTCGGTCGTGACACCCCCGCTATCCTTCAAGCGTTCGAGGGTTTGCCTAGGTGCGTTTTTTGCGCTTTTTTCATCTCATTTTTCCTTTTGTCAATTGAATTGAACATATTCAATTCTAGTCAAGATTAATAGGTTGAGGGAGATTATCTTCGAGGGCTCTAAGTCAGAGGAGGAGGAAGAAGGCAATGACGACTTCGAAATAGGCATTGGCATGATCTTCAACGAGGACTTTCGGCGTCCGAGAAGAGAATCACAATTCGGCTGTATACACACCAACCAACTGAGATAGTGGTGGGCCATGCCAAAATCCATTAAGCGCGACTTAATGGGTGCGCTATCGCGCGTGCCACATCATTAGTGGTAGTGCGGGTATGTGCTCGTCGGTTGGTTGTTCCGCACAGTTGACTCAGGTTGGTGCATTTTCTAAGTGGTCACTAGATCTAATCTCCCGCAAATAACACCTCCCCTAGATAAGAGCAATTGAGAAGAAAAGGCTTTCCTTGTTTCATTGTCTTCTTCATGAAGGCTTGAAGCCCACACACGCTACCTCTCCCTCTTTCTCGGTTTCCTCTCCCACGCAACCAGCCGCTGCACGACCCATAGGTTCTGCGCCTCTGATAACCCACAAGTATAGGGGATCGCAACAGTTTTCGAGGGTAGAGTATTCAACCCAATTTATAGATTCGACACAAGGGGAGCCAAAGAATATTTGCGAGTATTAGCAGCTGAGTTGTCAATTCAACCACACCTGGAGATTAAATATCTGCAGTAGAGTGATCAGTAGCACAGTAATATGATAGTTTTTATAGCAGTAGCATCAGTAACAGTAACGGTAACAGTGATAGCAATAGTTTTGTAGCTGTTGGAATAGTAGCAGCAGCAATAGTAACTTAGCAAGAATAATAAATGGAAAACTCGTAGGCACTGGATCGGTGAACTCGTTGGATGATATTCATCATATAACAGTCATAACCTAGGGCGACACAGAACTAGCTCCAGTTCATAAATGTAATGTAGGCATGTATTCCGTAAATAGTCATACGTGCTTATGGAAAAGAACTTGCATGACATCTTTTGTCCTACCCTCCCGTGGCAGCGGGGTCCATAAGGAAACTAAGGGATATTAAGGCCTCCTTTAATAGAGAACCGGAACAAAGCATTAACACATGGTGAATACATGAACTCCTCAAACTACGGTCATCACCGGAAAGTATCCCGAATATTGTCGCTCCAGGGTTTACGGATCATAACACGTAATAGGTGCGTATGACTAGCAAGATCGAATCAAGAACATAGATATAATGGTGATAACATAAACGGTTCATATCTGAAATCATGGCACTCGGGCCCTAGTGACAAGCATTAAGCATGGCAAAGTCATAGCAACATCAATCTCACAACATAGTGGATGCTGATACGTCTCCAACATATCTATAATTTTTGCTTGTTCCATGCTGTTATATTATCATTCTTGGATGTTTTACAATCATTTTATATCAACTTTATATCATTTTTTGGGACTAACCTATTGACATAGTGCCAAAGTGCCAGTTGTTGTTTTTGCTTGTTTTTTACTTCGCAGAAAATCAATACCAAACGGAGTCCAATCGCGACGAAACTTTTTAGAGATTTTTTCTAGACCAGAAGACACCCAGTGGGCCAAAGAAGTGCCGGAGAGGTGGGCCGTGGAGACCACAACCCACCAGGGCGCGCCAGGGGGGCCCCGGCGCGCCCTGATGGGTTGTGCCCTCCTCGGGGCCCCTCTCCACCGCCTCTGATGCCTATAAATTCCCAAATATTCCAAAAACCCTAGGGGAGTCGACGAAACACAATTCCAGCCGCCGCAAGTTCCAGAACCTCGAGATCCAATCTAAACACCATCACGGAGGGGTTCATCTTCTTCATAGGTGCCTCTCCGATGATGCATGAGTAGTCCACCATAGACCTACGGGTCCGTAGGCAGTAGCTAGATGGCTTTCTCTCTCTCTCTCTTATGATTCTCAATACAATGGTCTCTTGGAGATCTATTTGATGTAAACTTTTGCGGTGTGTTTGTTGGGATCCGATGAATTTTGAGTTCATGATCAGTTTCTATCCATGAATATTATTTGAGTCTTCTTTGATCTCTTATATGCATGATTACTTATAGCCTCGTATTTCTTCTTCAAATCTTTGGTTTAGTTAGGCCAACTAGATCGATTTTTCTTGCCATGGGAAGAGGTGCTTTGTGATGGGTTCGATCTTGCGGTGTTCTTTCCCAGTGACAGAAGGGGTAGCAAGACACGCATGTATCGTTGCTATTAAGGATAACAAGATGGGGTATATTCCTACATGAATAGATCTTGTCTACATCATGTCATCGTTCTTATTGCATTACTCCGTTTTTCCATGAACTTAATACACTAGATGCATGTTGGATAGCGGTCGATGTGTGGAGTAATAGTGGTAGATGCAGGCAGGAGTCGGTCAACTTATCTTGGACGTGATGCCTATATAATGATCATCGCCTTGGATATCCTCATGACTATTAAATTTTCTATCAATTGCCCAACAGTAATTTGTTCACCCACCGTGCGCTATACTCATGAGAGAAGCCACTAGTGAACCCTACGGCCCCGGGTCTACTTTTCCAACATATTGCTTTCAGATCTATCTTTTTGCATCTTTGTTTTCAGATTATTAAACCAAAAACCCAAAAACATATTGCTGCATATTTTATTTGCTCTTTTTATTTTGTGTTCTTGAGAGATCTATCTCTCCTATCTATCACTACCGAATCTATCTATTTACCGTAGAGAGATTGACAACCTCTCTTTCGCGTCGGGTTGCAAGTATTTGTTGTTTGTGTGCAGGTGCTGCTTATTGGGTGGTGGTGATCCTCCTACTGGTTCGATAACCTTGGTTTCATAACTGAGGGAAATACTTACCGTCGCTGTGCTGCATCATCCCTTCCTCTTTGGGGAAATACCGACGCAGTCTCAAGCCACGTCAAAGGAATTTCTGGCGCCGTTGCGGGGGAGGAAGCGGTCTCTTCTACGTGCCTATCATAGGCGCCGAGGGGACTCCATCATCATCTACCAGGTTCCTAATCACAAATCTCATCTCCTTGCAATTACATTATTTGCTGTTTGCCTCTCGTTTTCCTCTCCCCCACTTCACCAATTTGCCGTTTTATTCGCCCTCTTTTTCGTTTGCCTTTTTCTCGCCGAATTTTTTCCTTGCTTGCAATCTTGTTTGCGTAGTCATGCTGCCTCAACGAAAGTACTATGATGTTCCTTACCCCAATATTCTGCTTGAAATTGAGAAAAGTACTAAGGAATATATGACTACGCAATTTGAGCATAATAAGTATTTTACCGATGAGCTTAGAGAACACTCTACCGTGCTAGATGCATAACGAAACAACTTGATGATATCAGTAGAGAAGTTTGCAATCTTCAATCTAAATATGCTCATGCTGAAAATTTGCTTGGTAAAATCTCCGATGCACAAGCTACTTTGATAAATCAAATGGCCGCCAAACCAATTTCTCTAGAGGATAAAAAAGATGTAGATCTTAAAGTGATTGGTGTTTCCACTATTGATTCCTTGTTTAGTAATATTAAAGTTGATAATGAAGGGATTGAAGTAGAGTCAACTTTAGCTAGAAGGCGTCCCAATAATTTGGAGGGTGAAAATCTTGATGAAAATTTTACTAAAAGTGGGTTTGAAGAGGTCAAAACTTTAACAAGTGATGTGCCCACTATTTTGGATTGCAAAGACTTTAATTATGATAGTTGCTCTTTGATTGAATGTATTTCTTTGCTGCAATCCATTTTGAATTCACCCCATGCTTATGAGAAAAATAAAGCTTTTACTAAACATATCGTTGATGCCATGATGAAATCTTTTGAAGAAAAGTTGGAGTTGGAAATTTCTATTCCTAAAAAATTGCATGATGAGTGGGAACCTACCATTAAGGTCAAGATTAAAAATTATGAGTGCTTTGCTTTGTGTGATTTGGGTGCTAGTGTTTCCACGATTCCAAAATCTCTATGTGATGTGCTTGGTCTTACCAATATTGAAGAATGTTCTCTTAATTTGCACTTGGCGGATTCTACTATTAAAAAGCCTTTGGAAGAATTAATGATGTTCTTATTCTTGAAAATAGGAATTATGTGCCCATTGATTTTATTGTGCTTGATATTGATTGCAATCCATGTTGGGGAACGTTGCATGGGAAACAAAAATTTTCCTACGCACACGCAAGATCTATCCATGGTGATGAGCATCTACGAGAGGGAGAGTGAATCTACATACCCTTGTAGATCGCTAAGCGGGAAGCGTTAAGAAACGCGGTTGATGTAGTCGAACGTCTTCGCGATCCAAATCGCTAGCCGTCCCGCGATCCGATCACGATCTGTCCCGCGATCCAATCACGAACCGTTCCGCGATCCAATCACGGTCCTTCCGATCTAGTGCCGAACAGACGGCACCTCCGCGTTCAGCACACGTACAGCTCGATGACGATCTCCGCCTTCTTGATCCAGCAAGAGGGAGCGGAGAGGTAGATGAGTTCTCCGGCAGCGCGACGGCGCGGCGGCGGCGGTGGTGGAACTATTCCAGCAGGGCTTCGCCTAAACACTGCTGAAAAACTAGAGGAACTAATCTATCGGGAGAGAGGGCTGCATTGTGGCCTCTTGGGTTTAAGTGCTATGGCCCTCTCTTCCTCTAGTATATATAGGAGGGAGGGGAGGGGCCGGCACCCTAGGGATCCTCCCCTAGGGTCGGCCGAAGTGGGGAGGTGGAGGAGTCCAACTCCAATCCTACTAGGAGTAGGATTCCTCCCCCACTTGGTTTTCCTTTCCTCCACTTGGACTTTCCCACCCTTAGCCGCATGGGCCTTGTTGGGGGGGGTTCGGCCAGCCCACTAGGGGCTGGTTCACCTCCTCCCACAGCCCATGAGGCCCTTTGGGGCGAGAGGCCCCTCCCGATGGTCCCCCGGTACCCTCCCGGCACTCCCGGTACACTACCGAAGTACCCGAAACCTTTCCGGTGACCAAAACGGGACTTCCTATATATCAATCTTTACCTCCGGACCATTCCGGAGCTCCTCGTGACATCCGGGATCTCATCCGGGACTCCGAACAACCTTCGGTCACCACCATACATAACTCAATACTACCGAAACGCCACCGAACGTTAAGTGTGCAGACCCTGCGGGTTCGAGAACTATGTAGACATGACCGAGACACCTCTACGGTCAATAACCAATAGCGGGACCTGGATGCCCATATTGGTTCCTACATATTCTACGAAGATCTTTATTGGTTGAACCTCTATGTCAAGGATTCAGTTAATCCCGTATGTTGTTCCCTTTGTTCTTCGGTATGTTACTTGCCCGAAATTCGATCGTCGGTATCTCTATGCCTAGTTCAATCTCGTTACCGACAAGTCTCTTTACTCGTTCCGTAATACAAGATCCCGTGGCTAACTCTTTAGTCACTTTGCTTGCAAGGCTTATTGTGATGTTGTATTACCGAGTGGGCCCTGAGATACCTCTCCGTCACACGGAGTAACAAATCCCAGTCTTGATCCATGCCAACTCAACAGACACCCTCGGAGACACCTGTAGAGCATCTTTATAGTCACCCAGTTACGTTGTGATGTTTGATACACACAAGTTATTTCTTCGGTGTCAGTGAGTTGCATGATCTCATGGTCATAGGAACAGATACTTGACATGCAGAAAACAATAGCAATAAACTGGCACGATCATATGCTATGTTCATAGTTTGGGTCTTGTCCATCACATCATTCTCCTAATGATGTGATCCCGTTATCAAATGACATCTCATGTCTATGGCTAGGAAACCTTCACCATCTTTGATCAACGAGCTAGTTTAACTAGAGGCTTACTAGGGACACATTGTTTGTCTATGTACCCACACATGTAATTGAGTTTCCAATCAATACAATTATAGCATGGATAATAAACGATTATCATGAACAAGGAAATATGATAATAACTAATTTATTATTCCCTCTAGGGCATATTTCCAACAGTCTCCCACTTGCACTAGAGTCAATAATCTAGTTCACATCACCATGTGATTTACATTGTTATGAATCTAACACCCAATGAGTTCTGGGGTTCGATCATGCTTTGCATGTGAGAGAGGTCTTTAGTCAACGGTCTGCAACATTCAGATCCGTGTGTTCTTTGCAAATCTATATGTCGTACTGCAGATACTACCACGCTCCACTTGGGGCTATTCCAAATGGCTGCTCCACAATACGTATCCGGATTGCTACTCAGAGTCATCCAGATTGGTGTTAAAGCTTGCATCGACGTAACCCTTTACGACGAACTCTTTATCACCTCCATAATCGAGAAATATTTCCTTAGTCCTCTAGTTACTAAGGATAACTTTGACCGTTGTCCAGTGATCCACTCCTGGATCACTCTTGTACCCCTTGACAGACTCATGGCAAGGCACACACATGTGCGGTACACAGCATGGCATACTATATAGAGCCTATGGCTAAGGCATAGGGGACGACCTTCGTCTTTTCTTCTGCCGTGGTCGAGCTTTGAGTCTCACTCAACTCCACACCTTACAACTCAGGCAATAACTCTTTCTTTGACTGATCCATTTTGAACTCCTTCAAAATCTTGTCAAGGTATGTACTCATTGAAAATCTTATCAGACGTCTTTGATCTATCTCTATAGATCTTGATGCCCAATATTTAAGTAGCTTTTTATCCAGGTCTTCCTTTGAAAAACACCTTTCAAACAACCTTTTATGCTTTCCAGAAATTTCTACATCATTTCCGATCAACAATATGTCATCCACATATACTTATCAGAAATTCTATAGTGCTCCCACTCACTTTATTGTAGATACAAGTTTCTCATAAACCTTCTATAGACCCAAAAACTTTGATCACCTCATCAAAGCGTATATTCCAACTCCGAGATGCTTGCTCCAGTCCATAGAAGGATCGCTGGAGTTTGCATACATTTTAGCATCCTTAGGACTGACAAAACCTTCTGGTTGTATCACATACAACCTTTCCTCGCGAAAACCGTTAAGGAAACTATGTTTTGACATCCATCTGCCAGATTTCATAATCGAAAAATGCAGCAACTGCTAACATAATTCCAACAGACTTTAGCATCGCTACGGGTGAGAAAGTCTCATCGTAGTCAACTCCTTGAACTTGTGAAAAACCCTTTGCCACAAGTCGAGCTTTATAGACGGTGACATTACCGTCCGCGTCCGTCTTCCTTTCAAAGATCCATTTGTTCTGAATGGCCTTTCGCCCTTCAGGTAATACTTCCAAAGCCCATACTTTGTTTTCATACATGGATCTCATCTCGGATTTCATGGCCTCTAACCATTTCTCGGAATTCGGGCCCATAATCGCTTCTCCACAGCTCGTAGGTTCATCGTTGTCCAACAACATGACCTCTAAGACAGGGTTGCTATACCACTCAGGAGCAGTACGCGTCCTTGTCGACCTACGACGTTCGATAGTAACTTGATCCGAAGCTTCATGATCATCATCATTAACTTCCTCTTCAACTAACGTAGGCTCCACAGAAACAACTTTCTACGCAGCGCTACTCTCTGGTTGAAACAAAGGTTCAACAACCTCATCAAGTTCTATATTCCTCCCACTCAATTCTTTCGAGAGAAACTCTTTCTCGAGAAAGGACCCGTTTTAGCAACAAACACTTTGTGCTTGGAACTAAGATAGAAAGTTTACTCAACTGTTATGTTAGGGTATTCTATGAAGATGCATTTGTCCGCTTTGGGTTCGAGCTCATTAGGTGAAAACCCTTTTTCACATAAGCATCGCAGCCCCAAACATTAAGAAATGACAGCTTAGGTTTCCGCCAAACCAAAATTCATACGGTGTCATCTCAACGGACATAGATGGTGCCCCTTTTAAAGTGAATGTAGTTGTCTCTAATGCATAACCCCAAAACAATAGTGGCAAATCGATAAGAGACATCATAGTTCGCACCATATCCAATAGAGCACGACTACGACGTTCGGACACACCATCACACTATGGTGTTCCAGGTGGCGTGAGTTGTGAAACAACTTCCCCATTGTCTTAAGTTGTATACCAAACTTGTAACTCAGATATTTACCTCCACGATCATATCGTAGACATTTTATCTTCTTGTTACGATGATCTCAAACTTCACTCTGATTTTGTTTGAACTTTTCAAACGTTTCAGACTTGTGTTTCATTAAGTAAATATCCCCATATATACTCAAATCATCAGTGAAGGTAGGAAAATAACGATATCCACCGCACGCTACAACACTCATTGGACCGAATACATCAACATGTATTATTTCCAATAAGTTACTTACCCGCTCCATCATACCGGAAAACGGGGTCTTAGTCATCTTGCCAATATGACATTTAGCGGCAGTGCCACAAGTATGTGGTACTATCATTATTAACTTTGTATCTTTTGGCATTAATATTATGAACATGTGTATCACTACGATCAAGATTCAATAAACCATTCTCATTGGGTGCATGACCATTGAAGGTATTATTCATGTAAACAAAATAACCATTATTCTCTAACTTAAATGAATAACCGTATTGCAATAAACATGATCTAATCACGTTCATGCTCAACGCAAACACCAAATAACATTTATTTAGGTTCATCACTAATCCCGAAGGTAGAGAGAGCGTGCGACGGTGATCACATCAACCTTGGAAACACTTCCAACACTCATCGTCACCTCACCCTTAGCTAGCCTCCGTTTATTCCGTAGCTTTTATTTCGAGTTACTAACATTTAGCAACCGAACCGGTATCCAATACCCGGGTGCTACTAGGAGTACTAGTAAGGTACACATCAATAACACGTATATCAAATACTTCTGTCGACGTTGCCAGCCTTCTTATCTACCAAGTATCTAGGGTTGTTCCGCTTCAGCGACCGTTCTCCTCATAATAGAAGCACTTAGTCTCGGGTTTGGGTTCAACCTTGGGTTTCTTCACTGGAGCAGCAACTGACTTGCCATCCATGAAGTTTCCCTCCTTGCCCTTGCCCTTCTCGAAACTAGTGGTTTTACTAACCATCAACACTTGATGCTCCTTCTTGATTTCTACCTTCGCGGTGTCAAACATCGCGAATAGCTCAGGGATCATTATTTCCATCCCTGGCATTTTATAGTTCATCACGAAGCTCTAGTAGCTTACTGACAGTGACTTGGAGAACTATATCAATCACTATCTTATCTGGAAGATCAACTCCCACTCGATTCAAGCGATTGTAGCACCCAGACAATCTGAGCACATGCTCACCGATTGAGCTATTCTCCCTCATCTTGCAGGCAAAGAATCTTGTTGGAGGTCTCATACCTCTCAACACGGGCATGAGCCTGAGATCCCAATTTCAGCTCTTAGAACATCTCATATGTTCTGTGACGTTCAAAACGTTTTGGAGCCTCAATTCTAAGCCGTAATGCATGACGCACTGAACTATCAAGTAGTCATCAGAACATGCCTGTTAGATGTTCACAACATCTACAGACGACGCTTGAGAGGGTGGCGCACCGAGCGGTGCATTAAGGACATAAGCCTTCTGTGCAGCAATGAGGACAATCCTCAGATCACGGACCCAGTCCGCATTATTGCTACCATCATCTTTCAACTCTATTTCTCTAGGAACATATAAATATTCAAGGGAGCTACAGCGCGAGCTAGTAATCTACAACATAATTTGCAAAGACATTTTGACTATGTTCATGATAATGAGTTTAGTTAATCATATTACTTAAAAACTCCCACTCAAATTGACATCCCTCTGGTCATTCGAGTGTCACATGATCCAAATTCACCAACCCAAGTCCGATCATCATGTGAGATGAGGTGGTTTCAATGGTGAACATCTTCATGTTGATGATATCTACTATATGACTCATGTTCGACCTTTCGGTCTCTTGTGTTCTGAGGCCATGTCTGTACATGCTAGGCTCGTCAAGTTTAACCCGAGTGTTCTGCACGTGCAACACTGGCTTGCACCCGTTGTATGTGAATATAGAGTCTATCACACCCGATCATCACGTGGTGTCTCGAAACGACGAACTTTCGCAACGGTGCACACTCGGGGAGAACACAATTTTATCTTGAAATTTAACTGAGGGATCACCTTATAATGCTACCGTCGTCCTAAGCAAAATAAGATGCATAAAAGGATTAACATCACATGCAAATCATAAGTGACATGATATGGCCATGAACTTGTGCTTTTGATCTCCATCTCCAAAGCACCGGCATGATCTCCATCGTCACCGGCATGACACCATGATCTCCATCATCTTGATCTCCATCAATGTGTCACCATGAGGTTGTCGCGCCAACTGTTGCTTCTACGACTATTGCTAACTCATAGCGATAAAGTAAAGCAAAACGGCGAAATAAATTAAAGACAACCCTATGGCTCCTGCCGGTTGCCGTACTCATTGACATGCAAGTCGTGATATTCTATACAATACATGATCATCTCATACATCACATATATCTCATCATGTAATAGGCCATATCACATCACAACATACCCTGCAAAAACAAGTTAGACGTCCTCTAATTGTTGTTGCATGTTTTACGTGGCTGCTACGGGTATCTAGCAAGAACAATTCTTACCTACGCAAAAACCACAACGGTGATACACAAATTGCTATTCAACCTTCTCAAGGACCGCCTTTGTCGAATCCGATCCAACTAAAGTGGGAGAAACAGACACCCGCCAACCATCTTTATGCAACGAAGTAACATGTCAGTTGATGGAACCGGTCTCTCGTAAGCGTACGAGTAATATTGGTCCGGGCCGCTTCATCCCACAATACCGCTGAATCAAGAAAAGACCAAGGGAGAAAGAAATCTGAACATCAACGCCCACAAACTCCTTTGTGTTCTACTCGTGATCTCATCTACACATAGACCTAGCTCATGATGCCACTGTTGGGGAACGTTGCATGGGAAACAAAAAATTTCCTACGCACACGCAAGATCTATCCATGGTGATGAGCATCTACGAGAGGGAGAGTGAATCTACATACCCTTGTAGATCGCTAAGCGGGAAGCGTTAAGAAACGCAGTTGATGTAGTTGAACGTCTTCGCGATCCAAATCGCTAGCCGTCCCGCGATCCGATCACGATCCATCCCGCGATCCAATCACGAACCGTTCCGCGATCCAATCACGGTCCTTCCGATCTAGTGACGAACAGACGGCACCTCCGCGTTCAGCACACGTACAGCTCGATGACGATCTCCGCCTTCTTGATCCAGCAAGAGGGAGCGGAGAGGTAGATGAGTTCTCCGGCAGCGCGATGACGCGGCGGCGGTGGTGGTGGAACTATTCCAGCAGGGCTTCGCCTAAACACTGCTGAAAAACTAGAGGAACTAATCTATCGGGAGAGAGGGCTGCATTGTGGCCTCTTGGGTTTAAGTGCTATGGCCCTCTCTTCCTCTAGTATATATAGGAGGGAGGGGAGGGGCCGGCGCCCTAGGGATTCTCCCCTAGGGTCGGCCGAAGTGGGGAGGTGTAGGGATGGCACCCGCCGGGTTTGGGTATGGGTGGAGCCACCCCATACCCTTACCCGTCGCCCCAAACCTTACTCATCACCTGTACCCATACCCGTCGACGGGTATGATTTTTTCCCATACCCGTTACCCGTCAGGGTAAATGGGTGCCCGCGGGTAAAATTACCTAGATTTACAACTCATGAATTTGAGCCTCACATAGTCATAAACAACAACTAATAATGATTTATAAACGACAATGCATCATGAAAACAACACATACTCATAAACATCAGCACATTCTCATGAACAACATCACTTATTTGTAAACATATTTTCATGAAAATAAAATATTCTTACTCAATCATCACACACAAAATTTCATATTTATCACGTCATATACACACATCATGCAGCTCTATGCAGAAATCAAGGGTAATGTGCACTGATGTACATGAATACATCACAAAACCTACATACAAAAATAAATTGTTGTTTAAACAAAATATTTCATACTTAATCATCATTACGTAGGCACAACAAATCATAATATCACATCATCTATATACATCATGTCTACACATAGATCAGTGCTCATATACATGAATACATCACATCATCTATGTACAAAAAATAGATTCGTAGTGTAAGATTAGTACTCATAATCATAAAATCATTAAAAAATCAGAACTCACCTAGCCGAATTAGCCTTGCTCTTGTTCTTGTGCTTGGCGGCAACAGCGGACCGACCATTGCTAAGCAGGCTAGGGAGTCGCCGAGCTATAGCTTCACCTCATGTTTCTCGTCCAGTGTCCACGCACGAGCTATGGTGATTGTCCCCTAGGTCCATGGCGTTGGCGTCAACCTCTCGAGGACAAGAAAGGGGTGATGGCACGAGACGGCAAGGCAAGCAGCTGGAGTGGAGCCCGAACGCACTGGCGGGCAGCGGCGAGAAGATGAGATCGATCTACTGGCTGCTACAACTGCGAGCCTGCCGCCAGCGACGCACATCAATCACGCAAGTATAAACATATAGGGATACGTATCTCACGTATGCGATTCTGGACGATAGGTGATTACGTGATTTTTTTTTGAGACAACGGCAATTACTTGAATGATGGCACTCTCCAGTCCTGGGCTCCTATGGCTTCGTGGGCTAGCTAGTGTGGTTAGGCGGCCTAGCATGATTAGGTCTTTTATAGGGGCCACTAAAAAAAGGTATTTTTAGGGCTGTGGGATTTTTGTAAATAATAAATAAAGCCTATTTGTTAGAATATATGCGGGTACAAGGGTACACGGGTATGGGTTATATTAAACCATGCCCGTACGCACTATACCCATTGGGTTTGAAAATTTTCTATTTATGTACCAATGGGTATTTTTTTCACCCATACCCTTGCCCTAATAGGGTGTTTACCCGCCGGGTACGTGGGTAATGGGTACCCGTTGCCATCCCTACGGAGGTGGAGGAGTCCAACTCCAATCCTACTAGGAGTAGGATTCCTCCCCCACTTGGTTTTCCTTTCCTCCACTTGGACTTTCCCACCCTTAGCCGCATGGGCCTTGTTGGGGGGGTTCGGCCAGCCCACTAGGGGCTGGTTCACCTCCTCCCACAGCCCATGAGGCCCTTTGGGGCGAGAGGCCCCTCCCGATGGTCCCCGGGTACCCTCCCGGCACTCCCGGTACACTACCGAAGTACTCGAAACCTTTCCGGTGACCAAAACGGGACTTCCTATATATCAATCTTTATCTCCGAACCAATCCGGAGCTCCTCGTAACGTCCGGGGTCTCATCCGGGACTCCGAACAACCTTCGGTTACCACCATACATAACTCAATACTACTGAAACGTCACCGAACGTTAAGTGTGTAGACCCTGCGGGTTCGAGAACTATGTAGACATGACCGAGACACCTCTACGGTCAATAACCAATAGCGGGACCTAGATGCCCATATTGGTTCCTACATATTCTACGAAGATCTTTATCGGTTGAACCTCTATATCAAAGATTCAGTTAATCCCGTATGCTGTTCCCTTTGTTCTTCGGTATGTTACTTGCCCGAGATTCGATCGTCGGTATCTCTATGCCTAGTTCAATCTCGTTACCGACAAGTCTCTTTACTCGTTCCGTAATACAAGATCCCGTGGCTAACTCTTTAGTCACTTTGCTTGCAAGGCTTATTGTCATGTTGTATTACCGAGTGGGCCCTGAGATACCTCTCCATCACACGGAGTAACAAATCCCAGTCTTGATCCATGCCAACTCAACAGACACCCTCGGAGACACCTGTAGAGCATCTTTATAGTCACCCAGTTACGTTGCGACGTTTGATGCACACAAGGTATTCCTCCGGTGTCAGTGAGTTGCATGATCTCATGGTCATAGGAACAGATACTTGACATGCAGAAAACAATAGCAATAAACTGGCACGATCATATGCTATGTTCATAGTTTGGGTCTTGTCTATCACATCATTCTCCTAATGATGTGATCCCGTTATCAAATGACATCTCATGTCTATGGCTAGGAAACCTTCACCATCTTTGATCAACGAGCTAGTTTAACTAGAGGCTTACTAGGGACACATTGTTTGTCTATGTACCCACACATGTAATTGAGTTTCCAATCAATACAATTATAGCATGGATAATAAACGATTATCATGAACAAGGAAATATGATAATAACTAATTTATTATTTCCTCTAGGGCATATTTCCAACAATCCATCTTGTCCCATTATACTTGGTAGACCGTTTTTACGCACTATAGGTGTCGTGATTGATATGAAAGAAGGCAATATCCGTTTTCAGTTTCCCTTGAGAAAGGGTATGGAACACTTCCCTAGAACAAGAATTAAGTCACCATATGAATCAATCATGAGGGCATCCTATGGATCCAAAACCAAAGATGACAATACTTGAATCTATGCGTTATGCCTAGCTAGGGGCGTAAAACGATAGCGCTTGTTGGGAGGCAACCCAATGAATAAATAAATTTTTGCTTTTTCCTTTCTGTTTTTGAGTGTTGACACAATTATGCCTCTGTTATGATTGTGTTTTTATGATTTATTTAGTGTTTGTGCCAAGTAAAGCCTTTAGGATGATTCATAGGATGAGTAGAAGCGATGCTGAATCTGAAACAGAAACTTTGCGTCCAGTATATGAATTTTCATTTTTTGCTGGAACGTGATCTTGAGCTGAAATTTTAACAAAAGGTTGCTATACAAATTCCTTACGTTTTTCTAAGTTTTCAGAATTTTTAGAGTTACAGAAGTATGGTTAGAGTACAGATTACTACAGACTGTTCTGTTTAAGACAGATTCTATTTTCGTTGCATTTTGTGCTTGTTTTGATGAATCTATGGTTTGTATCGGGGGGTATAAGCCATGGTAAAGTTGAAATACAATAGGTATAATGCAACAATAAAATATGAATGGGTTTGCAACAGCACCTAAGGTAGTGATTTGCTTTATTATACTAACGGCTCTCACGAAGATTTTGTTGAGTTTTGTGTGATTGAAGTTTTCAAGTTTTGGGTGAGATCACGATGATGAAGGAATAAGGAGTGATAAGAGCCTAAGCTTGGGGATGCTACCGCACCCCCAAGATATATCCAAAGAGTAACAAGCAACTAAGCTTGGGGATGCCCCCGAGTGGCATCCCCTCTTTCTTCTAATGACCATCGGTATTTTACTTGGAGCTATATTTTTATTCGTCACATATCATGAGTTTTGCTTGGAGCGTCTTGTATCTTTGCTTGCTTTGCTTGTTTGTTTTTGATTTGTATCCTTGCTAGACACACCTATTTGAGAGATCCAAAATTATGCTATGACTTGTTAGAATTGCTCTATGTGCTTCACTTAAACCTTTTTGAGCTATAGAATTGCTCTAGTGCTTCACTTATATCTTTTTGAGCACGGTGTGCTTGGAAACTTTTGAAGAAATACTATCATGCTTCACTTATATTAATTTGAGAGTTAGTAATTTTTTGTAGAAATCCTCTCATGCTTCACTTATACCTTTTTGAGAGATGAAATCTTTATGCTCATGTGCTTCACTTAAATTTGTTTGAGCTTGCCAAAAAGCAATGGCAATATATGAAACTAGTCCCAAAGTGATAGATATCCAAGGAGGATATAATAAAAACTTTCATGAAGATCATTGGGCAAATTAAACTTGATTCCTTGTAATAGTTTTGAAACATGATGATAGTAATATGTGATTCATGTTAGTGAGTAATTGTGCTTTAGTAGGAATATTGGTGTTAAGGTTTGTGATTCCCTATGCATGCACGAAAGTCAATAGTTATGCAATGAAGTTACATCCTACTTGTGGTGCATTATTCGGTGTTAGTTATGCTCAATGCTCGCTTATGTGAATTTTCGTTTCTTGGTTTGGTTGATTCCCAATCTATTTGCTAGCCTCCATTTGTACTAAGTAGAAATACTACTTGTGCATCCAAAATCCTTAAACCAAGTTTTGCCTTATGAGTCCACTATACCTACCTATATGCGGTATTTCCATACCGTTCCAAGCAAACCTGGGTGCTACTTTTACGAACTCTTTTGTTCTTGTTTACATATATATGCTCAAGTAGCACCCAGGTTTTCAGCAAAGATTATGGCTAACCATGCCAACAATAACTCTTAGAAATTATATTAACTCATATCAATAACATAAGCAACTAGCGAGCAATAATAAGATATCTCAAATGCCAACACTTTGTCAAAACAATCATGATACAATATGACAATAGTGGTATCTCGCTAGTCTTTTCTGAGACCGCAAAACATAAATGCAGAGCACCTCCAAAGTTCAAGCAACGATTAAACATTGTAATTCATGGTAGAAAAAATCCAGTCATGCTGCACCCAACATTAACTATACACAATGCATGAGGATGACAATAGTGCTCTCAGGTCTGGCGCTTATTTGAGAAGGTGATGACTCAACATAAAAGTAAATAGATAATCCCTTCGCAGAGGGAAGCATGGATTTGCAGAGGTGCCAGAGCTCAAGTTTTAAAACAGAGATAGATATAATTTTGGGAGGTACACCCTTCCTGTCAACGTCACGACCAAGAGTTATCAATATCTTTCATGCTAAACAAATTAGCGGCGGTTCCTAAGCGATAAAAGTAAAGGTTTACTCCCCCTCCACTAACAATCACACTCCACGGCTAGCCGCATCCACGAGTACCGTCCGAACCAACAACATTCCTGGGGGAGTTTTGTTTAATTATTTGTAATTTTTTATTTCGGGACTAGGAATCCCTATTACCGCCCCTCTCGTGTAAGGACGAGTGAATAAACACTCATCATGAGAATAACCCGCTTAGCATGGAAGATACTGGCCGCCCCCTGTCGCTCCATGAGCGGTCCAGGCACACAAAACAAATTTTCATTTGAATTTTTAGAGATGGCACATACAAATTTACTTTGGAACGGCAGGGTAATACCGCATATAGGTAGATATAGTGGACTCATCTGGAATAGCTTTGGTTTAAGGATTTTGATGCACAAGCAGTATTCCCGCTTTGTACAGGCGAAGGCTAGCAAACAGATTGAGAAGCAGCCAGCTAGAGAGCGAAAACGGTCATGAACATGCATTACATATAATAAACATTGACTACTAGCATGAGTAGCATATAAA
Source organism: Elymus sibiricus (assembly GCA_039707655.1). NCBI lineage: Eukaryota > Viridiplantae > Streptophyta > Magnoliopsida > Poales > Poaceae > Elymus > Elymus sibiricus. Next base: position 492,842,333 of record CM077669.1, read on the forward strand.
CACCATGAACATAAATATAATGAAGGCTATGTTGGTTTTGATTCAACTACATGCGTGAACATGTGCCAAGTCAAGCCACTTGAAACATTCAGAGGAGGATACCATATCATCATACCACATCACAACCATTTTAATGCACGTTAACGTCCAAGATAAATCATTATCCACTCCTAGCTACTTAAGCATGGCATGAACAACTATAATCTCTAATGTTCATTGCAAACATGTTTGGTCATAATATGTTGAATCAAGGATACTAGGCTAAACATATTTACAAAAATAACAACAAGTTGAGTTCATACCCACGTTTCTCTGCCACACTCACTTCATCAAATATCGTCATTATTGCCTTTCACTTGCACGACCGAATGATAAGAAAATAGTAATAGTGCAAGAGTGTCATGGAATAAGCTGGGATCTGCAACATTTTATTCAAGAGGAGAAGACGAGGTAACATGGGCTCTTTGTTAGATTAACAATAGTGCATATGAGAGCCACTCAACCTTTTCATCGTGGTCTTCTCCTTGGTACGACTCAAACAAAAAGAAAAGAATTTCAGAGAAACACACTGAAATATTTTTGGAGTTTTTGTTTTTTCTTGAATAAAGCAAATTAAAGAGAGAAAAACAAAAACGAGAAAAACTATTTACATGGGAAAGCTCCCAACAAGTAAAAGAAGAAACGATAAATCTTTTTGGGTTTTATTTTGATACTACAATTAAACTAAGCTAGAAAGAAAAACTAAAAAGAAGTAGGAAATATTTTTGGATTTTCTCAAAGTTTTTCAAACACACAAGAAGAACGCGAGAAAACAAATCTAGCATGAATATTACAATGAAAAAGTTTGAACACCGACAACTGGAATGAAATGTGTGAACATGAATGTAATGTCGGTGGAAATACGTACTCCTCCAAGCTTAGGCTTTTGGCCTAGCTTGGTGATCACCATCCGTAGAAACCATCCGGTCCTAAGTCGAAGTGAGGTGGAGGTGGCACCTGAGCGTCCCACGCCTGGGGCAACTCCTCAGCAGCTGCTAGGTTATTCCGGTAGGCTGTAATGTCATCTGGCATAATCCTGTATCCGTTCCTGGCAATGGAATCAAACAGAGCAGGTGCAGGTAACGGAATAACATCACGAGTTTCGACGCTGAACACTAAGTTGTAGCGAATGTTATGGAAAGAATCAGTTGCCTCAAGAAATTGGTGATCTTGCAACGACTTGTGATCCAGGTAAACTTGGGACAAGAGATAATCATGTGGGCGAATCTGAACATTAAAGTGTCTCGCCAAGTGAGTAGCATAAATACCACCATGTATCTTTCCCTTAGTCATGTTAAGGTGTAAGAGACGAACACTAATAGCCCCCATACTAAAGGTGTGATCATCATAAAGTGCACGGCATAAAATAGCAAAGTCAGGGGCACTGAGTGCGCCGACCTTCTCCCTAGCGGTTAAACACTTAGCGATGACCAAAGCAAAGTGAGGGAAACAGCAAACTGGTAGCAGTAGCGTTTGACACGCCTCTATCTTCACCCACTGTTAAAGTGAGAAGAAAATCCTCAAACTCCGCTGGTCTAGGTTCTCTCAATTCCCCATCAGAGGGGATCAAGCATATGTTGCAAAAGTCAGTTAGCGGCATTTTATGAGTTTCAGCATAAAGGTTAAACTGCACCTCAGGAGGATTGTTCTTTCTCAGAAAATGAAAAATTTGCACAAAGGAATTTGTAAGGATGTGATATTGGTCACACTTAGTTGCGAGGAACTCGGTCAGCCCAGCGTTTGCAACGAATTGAGCGAACTCTTGGTGAAACCCGGCCTCCTCCATGAAGGCATCATGCGGCCATTCACACGGCTGCACCTCCACCTTTCGTGGAGTGTGAATGTCATTATCTGACGATTCCCCCAATGACTCCTTTGGCACTTTTCTTGGAGGAAAACTTCCTAAAGAAATCCATCTTATTCCTATAAAAATTCTGAAAAAATTTAGTCCACAAAAATTTTGTCAACAAAACTTGTAAGATTGATAGCAACTACTCCTAAGCATGCATAGAGGCCATATTAAGCATTAAACTACTTAGAACTCCAAGAATTCAACATGCAAGCTCATCTACAGCAGCACCAAGAGTAGCTAATTACTCTAAAAATAACCCACTAAATCAAAAACTAATTGGAGCAATGGAGGAGTCACATACCAAGTAGCAATCCCTCCAAACAGTTTCAGAAACGGAGCTTCGAGCTAAGAGATTGAAATCCGCGGGTTTGAGAGCAAGAACACGGGAATGGTGGTTGTGGTGATTTTTTTTCTGGAGGTGGGAGATGATGTGGGCTAAGGAAATAAGTGAGGGGGCCCACATGGGGGCCACAACCCACCAGGGCGCGCCTGGGGGTGCTGGCGCGCCCTGGTATCTTGTGGGCACCAGGTGCACCCCCCTCTGGTATTATTTGCACCAGAAATTCGGAAATATTCGGAAAAAATCGTATAAAATTTTCAGGACATTCTGAGAACTTTTATTTTTGAGCCTTTTTTATTGCACGGTGAAAACAGAAAACAGGATAATAATGGCATTTTATTTTATTCGACTAACTAAAACAGAAAATAAAAGGTGGGAACAGAGAGTTGTGCTTACTAGATTCATCAACTTCATACCTCTCAAAAATGATCCATTAATAAGGTTGATCAAGTCTTATTAACAACCACTTCCGATTAGCATGAAACTGAAGAACTTTCGTAAAACACTAAGTTACCTCAATGGGGATGTGCATATCCCCTACAATAAGTATATCATATTTCTTTTTGGCAGTGGGTAGAGGTAATTGAAAACTTCCAATAGTGATGGTCGGAGATTCTTCAATAACATTTATACCATTCACTTGGAATTGTTTCTTCGGAAAGTGCACCGTATGCTCATTACCATTGATATGAAAGGTGACTTTGCTTTTATTGCAATCAATAACAGCCCCTGTAGTATTCAAAAAGGGTCTACCAAGGATAATCGACATGTTGTTGTCCTCGGGCATGTCAAGAATAACAAAGTTTGTTAAGATAGTAACATTTGCAACAACAACGGGCACATCCTCACAAATACCGATAGGTATGGCAGTTGATTTTTCGGCCATTTGCAATGATATTTCAGTAGGTGTGAGTTTATTCAAATCAAGTCTCTTATATAAGGAGAAAGGCATAACACTAACACCGGCTCCCAGGTCACACAAAGCAGTTTTGACATAGTTTCTTTTGATGGAGCAAGGTATAGTTGGTATTCCCAGATCTCCAAGTTTTCTAGGTACTCCATCTTTAAAAGAATAATTAGCAAGCATGGTGGAGATTTCAGCTTCAAATATCTTTGTTTTATTAGTGATGATGTCTTTCATATACTTTGCATAGGGGGCCATCTTTAAAATATCAGTTAAGCGGGTACGCAAAAAGACTGGCCTAATCATTTCAGCAAAGCGCTCAAATTCTTCATCATCCTTTTTCTTAGATGGCTTAGGTGGGAATGGCACGGGTTTCTGAACCCAGGGCTCTCTTTCTTTACCATGTTTCCTAGCCACAAAGTCTCTTTTATCATAATGTTTATTTTTAGGTTGTGGGTTATCAAGATCAGCAGCAGGCTCTATTTCAACATCTTTATCTGGTTCTCTATCATTGTTCGGTTGAGCATCTTCATGAACATCATCATTAACATTTTCATTATCACTAGGGGAATGTTCATTACCAGACTGAGTTTCAGCATCGGAAATAGAGACATAATTATTATCAGGAGGTTTTTGTATCTCAGGTTCACTAGAGGTATGCAAAGTCCTATCATTTTTCTTTTTCTTTTTCTTATTAGAAGGACTAGGTGCATCAGTATTAATTCTCTGAGAGTCTTGTTCAATTCTTTTAGGATGACCTTCAGGATAAAGTGGTTCTTGGGTCATTCTACCTCCTCTAGTTACTACTCTAGCAGCAAAATCATTCATATTATTATTCATTTCATCAAGCAATTCTTTTTGAGACTTAGCAACTTGTTCTAACTGAATTTGAACCATAGAGGCATGCTTTCCTACGCCTCTAACATCATTACTAATTCTAAATAGCAAGTCACTCAAGCGAGCAATCATATCAGAATTATATTTCAATTGTTTCAGAACATGTGCATTGAAATGATCTTGCTTCATAATATAGTTGTCAAACTCATATAAGCACTGACTAGGATGTTTATTGTAAGGGATATCACTTTCATCAAACTTTAATAAAGAATTTACCTCTACTACCTGTGGAGGTGGTGCTGTGTCAAGGCCATGTATTTCTTCAATAGGTGGCAAATTCTTAACATCCTCAGCTTTAATACCTTTTTCCTTCATAGATTTCTTTGCCTCTTGCATATCTTCAGGACTAAGAAATAAGATACCCCTCTTTTTCGGAGTGGGTTTAGGTGGTGGTTCAGGAAGAGTCCAATCATCATAATTCTTCAATATGTTATTCAATAATTCCTCAGCTTGTTCAATAGTTCGTTCCCTGAAAACACAACCAGCACAACTATCTAGGAAGTCCCTAGAAGCATCGGTTAGTCCATTATAAAAGATATCAAGTATTTCATTTTTCTTGAGAGGGTGATCAGGCAAAGCATTAAGCAATTGGAGAAGCCTCCCCCAAGCTTGTGGGAGACTCTCTTCTTCAATTTGCACAAAGTTAAATATTTCCTGTAAGGCAGCTTGTTTCTTATGAGCAGGAAAATATTTTTCAGAGAAGTAGTAGATCATATCCTGGGGACTACGCACACAACCAGGAGTAAGATTATTGTACCATGTCTTAGCATCACCCTTTAATGAGAACGAAAATAACTTAAGAATGTAATAGTAGCGAATCTTCTCATCATGAGGAAAGAGGGTGGCTATATCATTCAGCTTAGTAAGGTGTGCCACTACAGTTTCGATTTCATAGCCATGGAAAGGATCAGATTCAACCAAAGTTATTAACTCTGGGTCGACAGAGAATTCATAATCCTTATCGGTAACAAATATAGGTGAAGTAGCAAACTTAGGATCACATTTCATTCTAGGATTCAAAGTTTTTTCCTTATACTTGCGTAGCAATTTCTTAAGATCGTTTCTATCCTTGCAAGAAAGAATTTCTCTAGTTACCTCCTCGTCCATAACATAACCTTCAGGTATCTTAGGCATTTCAAATCTAGGAGAGCTAGGACTAATAGGTGTTTCATAGTCATCTTCAGTTTCATAGGCTTCATCAGTTTCAGCAATCTCATCAGTTTCAATAGTTTCATTTTCTTTAGCTCTAGCAATTTGTTCATCAAGAAATTCTCCTAGTGGCACATTATCATCAAGCATGGTACTAGAATCATCATAAGCATCATTCATAGCAGAGGTAGCATAATCAATCACTTGCGACATATCAGGATTACTAGCATGTGGTGGTGTTGCAAGCTTACTCATAACAGAAGGTGAATCAAGTGCAGAGCTAGATGGCAGTTCCTTACCTCCCCTCGTCTTAGAGGGAAAAATCTTGGTCTTTGGATCCTTCAGATTCTTCATAGTGATCAATTGATATAAATCCCAAGTGACTCAACAAATATAGCTATGCTCCCCGGCAACGGCGCCAGAAAAAGGTCTTGATAACCCACAAGTATAGGGGATCGCAACAGTTTTCGAGGGTAGAGTATTCAACCCAAATTTATAGATTCGACACAAGGGGAGCCAAAGAATATTTGCGAGTATTAGCAGCTGAGTTGTCAATTCAACCACACCTGGAGATTAAATATCTAGACCAGAGTGATCAGTAGCACAATAATATGATAGTTTTGATAGCAGTAGCAGCAGTAACAGTAACGGTAACAGTGATAGCAATAGTTTTGTAGCAGTTAGAATAGTAGCAGCAGCAATAGTAACTTAGCAAGAACAATAAGTGGAAAACTCGTAGGCACTGGATCGGTGAACTCGTTGGATGATATTCATCATATAACAGTCATAACCTAGGGCGACACAGAACTAGCTCCAGTTCATAAATGTAATGTAGGCATGTATTCCGTAAATAGTCATACGTGCTTATGGAAAAGAACTTGCAGGACATCTTTTGTTCTACCCTCCCGTGGCAGCGGGGTACATAAGGAAACTAAGGGATATTAAGGCCTCCTTTTAATAGAGAACCGGAACAAAGCATTAACACATGGTGAATACATGAACTCCTCAAACTACGGTCATCACCGGAAAGTATCCCGACTATTGTCACTCTGGGGTTTACGGATCATAACACGTAATAGGTGCGTATGACTAGCAAGATCGGATCAAGAACATAGATATAATGGTGATAACATAAACGGTTCAGATCTGAAATCATGGCACTCGGGCCCTAGTGACAAGCATTAAGCATGGCAAAGTCATAGCAACATCAATCTCAGAACATAGTGGATACTAGGGATCAAGCCCTAACAAAACTAACTCGATTACATGATGAATCTCATCCAACTCCTCACCAACCAGCAAGCCTACGAAGGAATTACTCACTCCCGATGGGGAGCATCATGGAATTGGCGATGGAGAAGGGTTGGTGATGACGAAGATCGAAGATTCCCCTCTCCAGAGCCCCAAACGGGCTCCAGATCTGGCCTCCCGATGAAGAACAAGAGGTGGCGGCGGCTCCGTATCGTAAAACGCGATGAAACTTTCTCCTTGATTTTTTTCTCCGAAAATAGGAATTTATAGTGCCGGAATTAGGGTCAGTGGGGCCCCGAGGTGGGCACAACCCACCAGGGCGCGCCTGGGGGGGCTGGCGCACCCTGGTGTATCTTGCCCAGCCAGGGCCCCCCCTCCGGTGGTTATTGGCTCCAGTATTTTTTATTTATTCTAAAATAAATCTCCAAAAAGTTTCGTCCAATTTCGAGAACTTTTATTTCTGCACAAAAAACAACACCATGGTAGTTCTGCTGAAAACAGCGTCAGTCCGGGTTAGTTCCATTCAAATCATGCAAATTAGAGTCCAAAACAAGGGCAAAAGTGTGAGGAAAAGTAGATACGACGGAGACGTATCATCCTCCAGCACCCAGAACCACCAAGATCAACACATCCATGTCATACCCATATACGACCATCGGGAGGAAGGAGAGTAGAGCAGGACATGTCCCGCTTCAGAGACACTAACTCCACCCAGATCGATATGTCGCGTGGTGTGGGGATGGGGAAGATGGAGATATGTCGGGTGTAGGGTGGATAACGGGAGAAGGTGCGAAGGAGGATATGCAAGGCCGAGGGGTGGACTCGTCGGAAGAGGGAGGTATGCATGGTGGTAGCGTACACTGGTCGCAATGCTACCGCAGGGTATACGCTTGTCCTCTCTCTCTTTCTCTCTCATCCATTTCTCTTGACTTCCCAACGAAGCTCCTCTCATCAACAACCATGGGTAGGAAAAAAGAATGAAGCACAAGGCTCGATCTATTCATGCGCCCGCCTTCTCTTGAGGTTTCCCCCTCCGGCAAAGTACCGGAAAAGGCCTTCAGATGGGATCACGGAAGAATAGAGGCTTGCGGCGACGATAAAATTGTTTTGGGTCCCGCTCTTGGGGCTATGGAATATTAGGAATTTATATGCCAGGAATTAGGTCAAACGGAGCCATGTGGGCCCCGCAAATACTGATGGCGCGCCCTACCCTCTTGGGCACGCCGTGTGAGCTTGTCGCTCACTCATGCATCTTCTGGCTCCACCCAAAGCTTCTAGGGTCTCTTGTAGTCAAGAAAAATCACTTTAAGGTTTCATCATGTTTGGACTTCGTTTGGTATGATTTTTTTATGAAACAAATAAATAGGCAAAAAACAGAAAGTGACACCGAGCACTAAATTAATAGGTTAGTCCATAAAAGTAATATTAAATGGCAAATAAATCATAGAAGAATGATAATATAATAGCATGAAATAATAAAAATATATAGATATGTTGGAGACGTATCAATAGCAAATCGTTGATGTCCAAGTTGATGTAGATTATCACTCATCTCCTGGAATGCATGTTCCACCCAACAGATTGTCAATATGCCCATCCCTGCTGGTAACTCAGACGTCTTCTTTAATCCTCCTTGGTTTTCAAACATAGAGGATGTTTATCAGATTTATGGAGCTAGCAGCATGTATATCAATGACACTGTAAGAAACCTTAGTGTCTAATCATTTTTGTTACTTGTTACGAATTATCTTGTTATCACACTATCGGTCATGACTACTGTACAGTACTTGTAGAGAATACCTTGCTGAAAACTGCTTATCAATTCCTTCCGCTCCTTGTTGGGTTCGATACTCTTACTTATCGAACTGACTACGATTGATGCCCTATACTTGTGAGTCATCAAGACTCTTTTCTGGCGTCACTGCCAAAGAATGAAGCGCTCTTGGTAAATGGAATTTGGCAAGGAAACATATATATTATGTGCTGGATTTTATTGCTACTTGTCACTATGAAAACTAATCTTTTAGAAGTTTGTTCGGGGTATCTTCACCTCGACCAGAACTGTTTCTATTTTTGTAGTCTTGAAATAAGTTTTCATATCATTTTGTTAAATTATCTTTCATGGTTTGACCGAGTTCTAAAGGTGTTATTTTCATATTTTTCTATATGATTGTGTTTCTGTGGCACGGCTATTTTACATGTTTACGGCTCGTCTGTGGCCAAAAGTAGTGAAAATGGTATTTAGCGGCGAGAACAATAAAATTAAAATTTATTTATTTTCCAAGGGATTGCCGGTCTTCTTAGTCATCTATTCGGCACAAGAAAAGGTTTTTTACTTTTTTCCTGCATTCTCTTTTGCATGCTTTTCGTCATTGTTTCATTCTATAAATTATTAATGTTTCATCCCTGATTTGATATAAGTTTTATTATGGTTTATTATTTTATTGCATGTTTTCATTATTGGTTTACTCCGGTTTCATTAATGTACCATTCGGTATACTCTGTCCATTCACATATATAGGACCCTCCATATACGGAGTTAGCACAATATTATATTACATGCATGTCACACAAAGTATACCCTCAATATTGTTATGTGAAAGGCGTTTGTGATGATATAAGTTTCATATCACACATCTCATATATTAATAATTTTATAATTTGTCAAAGGCTACATTGAAAGACGTATGTGGCATTATATATTTGGATGGACGGAGTATCATATAAGCTTCATTATTTTATCAAGATTCGAATTTAAACTTGTTCAAACCATGTCTAAAATTGATCATGTTTTAAAGATTTAAATGCCATGAACCCAAATCTATAAACGGGTTGAAAAACGAATCACTGGTTGAAAAGTTAAATTTTTTGCGGAGTGTGGAATCAAACTAAACTTATGGGTGGATGATCCTGGATTGAAAGAATAAAATATGTTGTGTGGAATAAATTTCTACTGTCCAACAATGATTGGGGACAAGGGAAAAAAATCACATCTATTAAAGCAAAATGAATGAAATACTATCTGATATGTGTACGCATACATCTTCAAACGAAATGCGCAGCATTTCACTACCCAGTAGAGATCGGAATAGTTGGTTTTTCTTTTCGTGAAGAAAGACATATCACTTTTATGCGTGGACAAAAGAAGATACTGACTGAGGTCCGTCACGAGCTAGCAGCTAGTATACAGGAGAAACAATCACCAAATTTAGAAAATAATCAATAAAATTATTCCAAGTCCAAACTTATTCGAAATGTAAGCAGCTCGTACTCCATTTCGTATGTGCATAATGGCTACTGGTTTACGGACGCGGTTTTTGTCTAACTGCTTGTGCGCGCAACGCATATCCAGTCCATCCATCCTGCATGCACATCAAATCAACTATGCACATGCATGTCAAATCAACAAGCTGGTTGTACCTCTCTCTTCTATCTCTCAAACAAACCCATCGTTTTATTACCCCTTTGTAAACTTAAATCATTTATATCTTCTAAACCAGTATTTCAAATTTAATTTTTTATATATATCTGAACTTCTGGCGTAAAGACCTTTAGAACAAGACCATGTTGAATATATTTGAATTGTGCGTGGCCCAAACAAGTTCCATAAACTCTTCATCAAAGTTTTGGAAAGCTGTTTATAAAGTTCTTTAGTTTCAAATACACTTTCTAGCAAAGTTCTTTCATATTTCTAACAAAGTGCTGGCCCATTATTCAAAAAGTTCTTCACTGTTTCAACTAAAAAAGTGTTTCAAATGTATCCAAGACTGGTCTTGCTATAAAGAGCTTGGCGTCACGAGTTCAAATATGTAAAAAGTTTCAAAAACGCAATTTTGGTTTAAAAGATATGAGCCACCTAAATTGTCAAAAGAAAATGAAAAGTGATGGAGTTAGAGGAGAGAGGAAAGATAAAGTAGACATGCATGTGTCAGTGTGTGCACGGCAAGAGGGAGAGAGAAAAACCATGCACATGCAAATGGCTCGCATCCACACGAAGGAGCTGTGCGACGACAGGGATTGGAGTTGCGCGCGTAACCAGTTGGGCATAGACATATTCGCTGGTTTACGTGTCCTTTGGAGTTTGGATCTTCGGTTCGGAGCTCCCGTCATCTTCTTCTCCAGCCTTGGGCTGCTGCATTTGCTCGGCCGACGCCCCCCGGGCCTCTCGCGAGCGCAGCAGCATGGCGCGCATGGCCGGCGTCGCGTACGACATCGTCGCCTCGTTGGACACCTCCGGAACTGCCGCAGCCGCTCCGTCGTGACTTACTGTCAGCGACATCGGCATCGGCCTCGAGGTGGCGCGTTGCTGCTGGTGCGCGCTCATGCCGGCGAGCATGTACGCCCGACCCGACAGCGCGTAGCTCTGCCGGTTCGACACGCGCCCGCGCATCTCCCACAGCTCGGCCTGCAGCGCCGCGGTCACGGGGTCGCCGTCGCGCGCCGCCTCTGACAGGGCCACTGCGCGCTGCCGGTTCTTGAGTATCTCCACCGCCTCCTGGTGCTCGCCCCGCTCCGCTGCCGCCCTCGCCGCCGCGATGTCCTCCGCCGCATCTACGCGGACGCGCTCCCGCTCAACCTCCACCGACCGCTCCGCATCCGCCGCGCGCTCCGGCCTCGCCACCACTGTATCCTTGGCCGCCACGCTCACGTCCGCGCCGGTCGCCGCGTCTCTGTAGCTGAATGCCACTTTCACCAGAGCGGTGGTGTCGCCGTCTGTCGCTTCGGCTCTTGGCACGGTCAAGATCAGCAAGAAACGCCTCTCCTCGTCAGCGTAGAGTTCCCCGACCGAGATCGTGGCGGCGCGGCCGTCCTCGTCGATGCGGCTCTCGTAACTGCCGGACTTGACCGACATGACACGGACCCCGGGGTGCACGCACGCGACGGCGATGCCAGCCTCCTGGACCACGACAGAGAGCAGCCCGCCGATGCACTGGGCGAACGCGTCCTGGATCACCACCTCGTTCTCGATGAACGAGAACGTGCCGCCCGTCGCCTCGGCGATGACGTGCATCGCGGCCGCGTCGTGGTCGTTGCCGAAGCCGAACGTGTGGATCGGCGCTGACCATTCGCGGTCGGCGCCCGTGCGCGCGAAGGAGGGCGGGACGAGCTCCTCGTAGTTGTTGGCCTGGACGCCGGACGGCCCCTCGCGCCTCATCATGATGTAGTTGTCCTGGCCGTCGGAGAGGAGCACGACGCTAGAGACGGCGTTCCTGTGCCGGCGCTGATCAAGTACCATGGCTGCCATTCTGAGCCCCTCGGCGATGTCGGTGCAGCCGCCCGCCGTGAGGGACTCCACGGCGCTCACGGACAGGGCCTTCCCGGCCTCCGACATGCGCGCGAGCCTGGTCACCCGGCGCGCCTTCGTGGAGAAGGACACAACGGAGAGGCGGTCGTCGGGGCCGAGATTGGCGATGACGAACCGCATGGCCTGCTTCAGCAGCGCCAGCTTGTACCCGCTCATGCTGCCACTGACGTCGAGAACTGTCACGAGGTCCACCGGCGCGCGCGGCGCGTCGCCACCGACCGCCGTGATGTCGGTCATCCTGGGAGCCTGGACGTGCACGAGCACGGCGAAGTTGTCACTGGACGAATCCCTGGCGATGGCCGGGTACTCGATGCGCGTCTTGACGACAACTGCTTCGTTCGATGCGGCGGCTGGTGACCGGTTGTCAGCTGGCGTCCCAGAGGCCTGACCAACCTGCTCGTCGTCGTCGAAGCTGTGTGTTGGATGAGCCTGCCTGATACGCACGGGTGGCGGCGGTGGCGGCGGCGGCGGCGGACGTAGCTGCGTGGGCAAGCGCGGCCACGACGATGTCAGTGGTGGCGGTGGCTGACCGTGCACGGAATGCACGCGCGGTGGCGGCGGCGGAGGCGGTGGCGGCGGTCGCTGGCCGTGCACGGAATGCACGCGCGGTGGCAGCGGCGGAGGCGGAGGCGGCGGTCGCTGACCGTGCACGGAATGCACGCGCGGTGGCGGCGGCGGAGGCGGAGGCGGCGGTCGCTGACCGTGCACGGAATGCACGCGCGGTGGCGGTGGCTGACCGTGCACGGAATGCACGGGCCGTGTCGGCGGCTGTCGTGGCTGCGTGGGAATGCGCGGCCACGAGTACGCCGGTCGCGCGCGCACGAAATGCACGGGAGGTGACCGCCGCGGGGGAACGACGCACGGGCGGAGGCGAAGGGGGTGAGTCTTTGGCTGCGGTCGCACCGGCGGGGGCGGCGGAGGTGTAGGTGGTGTGGGTCGCAGGGACGGCAGGCCGCTCCGCGGCGCGCTGCAGAGCGGGCAAACTCCGGCGGAGATGCAGCTGAAGTGGAACGTGTGGGAGCACTCCGCCGTGAAGATGGCCCGACCACCGGCGGCGTCCATGGCGCCGAGACAGATCGCGCAGGGATCGGTCTACGCACAAACGAACGAACGAAAAATTTCAGGAGACAAATTTGCACCGAGAAACTTGATCTGGAGATGAATTCTTTCAGCTGAAAGAAAGAAAAGGGGTTAGCACGGACCTGGTCAGGGTTTGCACCGAGAAGCTGCTATGAAATGAAATAGAAGTTGTTTTGCGTACGTATATATAAAACGATACTACTCGTACAATGTCAATAGATATGACATTGCCAGACAAATGAATTTCGTTCACATATCAGTATCATCGTGCGGGCCACGTCCTTGTGATCATGAGAGGTGCAACGGTCGTTGGATAGACATTGCATGGTTGGTGAGAGGCTAAGTCAGCCAATGGCTCAGCAACTAAAAGTCAACCAATCCGCCAATGACTTAGGATTTATTTTTTTATTTTATTTTATTTTTGCGGTTGAATGACTTAGGATCGACTCGGAAGAAAACTAAGGAGAGTACGTGTCCGAGAGCCTCCTTAGCTCGGGTGGAAAATTAGCCGACCTTGAGCTAAGTTCGGTCTTGATTGTGTGTGTGTGTGGGGGGTGGTTAAAATATCAGATGTATTGATCATTACATATCGCAACAATAAATGTGGATACATCTCAAGCAATTCTTAACATTATCAAAATCACATGCCCTATATTAGGAGATTTTTGTATGATTAAAAATGCCTCTAAGAAAAATAAACCTGGTCCCTTGACATTGGAGTTTCATCTTCAATGCCATATTAGACCAGGCTGGTTTGAGGAATATAAAGATGAATGTAGACACACCCAAAAATTATACATGGGGCAATAACTAGAACCCGCATTTGAGGAACTAGAAAAAATGCTTTGCAATACACGGGAAAAATAACCCCTCACAATATTTTAGCCTTAGAGCATATACAACCGGACCCTCAACTCTAGGCCCTCAAACGCCCACGGACGCGTCCGATCACACCTCAAATAATGCATTGTATATCCAGACACCTCAAATCTCATATCTCAAATCCATATTAACCATGCAACTAATAGTACGTCGATCTACTCCGTCATTACATGCCATCGGACTAGCAAATTTTGGCATGTTTGGCTATGGTGGAGATCATCCACGGCTACCCTTGCCCTTCCCGGAGCCCGTGGCGTCCTTCTCGCGGAAGTACCGATCGAAGACGCGGTACGGATCGAGCCGGATCTGCTCGTCACCGGAGCTGTCCTCGCCGAAGCTCACCTCCTTCTCCTCCTTCAGTGGCAGTCCGGCCATTTCACGGACCGCCCGATTCTGGTCGCGGGCGAGGGCGCGCGTGTTCCTCTGTTGTCGTTTCTTCAAAATGCGGGCACGAATGGCTTCCACCTCTGCGGCCGCCCGCGCCGCCGCATCAGCCACCTCCGCCTCCGCCATTTCCTCTGCGAGAAAGGCCTTGGCGATCCTTATCCGCTCCTTCCCACGGCGGGCAGCCCGTTCTTGGTGGGACTCGAAGGCCATCGGATCCGCCCGCCGGGACCTCGACGATCCCCCGGAGGAACCGAGCGCCCGTTGAGCAGACGCTATGGAGTCGCGGCGGACAGAGCCTGCCGTCTGTCGGGCGCTATCCTCGCGGGAGCGACGGAGTGCAATGCAAACCGCCATTGCCTCCTCCAATCCGCAGGGGACGACCCCCCAGTCGACGGATCCGGACTGGTCGGAGTCAGATCCGCTGCCCTCCATGCCGGAGACGGTCGGAGATCGCCGGAGGTGAGCAAGGATGGCAGATGGGAGTGTAGGGGGTGGAGTAAAGTGGCTAGGGTTTGCTCCAACGAACGGGTGATGACGAATATATGTGGGGTCGATGCGGGCCAGTGCGGGCCAGGCGGGTGTGCCCCGGCACGCCCGGGCTCCCCCATATCCGCCACATATTTGGGCTGGAAATGAGGGGTGCCGGTCAGCCCGGGAGTTTGAGGCCGGTTTGAGAGGCCCGTCTGGGTCGCATTTTTGTGACTGGGCAGTGACCGGGCGGCCTGCCCGGGCGTTTGAGACGGGTTTGAGGGGTCCGGCTGTAGATGCTCTTAGAGGGAAAATCTTATAACATTCCTATATACCTAGATACATGAGACATGCATAATAAAGTCCATATATTAAGGTTTGTAAATTGTTGGTTCCCTAGAGATGGACTAACTGATATGGTCAATGAAGTCTAGATGAATCCCATATTCAATGGAGCTAACATTGAAAAGTGGCAGACCAAATTAAGGAATTTAGGACAAAATTGGAAGTATGGCACAGAAATATGAATACCTCATATAGAGAGCTAGAAAAAGACAGTTTGTTCAAATTAGATTCTATTGATGAATATTGTGAGCTTCATGGACTCACTACTGGCATGAGGAAAGAGCATGTAGAGCGGAAAGTCATCTTCTGCTCCCGAGCTCATTTGAGCTCAGGATGAACAGTAAAATAAATAAATAAATGAAAAATCATTTAAAAAATTCTGATTTTTTTATGCAAACATTGACAAAAGTTTTTCGTGCTCACAAATTTTCATCTTGAGAAGACATTCGTGGAGGTCGTGCCACAAAAAAATCAGCACCCCAAAATGCTTTTGAAAATAACACATTTGGAGCATCAATTTTGTTTTTTTGCCACGATTTCCAGGAATGTGATTTCAATATGAAATTTTGGGAGCACGTAAAACTTTTGTCAATGTTTCCACCAAAAAAAATCAGAATTTTTTGAACTTTTTTTGAATTTTTTCGGATTTTACTGTTGACCAGGCTCAAATGAGCTCGAGCTCAAAAACTCCACTTCCATGTAGAGCTCAAAGTTCAACTAGATAGAATTATAAAACAACAATAGTTGAAGTGGAGATAAAGAGCTAAAGAAAAAAATATTTTGGAAGGTGATATTAACACTAGATACTACGATGCAAAAGCTGATGGTGGGAGAATAAAAAATCTGATCACCTCCCTTTCTCAAGAGGAAGGGTTTATTGAAGATGATAAACAACTAAACCTTCCTAAATTTAAGGCGTTTTATGGTTGCGTCTGTGGCACGCTGGTCCTATAAGGCCTTAGCACGATGATTTTCCGACTGTCTACTCTAACAAGGTTTGTCCGGCTCCAACGAAAGAGGGACGATGACGACGGTCCGCCTTCAGCTCGCTCCAGTGCTTACAGTCGTCGCTAGGTGGTCCAAGAATCTAGTTGTAATTTTTATTATCTCTGATGTTCTTTGTACTATCAAGATTGAAGATGAATAGATTGAAAGCTTCTCGCAAAAAAATTGAGAAGAGAGAACAAAAGTTGTTGATCCTTCAGACCCTGATGACGTTGTTAATTAGCTCCAAGCTCTGTTCTTGATTTCACTTTAGCGGACAAGGCAATGTTTCCGGCGCGGCGAGGCCGGGCGGCAAGGTCGGAGGCGGTGGCGGCATGGGAGGCGGGAATGGAAGCAGACAGAAGTTGCTTCGCGCCAAGAAAAGGGGATCCGATAAAAATTAAAGTGAATCCCGTCGGTTTCTGACGCGGAAGCCCGGACGGCAAGGTCGGAGGCGGCGGCGGTGTGGGAGACGGGAATGGAAGTGGATAAAAGTTGTTTCGCGCCAAGGAAAGAGGATTTAACAAGCATTAAGGCGAATCCCGTCGAGTTTTCGGCGCGGGGTGGAAACGAAAGCGGACAGAAGTTGCTTCGCACCAAGGAAAAGGAATTTGACAAGAATTAAGGCGAATCCCGTCGGTTTCCAGCATAGGAGCCCGGACGGCGAGGTCGGAGGCTGCGGCAACGCGGGAGACAGGAACGAAAGTGGACAAAAGTTGCTTCGCAACAAGGAGAAAGAATTTGACAAAAATTAAGGCGATTGACAAGAATTAAGGCGAATCCCATCGAGTTTCCGACGCGCGGGAGGCGAGAACAAAAACAGACAGAAGTTGCTTCGCGCCAAGGAAAAGGGATCCGACAAGAATTAAGGCGAATTCCGTAGAGATGGCGGAAACTCTACGGAGATCCCGCAAAAATAATTCCGGGATGGCTGATTATACGGGATCTGTTCGGGCAAAAAAAAACTCGGCGAGTAAAGCGGTGGGCGGTTATTGTTGCTCTGAGAGGCTAAGAGCATCTCCAGCCGCCCCCCCAACAGGCCCCCCCAAGGCCATTTTTTATCGCCGGCGGACGAAAATTGGCCCAATCGCACCCCCAGGAGCCCGTTTTTCGCCAGTTGGAGCCTTTTTTTGGCCCGGCGAACCCAAGCCGAACCCGGCACGCTGGGGGGCGCCGGGTGAAACGTTTTTGGCGCGAAAACAGGTGGGTCCGCCGAGTCAGCGACCGCGCGGGCTTCGTCGTCCTCATCGCCTCGGTTTCCCGCGGGGAATCAATGCAAGGCTGCCGCCGGTCAGCCTTCCATTGATGCGGCGGGTTCCCGAGCCGTCGCTCACGGGGCGGCGCAGTCAGTACGGGCGACGCGCGTCCACACACCTCGCCCCCCACGCGTCCCACGGCGCCGCCCGCTCGCCCCCTATAAAAGCCGACCCTCGCCGGTGTCGGTCGCACCTCGCCACCATCCCTACCCCCAAGTCCCGCCGCCGACGCCCCGCAAGTCTCTCCCGCGGCGATCTTCTCTCCCCCCCTCTCTTTCTCGATGGCGGAGCGCTACCCAGGCGACGGTGCGGCCCGCAACGGCTTTGGCCGCCGGCACCTCTACGAGGACGAGGCCCGCCTGCTGTTCGAGGCGGAGTACTCGACGCCGCCCGACATGCGGGCGCCGGGCGCGTGGAGGCTCAGCGCCGGCGGGGTCCCCGTGCCACCGGTGCCCACCGGAGCCGAGCGACGCGCCGAGATCGCCAGGATCCGGTCGTCCCTGTCTGAGGAGGTGCGCCGGCAGCCGAGGTACGCCCCAGACAGCACCAACCTCTGGACGGCCTACTTCGAGCGCCGCCGCGAGGAGCAGCTCGCCTCCACCAACGGCGCCCCTGCGCGCGGGCGCTTCAACAGCGAGGGCCGCCGTCTGTGGTGGGGCGCCCCGGGCCGCACGCTCGAGGCCGTCCTCGAGCACATCAAGGGCGGCAACGAGCCGCGCCTCGAGTACCCGGAGCCGACGTCCTTCACCCGCCGGAGGGGCTCCTCGTGGCAGCCACGGCGCATGGATGCGCCGTCGTCATCGTCGTCCCACTCCTCCCAGTCCTCCGGCGCACTGCGCACGCCGCTTGTGGCCGTGAAGGACGAGCCCGGCGAGACGCCGCTCCGCCGCAGCGGTGGTGGCGGCATCACCATCAACAAGGGCCGCCGTCGCGAGCCCTCGCCTCCCCGCGGCCACCTCCGCCTTGTCAGGCCGAAGACGGAGCCTGGCACGCTGGCGGTGGTCAAACAGGAGCAACTTGCCATGGCCGCCGACGACGAGACCGCCCTGAAGTGGGCGCGGGACGACTACGTCCGGGAGGAGATGGAGCGGCAGCGCCGGGCTCTCGAGGAGATCGAGGCTCGTCACCGTGCCCGCCACGAGCAGGAGTTCGCTGGCCTCATCATCCTCGACGACGACAGCGACGGCGAGGCGCCCGGGCCCTCCAACCCCGACCTGCACCGTCTCGGTGACCCAGGGCAGGGCTGCAGCAGGGACGGCGGCCGCGGCGCGCAGGACGGCGACGGCAGCGACGGCGACGGGGACGGGGACGAGGGCGGCGACTACACCAACTTCTACAAGCTCCTCGGCATGTAGAACGCGGCGGCGGCGACGACGGGACGACGGCGGCGAGACGACGTAGTTCTTTTTTTTTCTGTTTTTGTATTATATTAATGAAAACGCAAACCTTTAGCCAACTATGGGCCATTTTTGGGCCGAATCTGTGCCCATACTGGGCCGAAATCGTCGGTTGGGGGGCGACCCCGGGGGCGCGACTGGGTAGCCGAGCCCCCAGGCCGATTTTAGCGTCGGCTGCCCCCCAGGCGGCGCTATTTCGGGCCCCGGGGGGCGAACGGCTGGAGATGCTCTAAGTTCTTGGGTTTTGAAGTGAGATGTATAGCAGCGAATGGATAAGAGCATCTCCAACAGTCGCGCTAAACAAGCGCCGCGCCGCAAATTTGTCCTTTTTAGCGCGCGCGCAATCGATATGGCGGCTCCAGCGGACGCGCAATAAGCGCGCGCGCGGCATATAGAGTTGGGCGCGCGGTCCGAATCGTCATCGCGCGCTGTGTATTTGGTGCGCCCGCTTCCGCGCGCCGCACTCACTCCACCGCGCCACCTTCGCCCGCCCGCGCCGCCGCCGGCGAATCGACCCGATGGACGCCGGCGCCGGCACCCCCCTCACCCCTTCCTACTCCCGCGACCCCTCGGCCGCCGCCGCCGCCGTCGCCGCAAACCCTAGCCCGGGGAGCTTTGGCTTCGCCTCCGCCGGAGCTCCTCCAAGCACCGGCATCGCGCGCGGCCTTTTCATGTTGCCACGGATGACCTCGGCGGCGGGTGGCGTCGCGCCGGCGCCCGCCGTGAAGCCATGTGCCCCCGTATCGAAGCTCCCAAATGCGGCGCGGCCGAAGAAGGGCAAGGTATCGGCGAAAAAGAACAAGGCGGCAGACGGCTCCGGCTCCTCGAAGACGTCGAGGAAGAAGGTTGCAGGACGTGCGACGGGCGCGGCGGCTACCGAAGCGCCGGCGAGCTCACTTGTTGAGTCGGCGGCCGACGCGCACAACGTGTTCGAGGGAATGCCCCAAAGGTATAAAATTTCGCCAAACTTTTTGTTGTTGTATTTTTTGAATGCATACATATAGATAGCTTATTTGCTTCGTTGTATATACTTTGTGATTTAAATTATGCCATGTCTTTGTTTTGATGTTTGAAATTCATTTCGCGTTCAAAATGCAACATATGGCAAGCTGCGGCTGCTCGCGCGCGCTGCATTTTAGCGCGCCGCCCGCTGGAGCAACGCGCGCGCGCTAAAGTTTAGAGTGCCCGCTGGAGCCAGCGCTCCCCGCCGCGCCAAAACAGGCAATCGGCGCGCCGCAAACGCTTTTTTAACGCGCCGCGCGTTGGGCGGCTGTTGGAGATGCTCTAAAGAGTTGTATGGTGGATGAAAGGCTAAGTGAGTGGACCAGTGACTTAACAACTCAAAGTCAGGCAATTCACGCCAAAGCGATAGACAAATTAGTGGTCGCCAAGCTCTGTTCTTGATTTCACTTTAGTGGAACAGATACAACATTTTCGAGTATCGATCTTACAGTGCAGCACTGCTACTGCGGCAGCTTAGTACGTAGTAGTACATCAGTCCCTGCAAGCTTCGAGCTAGGTAGCGACGCCGAAACCGGCATCACCGTGGCATCGAAAGCTTCAGACGCGGCAACTACTCCCAAGTCACCCGATCGATCAATCGATCCCCCTATGTTTCCTTCCCACCTTGGTTCGATCGGCACACACCTTCGATCATATATGCGGTATGTATGTATGCATAGTTGAATTAGTTGCTGAGGGCGACGGCGGCCTCCTGGACGACGCCCTGGGTGGCGTGGGCGACGCCCTGGGCCTCGCGCTCCACCTGCTCCCGGCACACGTCCCTGACGCCGGTCTCCGTCATGCGCTTGACGAAGGCGGCGAAGCGGCGCCAGTTGTCGGGCTGGAAGAGGTCGGGGCCCATGCGGAGGTAGGTGAAGGCGACCATGCGATCCTCCTCGGCCTTCTCCGCGGCGGTGGCCACCACCTGGTCGTGCGCCGTCTCGTCGTACCTCGGCAGGGCGTTCTCTCCGGCGAGGCCCACGCCGGCCTCCTTGGCGGCGTTGGCGACCTGGCGCACGAGCGCCTCGGGCATGCACTGCGCGTCCTGCGGCTGCTCGTGGTTGCGCATCTCGACGCAGGTGAAGTTGAGGACGGCGCCGTGGCGGCCGAGCATGCGCGCGATGGGCAGGTAGCCGTCGTGGTTCCTGGTGTTGTAGTAGCCGGCGGTGAGCTCGGGCGCGTGGGAGCGGGTGCCGTAGTGCCAGTGGATGCCGGCCACCTTGACGGAGATCTTGACCCCGGGGGTGCCGGTGAAGACGGGGGAGCACGCGGAGAGGATGCGCTCGCCGTGCTCCAGCAGCATCTGGGAGTACCAGCTCATGAAGAACTGGCCGTAGTCGGTGTTCCATCCGCCCTCGCGGCGGAAGAAGCCGGTGTCCTCGGGCCACTGGTTGTAGCTGCCCGAGTCCTCGGGGCCGGCGTTGCCCCACTCGGGCCTGCCGACGGCCTCGGCGGCGGCCTTGAGGCTGTTGCGCATGTAGCGGTCGTAGCACTGGAACTCGCCGATGCCGGGGAAGGACCAGGTGCCGTTGCTCTCCGGGTAGGAGGGGTAGCGGAGCTCGCCGGCGGGGCCCATGCCGACCTGGATCTCGCAGATGGTGTTGCCCATGTAGGGGGCGAGGTGGTCGCGGAAGGCGCGCATGAAGTCGGCGTAGCACTGGACGGGGGTGCGGCCCTTGAGCGCCGGGAGCGCGTCGGCGCCCAGCGAGACGTACTCGTAGTTGCGGCGGCCGCACCGGTCCGTGTACGCCAGGTCCTGGTCCTTGTCCATCTCCTCCAATACCCATTTCGGAAGTGGTATGCTGCAGCCAGCAATGTACACAATTGCACAATGGAAACAAGTTACTGCTGGACTGTGAAACAGTACAGGAACAACGGTAATTTGTAGCAAGAGCAGTAATTTCTAGCAGGAGTACTAGTAAGTTGTGGGCAGGACACGTACGTACGGGGGCAGGCGCCGCCGTCCACAGGGTAGGGATCGCGTACAACGTACTTTTTGTTATCCAAGCTCTACGTGTCGGCTGACTTGAGGCTCGTTTTCTTTCATTTTTTTGAAGATCACGAGCACCGGAAATTTGTGACCGTCCACGTCCCACGGTTCGAGAAAGTGCGTGGGAAACGAGCCAGGGTCACCTTCTCTGGCACGAGTTGTCCGTTGGCCTCATGAGATCCCGATTTCCCGGGTACTCAAATAACCAACGGAAGCCATCCAGTCCAGCCAGGAGTGCCATGAAGAAGATAACACTTATTTTTTCTCAACGAAAATAAGGTTTGCCTCTCTCAGTCTCTCGTGTCATCTATCATAGAGTTTGTCTTCCACATGACATGATACTGCGAGTGCAAGTGGCCACAAAACCAATGGCAATGGGCGGTGGCAGCACATGGCAAGCCCATGCATTCCAAGAACGCTATCTAATTCAAGCTTTGCTTCTACGAGCCTAAATCATGGATTAATACAAGTATGTAGGCGAAGATTAAGGGGACCACCATGCATGCGTACTACGGAGTAGTAGATGGTAAGGAGAGATTAATGGAGGAGGAGAGGGCGTACTTGACTGAGTCTCCGACGTTGCCGCCGCACTGGTGGAAGGACATGACGGCCTGCACCTTGAGCCCGGCCTTCTTGGCCATCTCCATGAGCTCGATGTAGCCGGCGAAGTTGTACTGGCCGGGGCCTTCGCTCTCGGCGATGCCCCACCACACGTCCACCATGATGCCCGCGGCGCCGGCGCTCTTGAGCGCCGCCAGGGACGCCTGCACCGCCTTGCGCCGGTTGAGCGCGCTGCCGTCCTTGCGCACCGTGTCCAGCGGCATCATCACGAACACCGGCACGCCCACCTTGCGCGCTTCCTCGCCGCGCACGTCCGGGTGCTCCGCCTCCTGCTGCTGCTGCTGGTCGGGCGCCATGGCCTGGAACATCTCGGGGGCCTGCGGCTGCGCGGGCTCCACCAGCTGCGACTGCAGCCTCAGGCTCTGCGCCGCCGGGGCCATGACGGGCCCGGCCGTGGCGCCGGCGGCGGCCGAGGCCGCGAACACCGCCGCGCGCGCGCCCGGCGCCGGCGCGGCCGCGATGGCCGCCGCGCCGGTCTGGTGGGTCAGGTTGAGCGCCATGTGGACGACGACGACGACGGGCTGGGCCGGGTCACGTACGCGCGCGCGACGGAGATCGAGCTCGGGACGGACGCTGGTGGACTGAGATCAGATCACCGGTGGAAGGGCAGAATGTGACGGGCGAACGGGGCTGTTATTGAATGGGTTCGCCGGTCGGAATGGGTTGTGGGAATGGATCCGAATCCGGACCTAGATTTA
This sequence comes from Elymus sibiricus, assembly GCA_039707655.1. Lineage (NCBI taxonomy): Eukaryota > Viridiplantae > Streptophyta > Magnoliopsida > Poales > Poaceae > Elymus > Elymus sibiricus. Next base: position 492,865,180 of record CM077669.1, read on the forward strand.
TTGCGGCTGCCTACCTCGACCGGAGTGAAGGAAATGGATGGGGCTGACGATGGAGGAGGGCGGGCGGCGGGGTTAAATAGCGGGAGGAAAGGTGGCGGTGGGGACGGACGTGGCGCGTGCTCCGCCGGTGAGGGCAACGTGAGGCGGTGCGGCGCGGGCGCGGGCGCGGGGGCCGGGGGAATGGACGGCGACGCGTGAACCGGCCTCGAAGCGTCGTGTGGGACGGCGACGTGTGCGCTGGCGCGGCGGGAGGGGGGGCAGATGCGCGACGCGTGTCCTCCCGGCCCTGTTTCGGCGGCGTCTTGCTGTGCTGCGTCCAGCCATGTCCCCGGCCCATCCCGCGGCTTCCGTGTGCGTCTCGTATACCGGCATTTTTTGTGTGCGAGGAGGGTGTAATTTTCTCCTCCACGGATCCATGGATTAGATCAGACGTGGTCGGTCGGCTCCGTTGCGCAATCTTTTTCTGAGTTCTCGTGGTGTCAGTCACATGATGCAGCGAGCGCAGACCCCGTGAAGGTAAAGTGATCAGTGTGATCTTGGCAACAGGTGCATGTTGCATCAGATGAATGTCAGATCAGAGTATGGTCAACGCTGATGGGTTCATTAAGGGCATTTTCAACGCGGACACTCACACCCGCTCGCACATGCGGACCGCGCGGTTTGCACCGTGAAATTCATCCAAAACGGGTCTGTATCGGTTCGTCGGTGGCCGGGCATGTTTTTCTCCGCAAAATCGAACATAACATGGGGTTCTACGGGTGTCCGGAGCGTTGCCGCATCTGCTTCTGACCGGCATGGCCCACAAAAAAACCCTTCCTTTCTGGCGCGCGCTTTCCATCCGAAACAGTCTGCGATGCTACAGAGCATCAGTGGCTGCATTCATGCCTGGTCAGAGTGGACACGACCTCTCAACGGCATCAGCATTGAAGCGGTGCACCGACCGAGAGAACGCTGCCTGCGACGCTTCCCGGTGCACACGTATGTCCCCGTGTTCAAACGACGTCACGGTCACCCGTCTGTTCCTCTGACGCCCATTGCCGAGAAACCTACACACCCTTCCGTCTGCATGCCACCCACCATTGCTATTCGCCCCGCTATATATACTCCAGTCCCGACTATAGCTGGCACTCATCCTCGTGCGGTCCCTTTCTCTTCTCCGCATAATTCCCATGGCCTTCTCGCACTCCAAAGCTCTTTGGGACGGGCTCATGCCGAAGCAGAAGAAGAAGATGGCTCTCATTGCTTTCGGTTGGCAGGCCGACGGGCAGCCAGAAGCCGACGACATCCTAATGAAGGACACGACCGACGACGAGCCGGCGCCACCCTCCTCCTCGGCACCACCCTCTCCTGTGCATTGCACCATGACCATTGGCGAGGCCCATGCCCATTACATGGACATTGTGCGGGATTAGCGGGAAGAGCAGTTCCGGAAGGCGCATGCCGCCGCGGCGTACAACCTCCATCTCCTCGAGGAGCACCGGTAGGCGGAGGAGCAGCTCGGTGATGGCAGGGCGATCGCGTCGGATGCGGACGTTGCAGAGCAGGCGGCGCTACTCGAGTCCTACCTCTCAGCCCGTCAGATCCGCCTCGACCGATGACGGTAACGCCAGCGTCAGGCGTAACTGGAGGCCGTCTATAGGGAGTTCGACGAGGCGGCGGACGAGGTGTAGGGTAAGAGCGACGACGAGGAGGACATTGCCGGCTCTGCCAAGCCCATTCCCCTCCGCCACGACCACGAAGTCTGCACGTCCGCGAGCGCCGCCAAGAATGAGAAAGTGTAGTGCATGGTAGGACGCCGCCGCTCGAGTCCCAAGAAGGCCACCGCTCTGCCCCTCCGCCTGACGCCAAGCTTGGTGGGCTAATAATCATTGGCCGATTAGCCGCTCAAGCTGCGGTGGCGGGGGGTGCTCGGAATGAGCTGGAGAAGGCGAAGGCAGGTGTCGGAGGTTCAGTTCTCGGGGCTCATGACAGTCCAGCGGGGAACGGGCGCCGTTGACAATTTAGATTAAGAATTGTACCTCCAGAGTCGGACGATTTTTGCCTTTAGTTGAAGTATGTTCGAAATATAATGAATTTTGTCATGTTTATATGAAATTTGTCGTGTTTGCATGAACCTCTTTGGTTAATTTGGAAATACGCCGTGTTTGCACGAATTTCTCCAGGTTAATTCAATTAATTGTTGAAATGTATGCGGACATCGTTGGATGGCCGCATTCCGCATCCATGTCCGCGGACCGGTCTCCCTGTCCGTGTACGGATGCGAAAGGAAATTCACGGGTCGACGTTGAAGATGCCCTAACACCGCAATACCAAGTTCTTGAAGCATCCACACCTGCATACAACTAATCCGACTCCTCAATCACGACCGGTTACATCTTAAATTTTCTCTTATATGAATTACGAATTTCAAATCCATACAATTACATGAAATCTAAAACGCAATCTAAATCTTCATCGGCGCTCCTTCGGCACCACGGCAGGGTCGATGTCCGTCGGCCGACCGAGCCCCTCGGAGTTAAGGTGTGGTCGCTGGCGAGGTAGAGTTAGACATGGGACACAGACTGGCTCACAGGCCTTGAGGGGTCTCCATGCCCTACCCTTTTTCGTCGAAGTTGTGGCATGCACATTGTCGGTCGATGTGAGGTCTACGATAACCCCCTGGTGGTCGGAGCCCAATACGTCCACCACGACGCGGTTGCGACTCCAGATGCCTCCTCTGATATCCCAGCCTCTCGTGCCCTTTGCCTCGCACTGCGGGCACACCGCTTCATGGCAACGGAGGCACCATGAGTCATGCCGACATTTACCTCTAGCTCGGAGCCCGTGGGGTTGGCGCGCTACCGAAGGGATTGCGCCGCTGCCACGACGTTAGGCCACTAGACGGATCGCACCACCTCCGACGAGGCAGTGGACAAGCGCCTCCTACCGCACGATCGGCAGATCCAAGTGCCATTTGCGCGGACGCGGTAGATTCCCGTCGGGCCGAGATCAACCGCTATCCAGCGGACTCCCCCCGAAGGCGGCGGAGAAAAATGCGAACATCCATCTCCCTTCCAGACCGCATGGGACGATGTCCCATACCGTAGATCGGAAGAGGGTGGACTTGGATATGTTGCTCATCATGCCAAAGATCGTCGGAAGGGACCTTCAGAACGGAGTGAAGTGTAGTGGAGTAAAGTGACTAGAGTTTGGTCCGGTATGCAAACCAGAACGAATATATGTGGGGTCATGATGTGCTAGTGTGGACCAAATCTGACATGACAAACAGACCTTCACATATACACGTTTGAGGCCTGTACGAGAAGTCCGTCGGGTTTTTTCTTTTGGCCGGACCATCCGCCGTGCGTATCGAAGGGGTTTGGAGTACGAGAAGTGCATCCATGAACCCGGGTACATATGAACTCACTTCGGAAAACATATTTTCTAAATACTAAAAAAAGTGAAAAAGTTTGCACGGGTACGTCTGCATGTTTTACGTGCGTGTATAAAGTTTCATGAAAAAACAACTTTTTTTGTGGACTGTGTAAAAAAGACAAAAGTTTGTGTCATGGAACGCTATTTGGAAGCATTGAAATTTGTCTTTTTTGCGGAGACAAAATAATAAGACATTTTTTCATAAAACTTTGTGTCGCGCACACACCTTTACGAACATGTATGCTTGAAATTTTCCTTTTGATTTTTTGACATTTTAAAACATGCTTAAAATGCATTTTTGAAAAAGTGGGTGCAGATGCCCATGGGTGCAGATCGTCCCCTCTCTTTGGGGTACCGGCTGTATAGGGCTGAAGAGGGGATGAGGAGAAATCGATAAACCAAATATTGTGGGTTTTAGACAGAACCACATAGGAAAGGACGACGAAAAGAAAAAAACGTTGGGTCATGACCACCATCGCCATGAGGGACAGATGAGTTATTGATTCACGGATTTAAGGTGTAGACTCACGCGACATGCCATGGCAACTTCTTTCCAACAAGTCGGCAAGTTGGCTCAAGTTTCACCTGATCCTTCCTCCCAAAGCTTCGGGTTTCACTCCTTTTCACCCAAAGAGAAGTCGATTCGTGGCGAGCCTTTATCCTTATTTTTAAAGAAATCACTTAAACTGAACGTACGGAGTAGCATAGAAAAAAAAATCATGATATGAAGGAGAGATTCACAGCTACTCCGTAATTATCATTACCAGCTATATATGCAAACGTCTGAAAAACAACGAAGTGGCTTTTTTGGGCAACTTTGCAGTTGAGAATTTTGAGCATAATAGTGCAAAACAATGGCTCCAGGGGTACGCTCCAGCCATATTATCTGTTTAGGAGCTGTAGCTTTCATTTGATGGTAACGCAAAGCTAGCCTTTCATCACAAAACAAAAGCAACAAGCAGCTGCTGCCTAGAACAGTTGATATGCATCTCGAAGCTGCTTGCTTGCACAGGAATAACGTGGGAAATCAATCGCTAGTGCAATCAGCAGCTTCTCAAAAGGATCTCGTAGAACAAACAGTTGCACAATCGACCAAAAGCAAATACATCACGAAAGAGGACGAGAATGAAGTCGACAACACAAAATCTTTAATGTTAACCACAGAGAAGTTCAGACTCCGCAGAGCAAAAAGACGACTACTCAGTAGCAAAACATTCGGAACAAGCATAGATACTAAAGACTGGCTCAAGCTTCTGCTCAGGAAACAAGCGCTCTAGTAACCGCCCTTGAGATCGTTGACGACGTCATACGGGATGGGGGTGACCGTCTCGATGGTGGTGCCCTCCACCATGAACCCGGGCTTGGGCCCTGCTGGCTGCCTCTTGGTGCTGATGACCTCGCCGCGCGCCTTGGCCTCCGCCTTCAGCTTGTCGTTGTTGAGTTTCCTCTGGAGGAACTCCTCGTTGCACCTGGATGGCTGCACGTGCTCCACACGGACATGGATCCTCTTCTTGATGATCCGGTTGCCGACCTAAAGAGAGAGAACATGTTACTATCTGTGTACAGAAATATATGAAAGCACTTTTACATAGTCCAGTTCAACATGCACAGGCAGAACACATGAAAGCAAACAATAATTTAGATTGACATCACAAAAAGTTGTTTGCAGACAAGGAAACGCAGAAATAGTAATGTGCCCAAGATAAAGTGATGTAAAACGTGGCATACTGTGGCCTACCAATTCATGCCACCAAATGGATAAAACACCCAACTGCTACCCTCAAGAATTATTAGAGAGCTAACATTTACTGTGTACAGATCATAGCAGCACAGAAGAAATGCACGAAGTTACAAACGGAACACATACAAACCACGGAAAGAATATCCACACTGCTACGTATTAGACAAAATATGCCATGAAATGCATCCAAACTGACACATTATATGAAACAGGCTAGGGTATGCAGACACATAACATGAAACAAGCTAGGGTATCCACTACATAACAAAACAGCTGTTTATACGTGTATCATCCAATTAGGCGCTCATAACTGCTACAGGTAAAGCATGCAGTCAGAGGAAACCAGAACGAAATTTTGATGTATGCCCATCACACGAATCGTGCGCCACAAAAACCTCTCCCGTGGAATACCACGCCTTCCCATAGCTGAAGGGGGAAGCGCTCGGCCTAGGGCATATGTAATCGAACAGTGATAACGCATAAACCGTGCAATGTTTAGCACAACAAATCCATTCTGAAGATTCAACATAACATAACAGCCCATCAATTCGTTGCAGTGCATTACACAAATGTGTAGCTATGCAAGCAAATTGACCAACAGTAACAGTAAGCAAGACAGAATCTGCTGAAGAGTTCATCACAGGCACACATGGCAGGCTAGCATAACAAATCAAGCACAGTAAACCTTCACTCTAGTCTACAAGACCGTATTCACATCAAAGGAACTAACTTTCACAGTTTAAGATCTTCAGCAGACTATATGAGAACGAGAACCTATAAGAAAACAGAATCGGGTGCAACAGGATGGATGCATATGTGTCCCATCAGTCAAGATCACAGGATCGCCCTAGCAGCCACAGATGAAGAACGGAGAAGGTAGGTGATCGGACTGGGGAGTTATACCTGCTTGTTGATCTCGACGCCGATGGCGCGCTTGGTGACGTTCCAGACGCGACCGGTGCGGCCGTGGTAGAACTTGTGCGGCATGCCCTTGTGGACGGCGCCGTTCACCTTGACGTCGACGTGCTCGCCGACCTTGTAGGTGCGCAGGTAGGTGGTGAGCGGGATGTACCCCTTCTTGCGGAACGGCCGCGCGAACAGGTCGCGCGTCCGCGACCGCAGCCCGTGCCCCGCCGGCATCTTCCCTTCCTCCTTGCCTCCTCTCCCTGCGGCTGTGCGGCGGCGGCGGCGGGCGGGGGAGTGTGTGCGGCGCTAGGGTTTCAGAGGATGGAGGTGCCGCGTATTTATAACTGGGTCTCGGGCCGTTCTGCCGGATGCAATATTGGGCTAGGTTTTCGTTGTTTTTCTTGGGCCTGTCATGGGTTGGCGTGAGTGCAGAATTTTTTTGGGTTGTAACACTTTGAGTCCAACATTGCAGGCCGGTTATTGGGCTAGAATACAACAAAGACGTAACCTTCCCTAAATAATATGCATAACTTTTGTTCTTAAAAAAAGACACTTTAGCCTGGTTTTCTTTTGTCGATTCTTGCGGAATCTTGAGAATCGGACCTCCCCTCAGATTCTTTCAAAATCTCGAAACTGTATGTTTTAATAACTAGTACAAATGCCCGTGCGTTGCAACGGGCGATAAAATTAGTAGAAGTCGGTCCTTGTATCTTTCTGCAGCGCTTCCCATATCGCGGTTCGGTGGTGAGGAGGTGGCGAACTACGCCTTCCTATGGAGCTCTCCGGTCCCGTCCCGGGTCAAGTTCTTCGCGTGGCTTCTTTCTCTAAGGCGGATCCACACCCGGGACGCGCTGCTGAGGAAACATATAGTCGAGGCGAGCGGCGCTGGCTGTCCTGAGTGCGGGGCTGCCCTGGAGACGCCGGATCATCTCATCTTCGGGTGCCCCTTCGTGTGTGCTTTCTGGTCTGCTCTTCGGGTGGACACCGCCAGGTGCTCGACGCGGGGGCTTCACCTCTTGGATGCCTCCGGCGCGGTCGGCCCTGCGTCTCCCCATGCCTTTTCTCTGCTATGCTGTTGGCACCTATGGAAGCGGAGGAACGCCGTGGTTTTCCGGCATGAGTCGCCCTCTCTTGCGATGACGTTGAAGGCCTGTCGTGACGACGCTGCGTTATGGCGCGTCCGGTTTCGCTCGAGTGAGAAAGGGCATGTTGATGCTTGGTTGCATGCCCTTCGTTTGTAGTCCCCCCACCCCCCTAGAAATTCTACCCCACCCCCCTCTTGCTGATGTACTGGATGTTTTGAGGGGCTTCACCCGCTGTTTACGATATATCAATAGATTCAGGTGGGGGAGTTCTCCCCCCCCCCCCCCCCCCCCCCTGAAAATTCTCAAAAAATTCAATTTTTACAAACATCCGTAAATTGGTATCCTCGAGAATCACTTTTCAGTAAAAGCATCCCTAACATCGTATGGAATTGTCTTTCAATTATTTTTCTGATTGTTCAGAATAACACAATTTTTGTAATTTTCGGAAATATTATTTGAAAATTTCAAATATTTTTTATAATGAATTCATTTTTCTATGACTAAAAGTTTCATTTGTAATTTTTTTGCACTGTTTGTGCTTGGACCAAACATAAGGAAAGTGGAGACGATCTTGCTGTACAATCGTCTCTCCCAACTCCATTCCCCTAGCTTTCCCTGTCATTTCCTTGCACATCAACCAAAACATCTAACGCAATGTAGACAAAAGCTTCTATTGACGGTGATGAGCTGCGGCAACATCGATCAGGTGTCCCTGTTCTCATGGCAAGCGAGTGCCTTCAATCGATCGATCAGGTGTCCCTGTTCAGATGGCAAGGGAGCGCCATGGTGGACCCACCCGTCAGCTGTTAGCTGGAGAACGACACATGTCCATGAAAGGGTAAAAAAGGAAAAGAAAATGCCAGCTCTTGTCTCCTTCTCGATGGGGAACAACGGCGTCACAGTTCTGCTCACTCTTGCCTCGCATTGTCTCCCCAATCCGCCTGGGAGCTTCCTGCACGACCTCTGCTGCCTCAGCTCGCCGTCCTCCTGCCTTCGCTCAGCAGTGAGGCCACCACGACGCCGCTCGCTCTCCTCCCTGCCCAGATCTCTACAGAACGCCTCCTCCTGTCCGACCTCGCGTGTTCGCCGCCCGCCGCTTCACACCCCAGCGCCGCCACCTTGCTGCCGTCCCGGCGAGCCTCCCGACAGCCGCCGTTGGCCTCTCCATTCTCCCCCGCGCCTGGTTGCCCTCCGCCTTGCCTTCTTCCGTCACGCCACCTTCGCGCCATTAAGTGCTGACACCGGCGAGCCACTTTCCTTTGGGTGCTGCGGTGCTCCGACGGCGGCCCCAATCTTCCTCTTGTTGCTTGCACTGGTGACGGCGTCCGCGTCCTTCGCCGGTCGCCATGGAGAGGAAGCAGGCCGACTACAGCTACCTGGTAAGCACTCCGCCGCCCCCATTCGATTCGCCCCTGTTTGGGGCCGTGTACCTGACTGATTTGGCGAGCAGCGGCTGCGTGCAGGACGAGAGGCACCAGGGAAGCAGTACAGCCACATCTACTACACTTGTCTCCACCACATGTGCACCCTCCTCCACGCCCTCGTCCCCTTCCGGAAGCTGCACACTGCCCTCGTCTGCGTTTGTGGCTGGCCAGCTGGTGCTGGGATTAGGTGCGCCCTGCGGCCTTGGCTACAATTTTTGACTGGTTAGTCCTTGTTTTCCCTCAGCTCTTTTGTGGCATGTGAGTAGAATTCACTTTTGATCAGTTAATCTTACTCAGAAACATATACATTTCATTTTGATCCAGATCCATTTAGATAGCTCCTAATATTCATTGTGTTATGTGAGAGATTTTTGTTGTACTTTTGTACCTGATACTAATAATATTGGGTTGGCATGGTGTTGTCGTTAGGATATTTTGCCTGAATGTGTTAGCGAGCACTCATTCCACGAAGTTTTCTACCTAGACGAAGTCATTAGGTTGAGATCAAAACTTGATTATTGATGTAGACGACATATCTAAGAATCTAGAACTTTGAGCACACATTAGTTAACTGTCTGACAGGTAGAAGTGAATCAACAAATTTCAAGCCAAAATCATCAGCTTCGTCTTCATAGAGTAGGTTCATATCAGTCTGATTGATACAACAATCCAGAGCCATAGTATAATAGGAAAAAAGGACTTGCAAATTGCAAACTGAAGCACACATGCTCAGATGTGCAAAATTTGCACATATGGTTTGTACAGACATAATGGAGATCATCAATGTGATCAAAATTTAATCCATGTAGTAATTGGACACAGCATACAGAAATAACCATGAATGATTTAGTGATTGAAAGACATGCTCCTTCAAGATGATGAAGTAGTTCTGAATTCTAACTCCGAAGTTGATAGTTGGATTGTTCTATAGAATCAATGGTTCTTTAAAATTTAAGCAATGAATTTACGGTTAGAAAATTAGCAATGCAATGTGAAACTTAAATGTGTAAGTTGATAATAAATGAACCTACAAATTTTGAAAAAAAATATCAAAGGTTGCATTACCTATTTGGTGACGACTTCTGTGTAGACAATATTTTTTGTGTATGCCCCATTTGTATCGATTGTCTGATTCTTCTTCCTTTCGTCCTCCTTTGTGTTTGTGTCTCTATTATTCCTCGTCTTCTTCTTGTTCTTCTTTTTTTGTTCTCCTTTGTGTTTGTGATCATGATCTATCTTATTATCTGATTCCGTCACAATTGATTCAAAACATTCAGAAATTGAAGTAGATGTTGACATAGGTGTTGGCTCCTCAACGCCTGAATCAGAAATTTTTGCTTTTTTTAAGGGCGCTTATCAAAATCGTCTACAATGGTCAATTCAGTGATGCCATCATTTTTCTGCAAGAACAACAAAAGTTAAGCTAAACGTTCAATTTTGAAATCATCTAACAATATTGAAAAGCTAATTATAGGTTGCTTAAGACACTTGAGTATGATCCTACATCACTGTCAGGTATTGCATATTCTGTCTAACAATGTAGAATATACATGCACGTATCTCTAATGCATCTATAAATGATAGGCACTCGTCTTAGGACAGACAAAGCACGGTGTGGCTGCTGGGACGCTAGCCAGCAGCCAAGCGTTAGCGGGTCAGGTTCGGCTGTTGGGTGCAGGGGCGTAGGGCCAGCACGATGGGGAAGACATATTTGAAGCAATGAAGTGCAGGTTACCAGATAAACAAAAACTCTATTTTCAACTCTTTGTGCACATACCTCGAGCGTAGAATCGGCCGACGAATTTCCCAATTTCCCGTAAACTGTGGAGCATTGTCGGATGCCAGCTTGTTTTCCGTCGATGTCTGAGCAGACGACATTGGACGGTCTTCCGGCGAAGTAGGCCGAGACGACATTGGACAGATTTCGTCGGGCGCCGTGTTGTTTTCCGGCGAAGTCGGCAGATGCGACAGTTGGCGGACTACCGACGAAGGCGGACTGATTATGTCGGACGACGTCTTGCTTTCCGGCAAAGTCGGCGGAGGTGACGTTGGGTGGACTTGAGGTGAACTTGCGATGCAATTACTCTGGTCGAGCCTTTCATCTTATAGCAGCCAATCTTGTGTGTGAAATCCTGATCGGGACACTCATGACTCCGTATTGGAGTTTGATACGTCTCCAACGTATCTATAATTTTTGATTGTTCCATGCTATTATATTATCTGTTTTGGATGTTTTATATGCATTAATATGCTATTTTATATTATTTTTGGGACTAACCTATTAATCTAGAGCCTAGTGTCAGTTTCTGTTTTTTCCTTGTTTTTGAGTATTACAGATAAGGAATATTAAACGGAGTCCAAACGGAATAAAATCTTCGAAATATTTTTTCTTGGACCAGAAGCAACCCAGAGGACTTGGAGACCAAGGCAGGGGAGCCACCGTGTGGCGACAAGCCACAGGGGCGCGCCCTAGGGGGGGCACCCCCCTGGCTTGTGGCCCCACGGCAACTCCTCCAACCCTATTCTTCGGCCTATAAATTCAGAAATATTCCCTGGATACCAAAAAGAGCCACGAAAACACTTTTCCGCCGCCAGGAGCCTCGGTTCCCGTGAGATCCAATCTTGAAGCCTTTTCCGGTAATCTGCCGGAGGAGGATTCGATCACGGAGGGCATCTACATCAACTCCATTGCCCCTCCGATGATGCGTGAGTAGTTCACCACAGACCTTCGGGTCCATAGCTAGTAGCTAGATGGCTTCTTCTCTCTCTTTGCTCTTCAATACCATGTTCTTCATGATCTTCATGGAGATCTATCCGATGTAATACTCTTTTGCGGTGTGTTTGTCCAGATCCGATGAATTGTGGGTTTATGTTCAGATTATCTATGAATATTATTTGAGTCTTTTCTGAATTCTTATATGCATGATTTCATATCTTTGCAAGTCTCTTCGAGTTATAGGTTTGGTTTGGCCAACTAGATTGGTAATTCTTGCAATGGGAGAAGTGCTTAGTTTTGGGTTCAATCTTGCGGTGTCCTCACTGATACGTCTCCAACGTATCTATAATTTATGAAGTATTCATGCCATGTTTACAATAATTCTATATGATTTTGGTATGATTTGATTAGAACTAACCCGGACTGACGCTGTTTTTAGCAGAATTACCGTGGTGTTGTTTTTGTGTAGAAATAAAAGTTCTCGGAATGGGCTGAAAATTTACGGAGAATATTTTTGGAAAATATAAAAAATACCGGAGCGAAAAGATACTGGAGAGGAGTCCCGAGGAGGCCACAAGCCACAGCCCCCCCCCTAGGGCGCGTCCCCCTGGCTTGTGGGCCCCTCGAGCACTCCCCTGACGTGATTTCGATGCCAACCTCTCCTATAAATCCAGAAAAGTTCGAAAATAAACCTAGATCGGAAGTTCCGCCGCCGCAAGTCTCCAGAGCCTCGAAAGATCAATCTTGGCCCTCTCCGGCACCCTGCCGGAGGGGGTCACCTTCACCGGAGACCATGGAGGAGGTGGACGGAGGGGCCATCATCGCTATGGAGGCCAAGGACCAGAGGGAGAACCTTCCCCCAACCAGGGGGGAGGCCATGGAGGAGGAAGCACAAGGGGGAGACCCTCTCCCCCTCTCTCCCGGTGGTGCCGGAGTGCCACCGGGGGAACCATCGCCGCGGTGATCGTCTTCATCAACATCACCTTCTTCATCACCATCCTCATCTCCTTTTAGCGGTCCACTCTCCCGCACCCCGCTGTAATCCCCTACTTGAACATGGTGCTTTATGCCACATATTATGATCCAATGATGTGTTGCCATCCTATGATGTTTTGAGTAGATTACTTTTGTCCTATGGGTTGATTGATGATATAGATTGGTTTGAGTTGTATGTTTATTTTGGTGCTGTCCTATTGTGCCTTCCGTGCCGCGCACACGTGAAGGATTCCCGCTGTAGGGTGTTGCAATACGTTCATGATTCGCTTATAGTGGGTTGCTTGAGTGACAGAAGCATAAACCCGAGTATGTGGGTTGTTGCGTATGGGATAAAGGGGACTTGATGCTTTAATGCTATGGTTGGGTTTTACCTTAATGATCTTTAGTAGTTGCGGATGCTTGCTAGAATTCCAATCATAAGTGCATATGATCCAAGTAGAGAAAGTATGTTAGCTTATGCCTCTCCCTCATATAAAATTGCAATAATGATTACCGATCTTGTTAACAATTGCCTAGGATAATTCCGCACAACGACCCATCATTATTCCACCCTCGCTGTTTGTAAAACATTGTAATATATTCTAACTTTATGATAACAGCACCTATCTTTATATTCTAGTTCTCTGTTATCATGCAAAGCTATTTTCTTTATACCCACAACGTAGTTTTATTTCTCTTTTCTAGTTGGAAGCAAACGTTCGGCGTACGTAGAGTCGTATCAGTGGCAGATAGGACTTGAGAGAATATTGATCCTACCTTTAGCTCCTTGTGGGTTCGACACTCCATACTTATCACTTCCACCTTTGGAAATTGCTACGATGATTCCTTGCACTTGGGGATTATCACTCACCCAGTGACATAGTAGGGGTAGCGAGGCACGTATTGTATTGTTGCCATCGAGGATAAAAAGATGGGGTTTTCATCATATTGCTTGAGTTTATCCCTCTACATCATGTCATCTTACCTAATGCGTTACTCTGTTCTTCATGAACTTAATACTCTAGATGCAGACAGGAGTCGGTCGATGTGTGGAGTAATAGTAGTAGATGCAGAATCGTTTCGGTCTACTTGACACAGACGTGATGCCTATATGCATAAGCATTGCCTTGGATATCTTCATAATTATTCGCTTTTCTATCAATTGCTCGACAGTAATTTGTTCACCCACCGTAATACTTGCCATCATGAGAGAAGCCTCTAGTGAAACCTATGGCCCCCGGGTCTATTTTCCATCTTATACTTTTAGATCTAAAACCAAAAATACCAAAAATACCTTGCTCCATTATTTTTACTTTTGTTTTACTTTCCGTTCAAGCAATCTATTCTATCTATCTCTATCAGATCTCATCCTTGCAAGTAACCGTGAAGGGATTGACAACCCCTTTATAGCGTTGGGTGCAAGTGTTTGATTCTTTGTGTAGGTACATCTATTGGGGACTTGCTTGTATCTCCTACTGGATTGATACCTTGGTTCTCAACAACTGAGGGAAATACTTATCTACTTTGTTGCATCATCCGTTCCTCTTCACGGAAACCAACGCATGCTCGAGAAGTAGCATGAAGGATTTCTGGCGCCGTTGCCGGGGAGATACATAGCAAGTCAAGAGAAGAATTTTCCCGTCAACTTGTCAATTTCTGACGTGGTTGCCGAAGAGATCTACATCAAGCCTACCAAGTACCCATCACAAACTCATCTCTTGCATTTACTTTATTTGCCATTTGCCTCTCGTTTTCCTCTCCCCCACTTCTAAAACGATTTTCCAAAAAGATTTGCCTTTTTATTCGCCCTTCTTCCGTTCGTCTTTTCGTTTGCTTTTGTTTGCTTGTGTGTTAGATCGCTCAAACTCATGGCTAGCCTTGCTACTATCGCTATTACTCCCGAGAATGAAGTTCTTAATTTTAAGCAAAGAGAGGGAGAGAATTTAAAAGTTGCTTGGTATAGGATTTGCAATGCTCAAAATAGATCTATTCGTAAGCAATCTACTACCGTTCTCCTTCGCAATTTTTATGTGGGTGTTTTTCCTTGGAATAGATATGTTTTGGATACCATTACGGGAGGGAATTTCTTGGGGAACAATACCTTTGATTCTTATAATGCCATGATAAATTTGGTAGGTTCACCCCCTCTCATGGTTAATGAAACTATCTTAACTTTGGAACATGTTATGCGAAGGCTTGATATCATTGAAAATAAAATTGCTACTATAGAGCTCATTGAAAATTTGGATAAAAAGATCCATAATCATATCACCCAATATGGATCTAAGGTAGGAGTTACCCTAAAAAGCCTAAAGGAAAAAAGAACCCATAGTTAATGAAAAATTGGATCAAGATTCCTCTAGAATTGGAAAGCTAGAGGACATTATTACCAACTTGGGTTCCGCTTTTGCTTCTGTTCAAACCACCCCAAAATCTCCTCCTCCTAAAACTGCCAAGTTTATTTATGTTCCCAAGAATAAGGGTGAATCCTCTAGTAGAGGGGAGGATCTTAAGATGATAAGTGTTCACCCTAGCTTTATTAATATTTCCCGGGAACCAATTGCTACAAGTAAGTTTCTTGATTTCTTTCCTAGGAGTATGATAATTGATAAAACCAAAGAATCTCCTAGGGTTTATAAGTGTGCAATTGATGAGTTGCATACCAAAGATGACAAGACCTAGATCTATTGCGTTTTGCCTAGCTAGGGGCGTTAAACAATAGCGCTTGTTGGGAGGCAATCCAATTTTATTTTTGCTTTCTGTTTTTTGTTTCTGTTTTGGTGTGTTTTCCACATTATTACTTCTGTAATAATTGTGTTTTCTTGTTTAAATTAGTGTTGGAGCCAAGTAAGACCTTTGGGATGGTCTACGGTGTTTGTTGATTTGATTTTGCTGAAAAACAGAAACTTTTGCTCTCAGTCCAGGAATTTTTTAAATTCACTGGAACGTGCTTTTGATCTGAAATTTTTACACAAGATTGATATACAAATTTCCCTGATTGTCCTAATTTTTTAGAATTTTTGGAGTTACAGAAGTATTCTAAGTCTATAGATTGCTACAGACTGTTCTGTTTTTAACAGATTCTGTTTTCTTTGTGTTGTTTGCTTATTTTGATGAATCTATGGGTTGTATCGGGGGGTATGAACCATGGAGAAGTTAGAATAAAGTAGATATTACACCAATATAAATAAATAATGAGTTCACAACAGTACCTAAAGTGGTGATTTATTTTTCTTATACTAACGGATCTCATGAGTTTTCTGTTGAGTTTTGTGTTGTGAAGTTTTTAAGTTTTGGGTAAAGATTTGATGGACTATGGAATAAGGAGTGGCAAGAGCCTAAGCTTGGGGATGCCCAAGGCACCCCAAGCCATATTCAAGGATACCAAAAAGCCTAAGCTTGGGGATGCCCCGGAAGGCATCCTCTCTTTCGTCTTCAATCCATCGGTAAATTTACTTGAGGCTATATTTTTATTCACCACATGATATGTGTTTTGCTTGGAGCGTCTTGTATGATATGAGTCTTTGCTTTTTAGTTTGCCACAATCATCCTTGCTGCACACACTCTTTTTGAGAGAGACACTCTGAATCGTGAATTTATTAGAATACTCTATGTGCTTCACTTATATCTTTTGAGCTAGGCAATGTTGCTCTAGTGCTTCACTTATATCTTTTTAGAGCACGGTGGTGTTATATTTTATAGAAATTATTTAACTCTCGTACCTCACTTATATTATTTTGAGAGTTTCTTAAAACAGCATGGTAATTTGTTTAGGTTATGATTTTAGTCCTAATATAATGGGCATCCAAGAGGGATATAATAAAAACTTTCATATTAAAGTGCATTGGATACTATGAGAAGTTTGATTCCTTGCATATAGTTTTGAGATAATGGAGATGGTAATATGAGAGTCATGCTAGTGAGTAGTTGTGAATTGGAAGAGATACTTGTGTTGAAGTTTGTGATTCCCGTAGCATGCACGTATGGTGAACCGTTATGTAACGAAGTCGGAGCATGATTTGTTTAATGATTGTCACCCTTTGTGTGAGGGTCGGGAGCGCGCGATGGTTAACTCCTACCAACCTCTCCCCTAGGGGCATGCGTCTAATGCTTTGTTTGATAACTAATAGACTTTTGCAATAAGTATGTGAGTTCTTTATGACTAATGTTGAGTCCATGGATTATACGCACTCTCACCCTTCCACCTTTGCTAGCCTCTCTAGTACCGCGCAACTTTCGCCGGTACATCAAACCCACCTTCCTCAAAACAGCCACCATATATGTTCCTCAAAACAGCCACCATACCTACCTATTATGCCATTTCCATAGCCATTCCGAGATATATTTCCATGCAACTTCCACCGTTCCGCTTTTCATGACATGCACCATCACTTTCATCTTGCATATAGAGTCATATTTTGTCATAGGTATCGAGTTGTAATTTTCTTTTTGAGTTGTAAGTAAATAAAAGTGTGATGATTTTCATTATTAGAGCATTGTCCCGTGTGAGAAAAGGATGATGGAAGCCATGACTCCCTCACAAGTTGGGATGAGTATCCGGACTTTACAAAAAAATAAAAGAGGCCAGCGAAGCCCAAATAAAAAAAAGAGGCCAAAGATGCCCACCAAAAAGAAAAAAAAAGAAAAAAAAGAAAAAAAGAAAAAAATGAGATAAAGAGAGAAGGGACAATTGCTACTATATTTTTCCACACTTGTGCTTCAAAGTAGCACCATGATCTTCATGATAGAGAGTCTCCTATTTTGTCACTTTCATATAACTAGTGGAGTTTCATCTTGCACGACCACTTAGTTTTCTTTTTGAGCTTTCATACACTTATAGCTCTGAGTGCATTTGTTGCATGGCAATCCCTACTCACTCACATTGATATCTATCGATGGGCATCTCCATAGCCCGTTGATACGCCTAGTTGATGTGAGACTATCTTCTCCCTTTTTCCTTGCAACCTCCACCATATTCTATTCCACCTATAGTGCTATATCCATGGCTCACGCTCATGTATTGCGTGAGAGTTGAAAAGGTTTGAGAACACCAAAAGTGTGAAACAATTGCTTGACTTGTTCATCGGGGTTGTGCATGATTTAGATACTTTATGTGGGGAAGATGGAGCATAGCCAGACCATATGATTTTGTAGGGATAACTTTCTAAGGCCATGTTATTTCGAAAGGACACAATTGCCTTGTTGGTGTGCTCGAAGTATTACTGTTTTTATGTCAATATTAGACTATTGTTTTGAATCTTACGGATCTGAATATTCATGCCACAATAAAGAATATTACATGGATAAATATGTTAGGTAGCATTCCACATCAAAAATTCCGTTTTTATCATTTACCTACTCGAGGACGAGCAGGAATTAAGCTTGGGGATGCTTGATACATCTCCAACGTATCTATAGTTTTTGATTGTTCCATGCTATTATATTATCTGTTTTGGATGTTTTATATGCATTAATATGCTATTTTATATTATTTTTGGGACTAACCTATTAATCTAGAGCCTAGTGCCAGTTTCTGTTTTTTCCTTGTTTTTGAGTATTGCAGATAAGGAATATTAAACGGAGTCCAAACGGAATAAAATCTTCGGAATAATTTTTCTTGGACCAGAAGCAACCCAGAGGACTTGGAGACCAAGGCAGGGGAGCCACCGTGTGGCGACAAGCCACAGGGGCGCGCCCTAGGGGGGGGCGCCCCCTGGCTTGTGGCCCCACGACAACTCCTCCAACCCTATTCTTCGGCCTATAAATTCAGAAATATTCCCTGGATACCAAAAAGAGCCACGAAAACACTTTTCCGTCGCCAGGAGCCTCGGTTCCCGTGAGATCCAATCTTGGAGCCTTTTCCGGTAATCTGCCGGAGGGGGATTCGATCACGGAGGGCATCTACATCAACTGTATTGCCCCTCCGATGATGCGTGAGTAGTTCACCACAGACCTTCGGGTCCATAGCTAGTAGCTAGATGGCTTCTTCTCTCTCTTTGCTCTTCAATACCATGTTCTTCATGATCTTCATGGAGATCTATCCGATGTAATACTCTTTTGCGGTGTGTTTGTCGAGATCCGATGAATTGTGGGTTTATGTTCAGATTATCTATGAATATTATTTGAGTCTTTTCTGAATTCTTATATGCATGATTTCATATCTTTGCAAGTCTCTTCGAGTTATAGGTTTGGTTTGGCCAACTAGATTGGTAATTCTTGCAATGGGAGAAGTGCTTAGTTTTGGGTTCAATCTTGCGGTGTCCTCACCCAGTGACATAGTAGGGGTAGCGAGGCACGCATTGTATTGTTGCCATCGAGGATAAAAAGATGGGGTTTTCATCATATTGCTTGAGTTTATCCCTCTACATCATGTCATCTTACCTAATGCGTTACTTTGTTCTTCATGAACTTAATACTCTAGATGCAGACAGGAGTCGGTCGATGTGTGGAGTAATAGTAGTAGATGCAGAATCATTTCGGTCTACTTGACACGGACGTGATGCCTATATGCATAATCATTGCCTTGGATATCTTCATAATTATTCGCTTTTCTATCAATTGCTCGACAGTAATTTGTTCACCCACCGTAATACTTGCCATCATGAGAGAAGCCTCTAGTGAAACCTATGGCCCCCGAGTCTATTTTCCATCTTATACTTTCAGATCTAAAACCAAAAATACCAAAAATACCTTGCTGCATTATTTTTACTTTTGTTTTACTTTCCGTTCAAGCAATCTATTCTATCTATCTCTATCAGATCTCATCCTTGCAAGTAACCGTGAAGGGATTGACAACCCCTTTATAGCGTTGGGTGCAAGTGTTTGATTCTTTGTGTAGGTACATCTATTGGGGACTTGCTTGTATCTCCTACTGGATTGATACCTTGGTTCTCAACAACTGAGGGAAATACTTATCTACTTTGCTGCATCATCCGTTCCTCTTCATGGAAACCAACGCATGCTCGAGAAGTAGCAGAGTTGTTCTCGTATGCAAACGGACGCACCAGTTAACCAAAAGTCCAACCATCGTAAATCCACCCAATAAGGAGAATCATCAGCCCAAAAAGGAAAATCTTCTTAATAGTCCAACCATCGTACGTGATCCAGCTGCCGTACCTGATGCAGCCGCTCCTACGTGACCAAAATAGTATGGATGGATCGCCGTACGTATAACCAAAACTAACGAAAAAACTAATCGCGGGATGAAACCAAGAATATCACCTTGCTTTATTAGTAGGTATAGATACTACCTAGTTGTCAAGATAATAGTGGTTCAAGATTCTGGAAGAATCTGTGGGAGTTTGATTCTCAATATTTTTGGAGAGTCGGCCAAAAGTATCGGGCCTTAATGTCCAATCGAATTTTAGCAACATGTAACAAATAAACGACCTACCGTGAGACGACCACATGAATCACCTCCAAAGAGAGGGACTAGGCCATTGTTTCCTGCTCAATATAACAGTAAGGGAGAATATATGATGCTCCCATGTCTTAGGTGTTACCGAGCTCTAATGACAGAAAACTTAAATTATGGCGTATAAATAATGTTCCAAAAACAACTGTGGATGTTCACAAGATAGGTGTTCATAAACCCTAAATTTTCCAAATTCAAACTCGAAATACACATAGATATAAGAAAGACAAATTCCCTTGGGTGTCGGCAATCATTAGAAGACTGTATGATAGTTGAGTATGTGAAGTTTGCGAAACAAAAACTATTGCATAGACTCTTCTACAAAATATGGCGAATTATAATAGTTTGATGACTGAGAACATAGTTTGTTAAGTTTCAAGAGAGCTTATTTGTTACACCTTAACATGTGAGTAGATTATTACTTGTTCATGGAAAGTTTATGAGAAAGAGTTGTTTTTTTATAATCTATAATGATGCTAGCAAAAGTGAGTTAAATTATCATTGATCAAAGTTATCCACTATTTTAGTATTCATATTTTATAAATTATTTTTTTGTCATTTACCTAGAGTAGAGGTTAAGATTGAGGATTCTGGTACGTCTTCAACATATCTATAATTTATGAAGTATTCATACAATGTTAATATTCATTGTATATGTTTTTGGTGTTTTTTATAATATTTTTATAAACTAATTTAATAATCTAGTGCCCAGTGCCAGTTACTATTTTCTGAAAATTTTAGTTTTGCAGGAAATTAATATCTATAAAGGTCAAAATACACTGACGATTTAACATGATTTTTTCTGGAATATATATGATTTTTGAGCGAAGAAATCAATGCAAAACGATGCCCGAGGGCGCCACACGGGTAGGTGGTGTGGCCACCCCCTGGTCGCGTCGTGGGCAGCCCTTTCGTTGGCTGCAAGAAAGCTAATTTATGGATAAAAACCTCAAAATTTCAGCACGATCGAAGTTACGGATCTCCGGCAAAAAAAATAGTGCTCGGCTTCAGAAACAGACGCGAAAAAGATAGGATAGAAGAAATATCCAATCTAGGGAAGAGCTCCCTCTCTCCTCGGGGGGGGGGGCAAGGAAGGAGAAGGAGCCCCTTCCCCCTCTCCTCCATCAGCGTCGGGACATCGCCAGGGACATCTCCGTCGTCACCATCACCACCAACTTCTCCAATCTCATGGTATCCGAATGCCAAGTAGTCAGGGCTACGGGTGCACTGGTAGCTATGTGTTCGATCTCTCCCTCTCGTGCTCTTGATGGATTCAGTTTGATGTATCATGAGCTTCATTAATATAGTTGGATCTTAAGATGTTCATCTCCCTCTATCCTTTTTGTTGTGAATTTAGTCTCGCTCTCTCAAGTTTCTTTATGTTGTATTGAATACTTTGGATTTAAGATTACATGATGCATGCCTAGTAAATAACTTGTGGATACCCATAGTGACATTGGGGTACTCTTAGCATAAAGGTTGAATGATACGTGTCATATGTGTTGTCATAGTATGATTTCTGGGACTATTCGTGGCACTTTGTGGGTGATTCGGTACATCAAGATTGGAAAGACGATACGTGATTCCATCCTACTTTCTCTGATAGAAATATAAATTTTGGAGTGATTCTTTGCTGCACTTTGAGGGTTTATTTTGTGGTTTAATTATGTTGAGATTTGGCACTGGCGAAAATATAAACCCTAGGCCTTGTTTCTAAGCATCGAGACACTGTTTTTACTCACTTTTGTTACTTGCGCCCTTACTGTTTTTATTTGTTCACATTACAAAAATCTATTTCTACCATTCATATTACACATCTATCATCACCTCTTCGCTGAACTAGTCCATCTATATAACTGACAACTGTATTAGGTATGTTGAGGACACAAGAAACTACTTGTATTTGATTGCATGGTTGTTTGAAAGAGAACCACCTTCATCCTATACCCCTCGCAGATTGATAAACTTTTGATCATACACTTGAGGGAAATTTGCTACTGTTCTACAAAACTCTGCGTTTGGAGGCCCAACAAAGTCTAAATGAAATAAAGTTGTGTAGTAGGCATCCGGCATCCCCAAGCTTGGATTGTTGCCGCTTCTTGTTCCTCTGGTATTGATGTCTCCCCTCGATCTTAAAAACTTCAGTCACACAAAACTCAACATAACTCATGAGATAGGCCAGTACATATAAAAATCACCGATTCATGTACTATCAAGATAAGTTGCATAATTATTTTCAAACATTAGCTATTTTATATTATCATTTCCACAATTTATATCCCCAATATATGTCCTAAATACTCTAGAACAAGCAGATAACAAAATTATAACAACAGTCTGTCAAAACCAGAATAGTCTGTAGTAATCTAATTAAATAGTATACTTCTGTAATTCCTAAATTCTTACAAATTAGGATGTAACATAAATTTTGTAATTAGCTAATGTGTAAAACTTTCAGGAATGGTTCACATTCCAGTACATAATGATAATTCGAATACTAGGTAAAAGTTTCTATTTCTGCACAGAACCAAACAAATGTGCAATTGCAAGATCCCATGGGTTAAACTTGGCACAAAATTCAGCAAAGATACAAACACAATTACTACATTAGAAATAACCATGTTGATGCACAAAAAAACATATTGGGTTACCTCCTAACAAGGGCTTTTTAATGCCTTTTAGGTAGGCATGATACAAGGATCACATTTTATCATCATTCATTTCCTCAATATAGCGACATGATTTGTTGGGAGGAGTTCCTATAGCCGTATTAATCATAACACTCCTAGGTATGAAATCCAAACATTTAGTGTCATAAATAGGTTCCCTTTTATCTTTCTGAAAGTGGGATGCGCACTAGTCATCTTTAAGTCTCCTCTTTCTTTACTAGGTGAAGCACCAAATTGGATCTAGAAACCTTAGGCACATATGTAAATTGTTTATTCTTATTCCTAGATGTCTTCTCAATAGTTTTTATTGAAGCAAAAGCTTGACCCGATACAACTATAACTTCCTCCTATTTGTCTATTCGTGCAGAACTTTGTTCTACCCTATCGGTACGAGGTTCCTTTTCCATATATTTCATCATTTTAAAGCATTCCCCATCGTAGAGCCTAACTTAGTAATTTGATTATGCATCTTTTTATCTAATTCTTCTAATTGCTTAGTACTTGGCATTTTATTTTCTATTATATCAAGCCTCTACATAAGATGCTCCAAAGTCTAGATTTCCCATAGCATTAAAAGCATCTAAGGTATGAATACCCCAAGAAATTCCCTCCTGATATAGTATGTAGGATGAACCTATACCAACTAGTAACGCCAACATAAAATTCCCAAGAAGTATTGTGGTAGATTGCTTATGGGTAGATCTATTTTGAGCATCACAAATTCTGTATTGAGCATCTTTTAAACTCTCTCCACCTCTTTCTTTAAAATTAAGTACTTATAGCTCGGGGGTGGAAACGACAAGTAACTGGGCAATATAGCCATGGTAGCAAGTAACTGGACAAGTAACTAGCCATGGTAGCAAGCCAAAACCCGAAAGTGGCAAGAAAAGGTAATTTTGTTATTTTGAAGATTTTTTAAGAAACAAGACAAAGAGGCAAAAGTAAGTGGGCAATATAGATAACAAGACTGTAGCATGACAGTATGAAGGACCTATTTCTTTAGTAGAAGACTCCCTGGCAATGGCGTTGAAAATCTTGCTTGCTGCCGCAGGAGTTGTTGGGATTACCTCAAGTTTAAGGGTGAAGTAGCCCGGTAGCAAGTGTTTCCCTCAGTTAGAGAACCAAGGTTGTCAATCCAGTAGGGGTCTCCTAGCTAGCAAAGTGAACGACACCTCCATACAAAACACACTCGTCCCCAATACGACAAGAGAGTTGTCAAGCCCCTTGTCTTGCTAGTTACAAGATTAAACTGCAGGTGATAGAGATAGTTGATAGCAAAGTAACATGACAAATTGAAAGTAGCAATTGTGATATGATTTCAGTAAAGGAGAATAGACCCCGGGGGCATAGGTTCACTAGCAGCATCTCTCGAAACAAGCAAGTAGTGTGGTAACCAAACTATGGTTGGGCGGCGTTTAAATTGCAATATTTGTATTTATGACTATGATCATTCATGGTATAATCTCACATAGGGACGCGGAGTAACTGGAACCGAGACCAAATGCTTGCGCTATCATGTGCGTTAAATAACGCATGGGGATCTAGGTCAATTCCTTATAAGGATTGTTTTGAAGTGTTGGTAGTTGGTCATTGTGCGGAAATATGAATGTGTTAGGGGTGAGTAATGGGTCAGTTGCTTGGCATCCATCGCTGGATGACAAGCTGAGCCATGGCCCATAATCGTTTTTCTCCTTTTGATTCGTGGCTTGGATAGGTCGTTTTCCGTGAAGGGTGGCAAACTCGGTATGAATACAGACCCGTAGTCCTTTTCCCCATCGCGGACACCATTTTTGGTAACCGACGAGGGAGAGAGGAAGGAAATGGAAGAACATGCAAGCAAGGCCTAATGGAGTTCCTCATGTAGCCAATCAGGAGGTATGAATGCAATTTTTTCCAACTATGTGTGTGGTTTGAAGAGTGGAGCTCAGGGTCTGAGGTTCTTTTTGTTCTCTCTGCCACAGATCCACGTTGATTGAGGAGGTCGGAGAGACTCTTGTGACAGAAGGCTTGCCGACGGACGGCACCAGGCGAACAAAGTCTGATGGGGCGTTGCCGGTAGGCATGTGTGTGAGCGACGATTGGGCAGATCTGCGTAGCGTCTGGACTGGCAGCAATGACCGGAGATGGGCGAAGCTACAATGCGGCTGAAGCAGCGACGGTGAGAAGGGATAGCTCGCCTCTGATTCTGAGCTCCGCGGGGAAGATGAATCCCCAAGCTCCTTGTTGGAATAAGAGGTGAGGGGATCTGAATATAATTTTTTTATGTGCTATGAAGAATTTTAGTAAACGTATTTTTCTGGCTTCATGTGAGTTAGTATCTTTCGAACTACAAGTAGTTGGGTAGTGAATCAATTTCTTTGACATAAATCATTTGCAAACCAAGCGAATGGTTGGAATATGAGGCGACGGGAACTGAATTTAAAAAATGTTCTAGACTATGAAGATTTATAGTATGGTACTTAACTTCTTTGCTTTGTCTGGCACATAGCCACTCTGATTGAGGAAGTCAAAGAGAGTTTGGTGCCATAAGGTTCACTAGCCGATGGAACCAGGCGAACGGTGGTGAATGTGGCGCTATAGGAGGACACGGCCATGAGTGGCGAAGGACGAATCAGTGGGGCGTCTGGAGCAGTGAGGGGCAAATCTGCAGCAAGGTTCAAGCGCCAGCAGTGAGAAGGGACAATGCACCTCCGACTTTTGTGATGTTGACGGGGAAGATGAATCTCCAGGCTCCTGATTTGGAATAAGAGGTGATGGAGATGGGGTTTTAATTGAGAATTGGCATGAAGAATTCAAGTACCGTACCATATTTTGAGTCCGTGTATGGTCGTGCAGTGTTGCTTGGGTTTTTGTGGGTAGTAATGATTGGTGTGACATGAATTAGTGCAAAGCTGACTGTTTTAAAAGGTAGCATTAATATATCAGCTTTGTAGTTTCCATTGCGAATTGGTGGTCAAGGTGTTAAATTGGTTGAGATCTGCAATTGAGCACCACTATGAAGTTAAGTACCATATTTTCAAGCAGTGTATGCTTGTGCAGTGTTGCTTGAATTTTTGTGGGTAGTAATCAATGGTGTCATCTGGATTAGTGGGAAAGATGATTATTTCAAATGGTTAAATTAATATATCAGCTCTGTATTTCCAATTGCAGGTCAGTGGATTACAATGGTTGACACAATTATCTCAAATGAGAACTGCTATGAAAATTTTAGTATCATATGTTTACGTTGTGTATGGTCATGCAGTGTTGCTTGCGTTGTTGTGGGTAGTAATCAATTGTGTGGTATGAATTAGTGTGAAACCTGAGTGTTTTCAACGGTTAATTTAAAAAGTGAGCTCTGTAGTTTCAACTGCAAATTGGTGGTCAGTGGATTAAATTGGTTGACACAATCATTTTAAATTTGTTTCAGGTTGAGGATTGGTGCCACTGGCCCGAGCAAGCCACCTTACCCATCACGCGTGAGCACGTTTGAGAAGGCGGTAATGGTGTTTGTAGAAAACTTGACTGAAAATGCTATCACTCCAGCGCTCAGAACTACTTTTGACTCGTTGGGAAAATCACACGATTTCTACAACTTGTATTCTTGGGAGAAGGGGTTTGGGATCAGATACGGGAAAATTCGGCTCAATGTTGAGAGAACAAAATGCATGCAGAAAATTGTCCGCGGATGCTCACTAAGGGAAACCATGTTCTATAGGAATTGCTATGTTAGAAAGGCGTTGAATTAAATGCAGTTTATGTGAAGCATAAAAATTATGAGCAGATTGTTCATGTGTGTAGGGAAAAGGCTGGTGTGGAGAACACGAGGTCATGTCGTTGTGAATGCCCTGCACTGATAAGGCTATTAAGGACAAAGGACAATGGGTGGTATATCACACATCATCGGGAGATTCATAACCATTCACTTTCATCGAATTTTGGTGAGGACGGTCCACTGACCCTCTCACAAGCACATTGATGTCTCCAACAGGGACCTAATAAAATAGTTGCGGTGGAACAATGTCAACCTTTCGAAGGTGTATAACATAATAGGTAGTTTTTTTTATCGATGGAAAATGTGCCATTCACAAAGTGTTCTTTACACAATTTGTGTGTGAAGATTAGCAGGTGTAAGAGCATAATTTTCCCTAAGTAGTTTTGGTGGTTGATGACAATACCCTTGAGGACTAATCGTGTGCATTGAGATTTCAGAGATTATCAGGTGGCACGAGACGGTTATTATTCCCCTCAGTTGTTAAAAGAGAAGACGACGTTTTCCTATTGATTTAGTGTTGGTGGACTTGAGTCATAGGAAAGTCTGTACTATCAAGAGGGGGTCCGCATATGGAAAGGTTGGGAGAATCAATCACGTACACATTTGCACCTTCCTCTCTTTCCCGGCACAATGGAGTTGCTCCCTGCCCTAAGGACCCTGAGTTCTAGCATAAGCGGAAGTACCACTCCTAAGGACACATTTGCACCTTCCTCTCTTTCCCGGCACTACCGCCCTACGGTACTAGGTTACTACCGCTTATTTTTTGCTCTCCGGTGTCCTCGGGTGGTTCTGTCTATTGTAAGCGGAAGTAGCACTGGGAGCGGAGCGGTAGTACCGCTCGGGCGGTACTGCCGCCCTCCCCTTCCAGCTCCACTTCCGTTTATTCTTAGCTCTCTGATGTCTTCGGCACTCGAGCGGATTTTGAGCGGCAGTAAGCAACAGAAGTACCGCTCTGAGCGGCACTGCCGTACTGCCTTCCTCTTATCCGCTAAGTCTGGGTATCCTTCAGTGATAAGCAGCGATACTACCGCTTGCGGGAGCGGTAGTACCGCTCCGGCAGAACTACCTCCTCCCTGACTACTGTGAGCTGACTGCGACACCCGGTACTTCCATGCAAGCGGAAGTACCGCTCCCCCGAGCGGTACTACCGCTTATGCACGACTTGTGGGCAGAAAACGGTCAGATTTTCACCCACTATATAAGTGGGTCTTCTTCTCTAGGGAGATTCACCTCTTTTTCCTAAAAAGCTCCATTGTTGCTCCTAAGCTCATTCTTGCCCGATCTCTCTCCCTGGCCATCGATTCTTGTTGATGCTCTAGGGTTTGGAGGAGAAGGCCTCAATCTACACTTCCACCAAGAGAAATTTGATTCCCCCCCACTAATCCCTTGCGGATCTTGTTACTCTTGGGTGTTTGAGCACCCTAGACGGAAGAGGTCACCTCGAAGCCATATTCCATTGTGGTGAAGCTTCGTGGTGGTGCTGGGAGCCTCCAATTAAGTTGTGGAGATTGCCCCGAACCTTGTTTGTAAAGGTCCGGTTGCCGCCTTCAAGTGCACCACTAGTGTAATCACAGCATCTCGCATTATGTGAGGGTGTGAGGAGAATACGGTGGCCCTAGTGGCTTCTTGGGGAGCATTGTGCCTCCACACCGCTCAAACGGAGACGTACTTCCCTTCATCGGGAAGGAACTTCTGTAACACATCCTCGTCTCCATCGGTTCCACTTGTGGTTACTCCTTACCTTTACTTTGTGCAAGCTACTTACATTGTTTCCCTTGCTTGCTTGTGTTGTTATTATTGTTAGCATCATATAGGTTGCTCACCTAGTTGCATATCTAGCCAACCTATTTGTTGCTAAACCTAATTTGTTAAAGAAAGGTTAAAAACTGGTAGTTGCCTATTCACCCCCCTCTAGTCAACCATATTGATCCTTTCAATTGGTATCAGAGCATCGTCTCTTTATTAAGGGTTTCATCACCCGAAGAGTATGGTTGATGATGGGGATCGGGATGCTGAACTTCCCGAGGCCATGGGTGTGAACACGGTCTCTCGTGAGGATTTAAATGATGCCATGGCCTCGCTTAAATCCTCCATGATGACCGAGGTCAAATCCATGTTTAAAGATTTCCTTGATAGTCTCAAACTTTCTACCGATCCGACTCAAGTGGTTAATCCCACTAACTCGACACCGGATGTCCACTCCGGTAAGGAGGGGACTAGCGCTGACAAGAACAAGTTACCTCTAGGAAATATTGGATCGGGTACTTTTGCCTCGGTACCCCCTCCCGTGGTCTATGGAGAACTGGTGCACCCACCTCATATAGTTAATCTTGGTCCTCCTCCTAAACTTGTTAAGAATGATTTTGCTAATTGGATTTTTCGTATCAAGTCTCATTTGAATCACAGATCAACTCAACTTTGGAGAATCATTGAGCAAGGATACTACCCGCATGATCCATACAACCTCACCCCAAGAGAAGAGGCCAACAATCAACTCAATCACTCCGCCTTGTTCATTTTTCAAGCTGTCGTGCCTCCCGAAGATCTAGCTCACTTGCGTCCCTTCACTCGTGCTAAGGATTGTTGGGAACACATTGTCTCTTTATACAATGGCAGCTCAAGCATTCAATGGTCCAACTTTGAGGTAGTGCTTGATGAGGCTGATGAATTTGTGATGAATGAAGATGAGGACCCTCGTGAGCTTTACCGGAGAGTGACCACTCTTGATGTCGCTCTTCAAGATCATGGAAGTAAGGATACAAATGATAATTGGATCAAGTGTAAGTTTCTCAAGGCCATCATGCCATTCAACAAGGCCATGTCCTCCGTTATCCGTCAAAGGCCGGATTTCCATTCCTTGTCGTCGAGCGATGTGTTTGATGAGTTTATTGCAATGAACATCTTGAACAAGACCGCCGACAATGCTCTAGATCGTTTTCAACAGGCAAAGAAGTCATCTCCCAACCTTGCTTTGAAGGCCAAGGTCATTCAAGAAGAAGAAGAAGAGGAGGAAGAGGAGGTTTGCTCCGAAGATACCAAATATGCTTATCATGAGCACATGGCTCTTGCCTCTAGGCAATTTTGGGGCAACAAGAGAAACTCAAGGCCCAACTTCTCCAAGAACAACTCAAGTGGGTCAAAAGGCAAGCAACGTGTGAGGACTTGCTACAACTGTGGTAATGTGAGCCACTTCGTGGTAGATTGCCCATATGAGAAGAGGGAAGATAATGGTGGCAAGCTCATCCGCAAAGATAAGGCCAAGTCCTTCCCCAACAAGAACAACTTCACCAAGAAGGTGCCTCACAAGGTGTTGGTGGCTCAAGAAGAGTATGCCTCCGATGATGATGTTGATGACGAAGATACTAGTGGTGAAGGGATGGCAATGGCTACAATGGTTATTGCGTCCTCTACCCCAACCAAGGTGTCACTCTTCGATGCCCCCAACGAGAACCACATTGCTAGGTGCCTCATGGCCAAAGGTATCACCAAGGTAACCCCCAACGTCAAAACCTCAAACATTAAAACTTCCATTCCTACCACTCCTTCTTTGTTGGATTGTGTGGATGAACATGAGGAGGCGAAGGAGGGTGAGAATTAGTTTGGCAAATTCTTGGGTAAACTCAAAGGCAAACCCAAGAAGCACTTTGTTGCTCTCTTGGAACAACTTGGTGAGGCCAATGATATCATTGAATCTCAAGAGGAATCCCTTGAGGAGTTGAAGGGGCATAGTCATGATTATGCCGATGAGATAGTTGATCTTTCCATTGCTCTTGAGGAAGAGAGAAGTCTTCGTTTGGCTCTTGAGGAGTCACAAAACGTTGACCTTGCTAAATTACGTAAAGATCATGATCATGCTATTGTTCTTAATCGTGTGCTCAAATCTGATAAGGTTTCACTTGGGGTTGGCCATGATAGACTCAAGGAAGAGTTTGACGCACTTGACAAGGCTCACAAGGCTTTGAAGGGTGCTCATGCCTCTCTTAAGGAGTCTCATGATCAACTCCAAGTAAAACTTACTAAGGAAATAGCCACATGTCCTCCTTTTGTATTAATTGATAATGCCATTGCTACTAACCCTTGTTGTGAGCATGCGCACCTTGTGGAGGAAAATGCCAAGTTGAAAGAGCAACTTGAGAAAGGCCTTGTGACTTGTATCCAAGGTGAGAAGAATCTCAATGACCTTTTGAGTAATCAAAAGGAAGTTGTAGCCAAGGAAGGGACTGGGTTTGCACTTAAGTCTAAGAAGAAGAAGAAGAAGTTGAAGACCAAGCAAGCTCCCCCGCTTAAGGAAACCTTTGTCAAAGCGGGGAAGACCACTCATGAGAAGAAAAAGGACAATGTTATGGGTGGTAATGCCAAGAAGGGCAAGACCACCTCCACCAACAAGGCCGGCGATTTTAACCCCTCTTATGTTTTATGACGTGCTAGTGATGGGCATGTTTAAGCCAAATATGTTGGTTCTTCTTATGAGTACATTGAATGGTCTATTTGGATTCCTAAGACCCTTGTTACTAACATGAAAGGGCCCATTAAAGAATGGGTACCTAAATCGAAGCATTGATCTATTGTAGGAGTTTGCTTCCGGAGGGGTATCATGGTTGCTTGACAGTGGTGCAACAAATCATATGACTGTAAGCAAGGACTTGGTGGTGGACGTTAGACCCGGTGCATCATTGGCCACTCAAGTCTCATTTGGTGATGACACAATTTCAAAGGTATTGGGTCTTGGCAAGGTGATTATCTCTCCGAACTTAACTATTGAGAGAGTCATGCTTGTTGAGATCCTTGCATACAATTTACTTTCCGTTCGTCAACTTGCACCCATGGGTTTTAGTACCTTCTTTGGCATTGATACCGTGACCCTTTTGTGGAGCAAGACTCTTAAAGTGGCCTTTGTTGGGCATGTCGAAAACGGTCTCTATGTGATTAACTTCTCGGAGCGACCCACTAAGACCGCGACATGCCTAATGGCTAAAGTTGATGTGGGATGGCTTTGGCATCGCCGGCTAACCCATGTCAATATGA
The DNA here is from genome assembly GCA_039707655.1 of Elymus sibiricus. Lineage (NCBI taxonomy): Eukaryota > Viridiplantae > Streptophyta > Magnoliopsida > Poales > Poaceae > Elymus > Elymus sibiricus. Next base: position 492,896,303 of record CM077669.1, read on the forward strand.
GATCTTTGCAAAGTCTCCTCAAAGAGGATCACGTTCGTGGACTAACAAATGTGAGTTTTGCCAAAGATCGTGCTTGCAGTGCTTGTATCGAGGGAAAGCTACATGAGACGTCTCACCGCCCCACGACTACTATTTACTCCAAGAGGCCCCTAGAACTCCTTCACATGGATCTCTTTGGCCCTCCATCATTTGTTAGTCTTGGGGGGAGAAGGTATTGCTTGGTGATTGTGGATGATTACTCAAGATACACCTGGGTATATTTTTTCAAGAGGAAGAGTGAGACCCAACAAACAGTCATCAACTTTGCAAATGAAGCTCAACGCCAACATGATGCAAAGATTTTGATGATTAGAAGTGACAACGACACCGAGTTCAAGAACTACACCTTGGACGGATTTCTCAATGATGAGGGAATCAAGCACCAATACTCTGCACCCTATACCCCTCAACAAAACGGTGTTGCGGAGAGGAAGAACCAGACGTTGATGGATGCGGCAAGGACCATGATGGCGGAATTCAAACCTCCTTACAACTTTTGGGCCGAAGCCATCAACACCGCGTGTCATGCATCTAATCGGCTCTACCTTCGCAAAGGCTTGAACAAGACTCCATATGAGATACTTACCGATAACAAGCCCAACCTCAAGTACTTCTGGGTGTTTGGTTGTAAGTGTTTCATTCTCAAGAAAGGTGTTCGTTTGTCTAAATTTGAATCTAGAGCTCATGAGGGCATATTTGTTGGTTATGCTACAAACTCTCATGCTTACTGTGTTCTCAACAAGTCCACATGACTGAGGAGACGAGTAACATAGAGTTTGATGAAAATAATGGCTCCCAAGTGGAGCAAAGTGGTCTTTGTGATGTAGGTGATGAAATTCCTCCCCAAGCCATAAGAAGAATGGGTGTGGGACACTTCCTACCTGTTGAGGAACACCTTGTGGCTGAAGGAGAAGGACAATGTTCCACACAAGTGGAACCATTACCGACGCAAGACCCACACGTTTCCAAAGAACAAAGCGAAGGCCCTCAACCTCATGAACAAGATCAAGAGCAAGATCAACCTCATGGTGATGATGACGTATCACAAGATGCTCAAGATCAAGTTCACAACCCCGAGCAAGCTCAAGGTCAAGATCTTGATCAGGATCAAGGACAAGCTAGTGATGGATCTCAAGCTCGTCAAGACGATACACCGCAACCTTCCATGGAAGAGATTTTAGAAAGACGAGCTGCCAAGATTGCTTTCAAGCTTAGAAACAAGCAACACATCCTAGAGAACGTCTACAGAAGCTTGAACAGAGGGGTAACTGTTGGAAATATGCCCTAGAGGCAATAATAAATTGGTTATTATTATATTTCCCTGTTTATGATAATCGTTTATTATCCATGCTATAATTGTATTGATTGGAAACTCAAATACATGTGTGGGTACATAGACAACACTATGTCCCTAGTATGCCTCTAGTAGACTAGCTCGTTGATCAAAGATGGTCAAGGTTTCCTAGCCATAGACATGAGATGTCATTTGATAACGGGATCACATCATTAGGAGAATGATGTGATGGACAAGACCCAAACTATAAGCATAGCATATGATCGTGTCAGTTTATTGCTATAGTTTTCTGCATGTCAAATATCTGTTCCTATGACCATGAGATCATGCAACTACTGACACCGGAGGAATACCTTGTGTGTATCAAACGTCGCAACGTAACTGGGTGACTATAAATATGCTCTACAGGTATCTCCGAAGGTGTCTGTTGAGTTGGCATGGATCGAGACTGGGATTTGTTACTCCGTGTGACGGAGAGGTATCTCAGGGCCCACTCGGTAATACAACATCACAATAAGCCTTGCAAGCAAAGTGACTAAAGTGTTAGACACGGGATCTTGTATTACGGAACAAGTAAAGAGACTTTCCGGTAACGAGATTGAACTAGGTATAGAGATACCGACGATCGAATCTCGGGCAAGTAACATACCGAAGAAACAAAGGGAACAGCATACGGGATTAACTGAATCCTTGACATAGAGGTTCAACCGATAAAGATCTTCGTAGAATATGTAGGAGCCAATATGGGCATCCAGGTCCCGCTATTGGTTATTGACCGTAGAGGTGTCTCGGTCATGTCTACATAGTTCTCGAACCCGCAGGGTCTGCACACTTAAGGTTCAGTGACGTTTCGGCATAGTTGAGTTATGTATGTTGGTGACCGAAGGTTTTTCGGAGTCCCGGATGAGATCCCGGACGTCACGAGGAGCTCCGGAATGGTCCGGAGGTAAAGATTGATATATAGGAAAGCGGTGTTTGAACTCCGGAAAGGTTTCAGGCATTTCCGGTAGTGTACCGGGAGTGACGAATGGGTTCCGGGGGCCCCCCAAGTGGGGCCCACACACCCTAAGGGGCCACATGGACCTTAGTGGTGGCGCACCAGCCCCTGGTGGGCTGGGCAGCCAGCCCATGAAGGCCTATGCGTAGGAGAAAGAGGAGAGGGGAGGAATCCTAGTCAGAGTAGGATTCCTCCACGCCCACCTCCTAGTTGGAGGTGGACTCCTCCACCTCTGGTTCGGCCGACCCTAGGGGAGGATCCCTAGGGCGCCAGCCCCTCCCCCTTCCTCCTATATATATTGGAGAAAGAGAGGGCAGCCCCTAACCCTAATTGCCACGTGCTGCCCTCTTCTTCCTCTAGATCGTTTCTCCTCTAGTCTAGTTTCAGCGGTGCTTAGGCGAAGCCCTGCCGGAATAGTTCCACCACCACCACCGCCGCGCCGTCGCGCTGCTAGAGAACTCATCTGCCTCTCCGCTCCCTCTTGCTGGATCAAGAAGACGGAGATCGTCGTCGAGCTGTACGTGTGCTGAACGCGGAGGTGCCGTCCGTTCGGCACTAGATTGAAAGGACCGTGATTGGATCGCGGGACGGATCGTGATTGGATCGCGAGACGGATCGTGATGGGATCGCGGGACGGCTTGCGATTTGGATCGCGAAGACGGTCGACTACATCAACCGCGTTTCTTAACGCTTCCGCTTAGCGATCTACAAGGGTATGTAGATCCACTCTCCCTCTCGTAGATGCTCATCACCATGGATAGATCTTGCGTGTGCGTAGGAAATTTTTTGTTTCCCATGCAACGTTCCCCAACAGTGGCATCATGAGCTAGGTCTATGTATAGATGAGATCACGAGTAGAACACAAAGGAGTTTGTGGGCGTTGATATTCAGATTGCTTCCTCCCTTGGTCTTTTCTTGATTCGGCGGTATTGTGGGATGAAGCGGCCCGGACCAACCTTACTCGTACGCTTACGAGAGACCGGTTCCATCAACTGACATGTAACTTCGTTGCATAAAGATGGCTAGTGTGTGTCTGTCTCTCCTACTTTAGTTGGATCGGATTTGACAAAGGCGGTCCTTGAGAAGGTTGAATAGCAATTTGTGTATCACCGTTGTGCTCTTTGCGTAGGTAAGAATCGTTCTTGCTAGATACCCGTAGCAGCCACGTAAAACATGCAACAACAATTAGAGGACGTCTAACTTGTTTTTGCAGGGTATGTTGTGATGTGATATGGCCAATTACATGATGATATATATATGTGATGTATGAGATGATCATGTATTGTATAGAATATCACGACTTGCATGTCAATGAGTACGGCAACCGGCAGGAGCCATAGGGTTGTCTTTAATTTATTTTTGCTATTTTTGCTTTACTTTATCGCTATGAGTTAGCAATAGTCGTAGAAGCAACAAGTTGGCGTGACAACCTCATGGCGACACGTTGATGGAGATCAAGATGATGGAGATCATGGTGTCATGCCGGTGACGATGGAGATCATGCCGGTGCTTTGGAGATGGAGATCAAAAGCACAAGTGCATGGCCATATCATGTCACTTATGATTTGCATGTGATGTTAATCCTTTTATGCATATTATTTTGCTTAGGACGACGGTAGCATTATAAGGTGATCCCTCACTAAAATTTCAAGATAAAATTGTGTTCTCCCCGAGTGTGCACCATTGCGAAAGTTCGTCGTTTCGAGACACCACGTGATGATCGGGTGTGATAGACTCTACGTTCACATACAACGGGTGCAAGCCAGTGTTGCACGTGCGGAACACTCGGGTTAAAACTTGACGAGCCTAGCATGTACAGACATGGCCTCGGAACACAAGAGACCGAAAGGTCGAACATGAGTCATATAGTAGATATGATCAACATGAAGATGTTCACCATTGAAACCACCTCATCTCACGTGACGATCGGACTTGGGTTGGTGAATTTGGATCATATGACACTCGAATGACCAGAGGGATGTCAATTTGAGTGGGAATTTTTTAAGTAATATGATTAACTAAACTCATTATCATGAACATAGTCAAAATGTCTTTACAAATTATGTTGTAGATTACTAGCTCGCACTGTAGCTCCCTTGAATTTTTATATGTTCCTAGAGAAATAGAGTTGAAAGATGATGGTAGCAATAATGCGGACTGGGTCCGTGATCTGAGGATTGTCCTCATTGCTACACAGAAGGCTTATGTCCTTAATGCACCGCTCGGTGCGCCATCCCCTCAAGCGTTGCCTGTAGATGTTGTGAACATCTGACAGGCACGTTCTGATGAATACTTGATAGTTCAGTGCGTCATGCATTACGGCTTAGAATTGAGGCTCCAAAACGTTTTGAACGTCACGGAACATATGAGATGTTCTAAGAGCTGAAATTGGGATCTCAGGCTCGTGCCCATGTTGAGAGGTATGAGACCTCCAACAAGATTCTTTGCCTGCAAGATGAAGGAGAATAGCTCAATCGGTGAGCATGTGCTTAGATTGTCTGGGTGCTACAATCGCTTGAATCGAGTGGGAGTTGATCTTCCAGATAAGATAGTGATTGATATAGTTCTCCAAGTCACTGTCACTAAGCTACTAGAGCTTCGTGATGAACTATAAAATGCCAGGGATGGAAATAATGATCCCTGAGCTATTCGCGATGTTTGACACCGCGAAGGTAGAAATCAAGAAGGAGCATCAAGTGTTGATGGTTAGTGAAACCACTAGTTTCGAGAAGGGAAAGGGCAAGGAGGGAAACTTCATAGATGGCAAGTCAGTTGCTGCTCCAGTGAAGAAACCCAAGGTTGAACCCAAACCTGAGACTAAGTGCTTCTATTATGAGGAGAACGGTCGCTGAAGCGGAACAACCCTAGATACTTGGTAGATAAGAAGGCTGGCAACGTCGACAGAAGTATATTTGATATACGTGTTATTGATGTGTACCTTACTGGTACTCTTAGTAGCACTTGGGTATTGGATACCGGTTCGGTTGCTAAATGTTAGTAACTCGAAATAAAAGCTACGGAATAAACGGAGGCTAGCTAAGGGTGAGGTGACGATGAGTGTTGGAAGTGTTTCCAAGGTTGATGTGATCACCATCGCACGCTCTCTCTACCTTCGGGATTAGTGATGAACCTAAATAAATGTTATTTGGTGTTTGCGTTGAGCATGAACGTGATTAGATCATGTTTATTGCAATACTGTTATTCATTTAAGTTAGAGAATAATGGTTATTCTGTTTACATGAATAATACCTTCAATGGTCATGCACCCAATGAGAATGGTTTATTGAATCTTGATCGTAGCGATACACATGTTCATAATATTGATGCCAAAAGATACAAAGTTAATAATGACAGTACCACATACTTGTGGCACTGCCGCTAAATGTCATATTGGTGTAAAGCGCATGAAGAAACTCCATGCTAATGGATCTTTGGACTCATTCGATTTCGAATCGGTTGAGACATGCGGACCATGCCTCATGGGCAAGATGACCAAGACCCCGTTTTCCGGTATGATGGAGCAGGCAAGTGACTTATTGGAAATGATACATGTTGATGTATTCGGTCCAATGAGTGTTGTAGCGTGCGGTGGATATCGTTATTTTCCTACCTTCACTGATGATTTGAGTAGATATGGGTATATTTACTTAATGAAACACAAGTCTGAAACGTTTGAAAAGTTCAAAAAAATTCAGAGTGAAGTTTGATATCATCGTGACAAGAAGATAAAATGTCTACGATATGATCGTGGAGGTGAATATCTGAGTTACGAGTTTGGTATGCAACTTAAGACAATGTGGAAGTTGTTTCACAACTCACGCCGCCTGGAACACCATAGTGTGATGGTGTGTCTGAACGTCGTAGTCGTGCTCTATTGGATATGGTACGTACTATGATGTCTCTTATCGATTTGCCACTATCGTTTTGGGGGTTTTCATTAGAGACAACTACATTCACTTTAAATACGGCACCATCTAAGTCCGTTGAGATGACACCGTATGAATTTTGGTTTGGCAGAAACCTAAGCTGTCATTTCTCAGAGTTTGGGAATACGACGCTTATATCTGATAAGCTCGATCCCAAAGCGGAAAGGTGCATCTTCATAGAATACCCTAAGGAAACAGTTGGGTATACCTTCTATCTCAGATCCAAGGCAAAGTGTTTGTTACTGAAAACAGGTCTTTTCTCGAGAAAGAGTTTCTCTCGAAAGAATTGAGTGGGAGGAAAGTAGAACTTGATGCGGTTGTTGAACCGCCACTTCAGTTGGATAGTAGCACAACGCAGAAAGATGTTTCTGCGACGTCTACACCAAGTGAAGAGGAAGCAAATGATGATGATCATGAAGCTTCGGATCAAGTTACTACCGAACCTCGTAGGTCGGCAAGGACTCGTACCGCCCCTGAGTGGTACGGCAACCCTGTCTTAGAGGTCATGTTGTTGGACAACGATGAACCTACGAGCTATGGAGAAGCGATGATGGGCCCGAATTCCAAGAAATGGTTAGAGGCCATGAAATCTGAGATGGGATCCATGTATGAAAACAAAGTATGGGCTTTGGAAGTATTACATGAAGTGCGAAAGGCCATTCAGAACAAATGGATCTTTAAAAGGAAGACAGACGCGGACGGTAATGTCACCGTCTATAAAGCTCGACTTGTGGCAAAGGGTTTTTCACAAGTTCAAGGAGTTGACTACGATGAGACTTTCTCACCCGTAGCGATGCTAAAGTCTGTTGGAATTATGTTAGCAGTTGCTGCATTTTTCGATTATGAAATCTGGCAGATGGATGTCAAAATAGAGTTTCCTTAACGGTTTCCGTGAGGAAAGGTTGTATGTGATACAACCAGAAGGTTTTGTCAGTCCTAAGGATGCTAAAATGTATGCAAACTCCAGCGATCCTTCTATGGACTGGAGCAAGCATCTCGGAGTTGGAATATATGCTTTGATGAGGTGATCAAAGTTTTTGGGTCTATACAAAGTTTATGAGAAACATGTATCTACAATAAAGTGAGTGGGAGCACTATAGAATTTTTGATAAGTATATGTGGATGACATATTGTTGATCGGAAATGATGTAGAAATTTCTGGAAAGCATAAAAGGTTGCTTGAAAGGTGTTTTTCAAAGGAAGACCTGGATAAAAAGCTACTTAAATATTCGGCATCAAGATCTATAGAGATAGATCAAGACGTCTGATAAGATTTTCAATGAGTACATACCTTGACAAGATTTTGAAGGAATTCAAAATGGATCAGTCAAAGAAAGAGTTCTTGCCTGATTTGTAAGGTGTGGAGTTGAGTGAGACTCAAAGCTCGACCACGGCAGAAGAAAGAGAAAGGACGAAGGTCGTCCCCTATGCCTTATCCATAGGCTCTGTATAGTATGCCATGCTGTGTACCGCACCTGGTGTGTGCTTTGCCATGAGTTTGTCAAGGGGTACAAGAGTGGTCCAGGAGTGGATCACTGGACAGCGGTCAAAGTTATCCTTAGTAACTAGAAGACTAAGGAAATATTTCTCGATTATGGAGGTGATAAAGAGTTCGTCGTAAAGGGTTACGTCGATGCAAGCTTTAACACCAATCCGGATGACTCTGAGTAGCAATCCGGATACGTATAGTGGAGCAGCCATTTGGAATAGTTCCAAGTGGAGCGTGGTAGCATCTGCTGTATGACATATAGATTTGCAAAGAACACACGGATGTGAATGTTGCGGACCGTTGACTAAAGACCTCTCTCACATGCAAAGCATGATCGAACCCCAGAACTCATTGGGTGTTAGATTCATATCAATGTAAATCACATGGTGATGTGAACTAGATTATTGACTCTAGTGCAAGTGGGAGACTGTTGGAAATATGCCTTAGAGGCAATAATAAATTGGTTATTATTATATTTCCCTGCTTATGATAATCGTTTATTATCCATGCTATAATTGTATTGATTGGAAACTCAAATACATGTGTGGGTACATAGACAACACTGTGTCCCTAGTATGCCTCTAGTAGACTAGCTCATTGATCAAAGATGGTCAAGGTTTCCTAGCCATAGACATGAGATGTCATTTGATAACGGGATCACATCATTAGGAGAATGATGTGATGGACAAGACCCAAACTATAAACATAGCATATGATCGTGTCAGTTTATTGCTATAGTTTTCTGCATGTCAAGTATCTGTTCCTATGACCATGAGATCATGCAACTCACTGACACTGGAGGAATACCTTGTGTGTATCAAACGTCGCAACGTAACTGGGTGACTATAAAGATGCTCTACAGGTATCTCCGAAGGTGTCTGTTGAGTTGGCATGGATCGAGACTGGGATTTGTTACTCCGTGTGACGGAGAGATATCTCAGGGCCCACTCGGTAATACAACATCACAATAAGCCTTGCAAGCAAAGTGACTAAAGTGTTAGCCATGGGATCTTGTATTACGGAACGAGTAAAGAGACTTGCCGGTAACGAGATTGAACTAGGTATAGAGATACCGACGATCGAATCTCGGGCAAGTAACATACCGAAGAAACAAAGGGAACAACATACGGGATTAACTGAATCCTTGACATAGAGGTTCAACCGATAAAGATCTTCGTAGAATATGTAGGAGCCAATATGGGCATCCAGGTCCCGCTATTGTTTATTGACCGTAGAGGTGTCTCGGTCATGTCTACATAGTTCTCGAACCCACAGGGTCTGCACACTTAAGGTTCGGTGACGTTTCGGCATAGTTGAGTTATGTATGTTGGTGACCGAAGGTTGTTCGGAGTCCCGGAACGAGGAGCTCCAGAATGGTCTAGAGGTAAAGATTGATATATAGGAAAGTGGTGTTTGAACTCCGGAAAGGTTTCAGGCATTTCCGGTAGTGTACCGGGAGTGACGAATGGGTTCCGGGGGCCCACCAAGTGGGGCCCACACACCCTAAGGGGCCACATGGACCTTAGTGGTGGCGCACCAGCCCCTGGTGGGCTGGGCAGCCAGCCCAAGAAGGCCTATGCGGAGGAGAAAGAGGAGAGGGGAGGAATCCTAGTCACAGTAGGATTCCCCCACGCCCACCTTCTAGTTGGAGGTGGACTCCTCCACCTCTGGTTCGGCCGACCCTAGGGGAGGATCCCTAGGGCGCCAGCCCCTCCCCATTCCTCCTATATATATTGGAGAAAGAGAGGGCAGCCCCTAACCCTAATTGCCACGTGCTGCCCTCTTCTTCCTCTAGATCGTTTCTCCTCTAGTCTAGTTTCAGCGGTGCTTAGGCGAAGCCCTGCCGGAATAGTTCCACCACCACCGCCGCCGCGCCGTCGCGCTGCCGGAGAACTCATCTACCTCTGTGCTCCCTCTTGCTGGATCAAGAAGGTAGAGATCATCATCGAGCTGTACGTGTGTTGAACGCGGAGGTGCCGTCCGTTCGACACTAGATTGAAAGGACCATGATTGGATCGCGGTACGGATCGTGATTGGATCGCGAGACGGATCGTGATGGGATCGCGGGACGGCTTGCGATTTGTATCGCGAAGACGGTCGACTACATCAACCGCGTTTCTTAACGCTTCCGCTTAGCGATCTACAAGGGTATGTAGATCCACTCTCCCTCTCGTAGATGCTCATCATCATGGATAGATCTTACGTGTGCGTAGGAAATTTTTTGTTTCCCATGCAACGTTCCCCAATAGTAACTACTCGTCGTCAATTAACAAACTTTTGTGCACATCACGCGTTTGTTTCTTGCATTGAACCCCTCAAGGTACAAGAGGCGCTCGAGGACATGGAATGGCTTGAAGCCATGCACGATGAACTCAACAACTTCGAGCGCAACAAAGTGTGGCGGCTGGTGCCAGGACCAAAGGAGAATCACAATGTCATTGGAACCAAATAGATCTTTAAGAACAAGAAAGATGCAAATGGTGTAGTCATTCGCAACAAGGCAAGATTGGTGGCTCAAGGCTACTCCCAAGTCGAGGGTATTGACTACGGTGAAACCTTTGTTCCCGTCACTCGCCTTGAATCTATTCGCATGTTGCTTGCATATGCATCTCATCATGATTTCAAATTGTATCAAATGGATGTGAAGAGTGCTTTTCATAATGGTCCACTTAAGGAGTTGGTATATGTCAAGCAACCCCTGGGGTTCGAGGATCCTAAGTTCCCCAATCATGTATACGTTCTCGATAAGGCACTCTATGGCCTTAAACAAGCCCCACGAGCGTGGTATGAGCACCTTACCGAGATGTTGCAAGACCGTGGGTTTGAAATTGGGAAAATCGATCCCACTCTTTTCACAAAGAGGGTTAACAGGACCTTGCTCGTATGCCAACTATATGTTGATGATATTATCTTTGGTTCTTCTAACAAAGTTTTCAATTATGAGTTTGCCGCACTAATGACCAAAGAGTTTGAGATGTCCATGATGGGGGAGTTGAAGTTCTTCCTTGGATTCGAAGTCAAGCAACGAAGTCAAGGAACCTTCATCAACCAAGCTAAATACACTCAAGACATGCTCAAGAGATTCAAGTTGGATAATCTCAAGCCGGCCAAGGCCAACACACCCATGCCACTCAAATGCCAACTTGATAGTGATCCCAATGGTAAAGCCGTGGATCAAAAGGTATATCGCTCCATGATTGGAACCCTGCTTTATCTTTGTTCATCTAGGCCGGATATCATGTTGAGTGTGGGAATTTGTGCACGATTTCAATCCGCACCTAAGGAGAGTCACTATGTGGCTGTCAAGCGAATCTTTTGATATTTGGCTCATACTCCAAACTTTGGCTTATGGTACCCCAAAGGTGCTTCATTTGATCTCATAGGATATTCGGACTCGGATTGGGTGGGAGACCGTGTGGAGAGGAAGTCAACTTCCGGAGGTTGCCAATTCCTTGGTCGCTCTTTGGTAAGTTGGTATTCGAAGAAACAAAACTGCGTTTCTCTCTCGTCCACCGAGGCCGAATATGTAGCTGCAGCAAGTTGTTGTGCACAGTTGCTCTGGATGAGGCAAACTTTAAAGGATTACGGTGTCACATGTGACAAAGTGCCCCTCTACTATGACACCGAGAGTGCTATCAGGATCTCCAACAACCTGGTCCAACATTGCAAGACGAAGCACATTGAGATTCGTCATCACTTCATCCGGGATCATATCAAGCGTGGAGATATTGATCTTATTCATCTCAATACTAATGAGCAGCTTGCAGATATTTTCACGAAGCCATTGGATGAAGCAAGATTTCGCGAGTTAAGGAATGAGCGAAATATCATTGATTCGAGCAATGTGGCTTGACTTATTGCACACCCCACCACCCTCTTCATTATATTTTGCTTAGATGTAGGCATGGACATAGGGGGGGTGTTGTTCTCTCAATGAACTCCCCCTTCCCCTATTATGCACAAATCGATCAAATCTTTCACATTAGTCATTTTTGATGACACCTGTGCTTCAAAGACGAGTTTTGGTCATGGACCCAAGGTTAAAAAATTCGCGGTGCCATACCGACTCAAACATAGGTGGCCTCGGCCACCGCACCTGATGAGGACATATTTTCTACTGTTACACCCGTCACGACTCCTACATCGGTTGGTCCTATTACTAGAGCACGAGCAAGACAAATTAAAAGCCAGGTACTATCGCTCCTTTGCACATATGGTTTAACTAGCGAGAATATGATGTTACGTTCATGTTCATATTTGCTTGTACTTAGGAACGAGGGTGTTGAAGAAATGACCGGAGAAAGCCACATGAAGTTAAAGGATGGAAAATATTGCATGTTGATTGCAACAAGCAGCAACACTATGTGCGTGCAATTAGAATCAACCGAGCCACCAAAGGAGCATGCTACGTGCTTAGGAGAGGAGTCCATCTATCAATCAATTAAAGAAGGCAATAAATCTTAACAAGGCCGTATAATATTATTTCTCCATGTGGGCCGGCCGGGTCCTGGTGGTCAACGTAGCCGATCTGGACACGTTGTGGTGCAGCGTCTATGGCGGCCGAATCGTAATAAATAGTTAGGTGTTTTTAGGTTTAGACTTGGGTTTTATTGTATTGTCTAGCTATCACTATAATTTGCATCTATGAGACGTGCAGGACTACCGCCTTGTCAGATCCATAGTGGAACCCCACCATTATCTCTTGCTTAATTCATATCAGCAATTCAGATTGCAATTCATCATTGTTCTTGCCGGTTCTTCGGTTGCTTGCAGGAACTCGAACCTCGTTGTTTAGGTTGATCGTGCCTATGGCAAGGTCAATAACCATCGGAGATTGGTTTAGCGATTGTCGAGGCGTATCGTCGGGTACGGTATAGCCGGATCGTCAAGGTCAAAATCCACCAAATCGATAGTTATCCCCACTCTCGTCGAAAGATCGGACCACCGTCACATCAAGTGGTATTAGTTTTCAGGTTCATCGGTGAGAGATTTACAATTTTCATAGATTAGTTTATTTTTCTGTCCTATAAAACCACGGAAAAGCCAAAAAAATAGATTAGTTCATCCAGTGTACCTATCTTTTTCTCCCTTAGCAATTTTTGCATCTAGTATTTGCATAGTTGAATTTTTGGTTGCATTCATCCTACACTTAGTGCTGGTTTAGATTCGTTTAGGGAGAAAATTATCTACTAGATCAAACCTATTTTGTTGCCATAATTTCTTCCCGTCGCGAGTTGTTGTTAATCTGAAACAAAGATAAGGTTGTTGATTTCAATCAGTTGTGTCAAATCTCCTGTTTCTTTTAATTACGCTAGCGACTCGCTGCTTTGGTTTTATCGTTCGATCACATCTGCTCCTGTTGTTCATCATTACATCCATCTGCCTGCCGCGACCGCTGTCCACCTCACGCGCCCCGAGCCAGCTGTGTACAATTTTCACGCGTTTCTTTACGGCAGTATCCAGCTCCAAGTCAACCTGCGCCTGCTCTGCCGCGTACGCACAACCTTGCATCTACGCTTCACATCAGACAACAGCCCACGTGTGTCTGCTAGCCAGCACCGCTGTGTGTGCCATAGTTCGATCACAACGTTTGGAGTTACCTCGCCACAGTATTCCGTTAATCTCTGATCTCATGTAGTACATGATCCTGTAGCTCTTAGTAGCAATCGATTATGTACGTTTTGTTTTCTTTTGTTTTCATCCTCAGGTGTATACTTCTGCTAGTGATCGGCCTGCAAAAAAAAGAAAGAGAAAGAAAATAGCAAAAAGAAAAAAAAGAGCGAGAAAAAAAAGAGTGAACAAAAAAAAGAGAAAAAAGGAAATAGAAAAGAAAAATTTGCAAAGTGTTGGCCGGTTTACATCTTTTGGAATATCTCCTCCTAGTGAGAACTTTTACTTTGTGCATATACGTGGTAATTGCTGCACATCTTCTGTTCTTTGCTGCCATACATTTACGTTTACACCTCACTTATATCTAGCTACTTAGAGTTATTAACTTTTCATCGGTTTCCTCTCACTTGATTCAGTATCTGGGCTTAGATTGTTTTCTCTTTTACTAGTCGACTGCCAGCACTAGTTAGGAGTTTCAGCAATTATTCAGCCTGCATTACTTTTGCTTAATTGTGCCACATATTGTGAGTTGAGAAAACCTTAACCAAGCTCCACTTCCTATATTATACCTTGTCCGGTCACTTGGTAATCGCTATATCAATCTTTTGATAACTTTTGACATCGCCAACGGTCGACAACCACTGCAGCACGGTAAGAACTGGTAAGAGCTTGGTAATTGCTAGAGTGTTGAGATAAAAAAAATCCCACCGCATCCGAGTAGTACTATAGGAATATTATACTTGTGATTTTGTTTTTGTATGGTACTAACCATGACAGATTCTAGAGCGGTCAATAGTTGGGTTGCGTCTATTGTGGGAGATGACTTGCCATATGTTGATACAAATCACTCTTTTCTACCACAGAAGGTAGACGGCCGCCACAAGATTTATATCATGGTGAAAGCGCACATGATCAGGTTATCTCTTTGCCACAGTTCGAGGGTAAATATGAACCCGAGTCGTATATTGATTGGGAGATGGAGGTAGAAGAAATCTTCGCTAGCCATGATTTTTCTGAGCATAAGAAAATAAATGATGCCACTAAAAGTTTTTTCGGTTTTGCTTCAGTTTGGTGAAGAAATTATTGCACGGATAATATTTCTATTCTACCTACTACTTGGAAAGCTTTAAAACTTGTTATGCGAAACCGATTTGTTCCTTCATACCATGCTAGTGATTTGCTTAGAAAATTGGACTGTTTAGCACAAGGCAATAACACCATTGAAGAATATTATGATAATTTGTGTATTGCTTTATTTCGTTGTGATTTAAAAGAATGTGAAGAAGCTACAATGAATAGATTTTTAAGGGGATTAAACCGTGATGTTTATGATATACTTGTGCACACAGAATATTATTCATTGAATGATTTGTTTTGTTTTGCTTGTAAAGGTAAACAAAAAATTAATAGACGTGCACATGAAACAAGCAAACATGTGTTTCCATTTTGTGCACCAAGTTTTATCCCACTTGCTTCTTCCTGTGCAAAACATACTATGGTTGTTCCACCTGCTTCTTTGAGAGTTGCACCACTTCCGTCTTATGACATGATGCCATCGGCCATGCCTACATATTCTGAGTCAGCCATACAAGGTAATAAGAAAGGTACTGAATCTACCCTTCCACATGAGATTGTTCCATGTCATGCTGAATTAAAAGCTTCATGTGTTGAGTGCGATGAAATGCCATCTATTTTAATCACGCAAGTTATTATGGATAATTGTTTGGATAAATCATGTGAACAACCAAGAGAAACACCTATTGTTTTGCATGCACCAACTGCTAAAATTGATTCTCTAATTGTTTTGAGTGCACCCAATGAATTAAAGGACACTAAGATTGAACCATGTGACTTAATAATTAAATCAGCCTTGGATCGCATACAATTGGTTAAACATGATGAAGTAATCGCTAGAATTTCTCATGCTAATTCTTTGTATTCTGTTGTGTTGGAGCCACCTATTCCTTCGTCGCATGCGAGAACTAAAATAGCTGAGATCACATGTTTGAGTTCTCTGAAAAGTGTTTATGTGCCAAATTTTACTTTAACTTGATTGGAGAGGACTACATAGACAATCAATTTTTGGTGCATAGAATTTGCATCACATGTAATGATCTTACTAGTTTGAAAGAGAATATTAACAAACCAATGCTTGATCATTTTAATATGACCTCCAACATCGTTGTTGATCACATGTCGAATAGCATGTTGCAGGATTGCTTATATACACATGCTAATTTGAATATTCGTAATAGTTATCTACCTACGTTGGGATAGTTTAATGATGAGCATTACAAATTGGATGACATAAATATGTGCATTATTTATATGTGCAAACTCAGTTGTAATACTTCACGTTGGGATATTTCTTGTGATAGTTCTTTGGACTTCCATCTCATTAGATATGGTAATTACACATGCATCAAGACGTTAATAGTGCAAAAATGGAGAGAAATTAAAACGAATGACTTATACATATACCATGTATACACCTTGTCTTTTTGGTCAGTATATTTTTAGATTATTCAAAGCCGAGGACGGCTTTGTTTTCAAGAAAGGGAGGATGATGAGGACATATTTTCTACTGTTACACCCGTCACGACTCCTACATCGGTTGGTCCTATTACTAGAGCACGAGCAAGACAAATTAAAAGCCAGGTACTATCGCTCCTTTGCACATATGGTTTAACTAGCGAGAATATGATGTTACATTCATGTTCATATTTGCTTGTACTTAGGAACGAGGGTGTTGAAAAAATGACCTGAGAAAGCCACATGAAGTTAAAGGATGGAAAATATTGCATGTTGATTGCAACAAGCAGCAACACTATGTGCGTGCAATTAGAATCAACCGAGCCACCAAAGGAGCATGCCACCAAAGGAGTACGTGCTTAGGAGAGGAGTCCATCTATCAATCAATTAAAGAAGGAGATAAATCTTAACAAGGCCGTATAATATTATTTCTCCATGTGGGCCAGCCGGTTCCTGGTGGTCAACGTAGCCGATCTGGACACGACACTTTCTGGCGCAGCGCCCACGGCGGCCGAAGCGTAATAAATAGTTAGGTGTTTTTAGGTTTAGACTTGGATTTTATTGTATTGTCTAGCCATCACTACAATTTGCATCTACGAGACGTGTAGGACTACCGCCTTGTCAGATCCACAGTGAAACCACACCATTATCTAGTGCTTAATTCATATCAGCAATTCAGATTGCAATTCGTCATTGTTCTTGCTGGTTCTTCGGTTGCTTGCAGGAACTCAAACCTCGTTGTTCAGGTTGATCGTGCCTACGACAAGGTCAATAACCATCGGAGATCGGTTTAGCGATTGTCGAGACGTATCGTCGGGTACGGTATAGCCGGATCGTCAAGGTCAAAATCCACCAAATCGATAGTTATCCCCACTCTCGTCGAAAGATCGGGCCACCGTCACATCAGCACCCCTCCTTTCTAGTGAGGCATGTACTTTTTTAGAGCTTATTCGTATATTGTGTCACTCTAAGCTTGCTTATTCTTCGTGTTTGGACTCTTCAAAACTTGGTTTGTGTCCTCATATGTGATGTGTTAGAGTATCTGGAGTTTAATAGTTTTCTCAAAACTCATAAATTGCATAAAATTTTCTCCTCTCCCTTGTCTTTGGGGCTGTTGTTAGGTTGGAAGCGGTGCTACCGCTCGGCCGAGGCCGGTACTACCGCTCAAGTGGTACTACCGCCCGTGTCCGCGGTACTACCGCTTTGGGCATGCCTGGGCAATTCAATAGGTGGGCAGGGGGAGTTCTAACTCCCCCCATACCCATTCACTCCTCCTCCCCTTTGTGTTCTCTCTCTCAGGCGACCAAAACACCCCTGGAGGCTGGCTCCGGATCTCCCATTCCATCTCGTCCTTTGCATTTCCGTCCGGTGGGGTTCATCCCCCTCTCCTCCTCGTGCCATGGACTCCGGTAGTGCCCGCATTCGTTTGTCCTTTGACTTTAATTGTTGAATCTTGTTCTAGGGCAATGCATGAGTATTTCTTGATTTTTCGCGGATTTTAGGCATGAGTAGGACGTGAAATGTCGGCTTGATAGGAATATAGTCTATGGTCACCGAAGTTGTTGGGTTCTACATCATCGGTACTGCCGTTCCCATGTCGCGGAAGTTTTTCCGCCGCCCAGGCGGTACTACCGCTGATGCATGACCGGTACTACCGCTCCGGCGGAAGTACCGCTCCTGCAGCACGGTACTACCGCTGGTGCACCAGAACCCCCACCTTCTGTGTTTCTTTTCCTATCCTTTCCATTCCTTTTTCTTTGTCTTATGCATGGTGTTTACATTTGCTTGTCTCTTTCCGTTCTTTCTTTTTGAGTTCCAGATGATGGTAGCTCCGCTCCTGCTCGTCGCATGAATCCTGGACGGTCTGGTGGTTCCATGCTGTTCCCACGTCTGAATATGCCGGCGCTGGTTCTAGTGCTCAACCACAACAACACCATGTGAAGCGGACTGTCAGTAAGAAGAAGGTTGCGAAAGAACCTGAGGATATGACGAACAAGGAGTTTGTGGAGTTTCGCAAGCGCAACCCATATCACCGCCCTCAGGACGAGGCGCTGGTTGGTCGTCCCTTCTGGACCAAGGAGCAATCTCTCATTTACGTGGGGGTCCTGAAGAACAAGACAAATCTCTATGTGCCTGATGCCAAGTCCATCGACACGGGGTACATGAGCAACCATTCCCACACTGATTACTTTGCCGAAGCTCGGGCTCTGTGTGTTCAATGGGGTCTGTTTCCCATCATCAGCTTCAACAAGGACTTCGATTGCGAGATTGTGGCTCAATTCTTTGCCACTGTTCACTTTCACGTTGATGAGGACCGAAACTTGACTTGGATGACTGGTGGTAGAGTTTTGCACTCCAACTGGAAGACCTTCATGAATTCTTTGGGCTATGCTGATCGGGGTCTGGATGAGCCTGTTGGACTGAGGCCACACACTGAAGACACGACAATTCACAAGTCCAAGCTTGTTTGCTATTTTAGGGTGGTTCAGACTGCCAAGGGTACTCGCACTGAGCTCATTCCTTTTCTGGACATTATGCATCGTATCTTCCGCAACACTCTGTTTCCTCACGTTGGCAACAAGGATCATGTTCACTCTTATCTTGTGAATCTTCTGCTGATGTGCACGAAGGAGAGAGGCCATGACTCAACGTTGTATGTATCCCACATCATGTGGAAGGAGCTCCGGTCTTCTGTTCTTGACAAGAAGGTGCCCATCTATGGTCCTTATCTGTTTAAGCTCACTGAGGATACCTGGGCTACTTCGTTCCCTGGTGAGTCTCTTATTACTGATCACATGGTGACTCATGTTATTCTTAAGATCCGTGTGAAGGAGGACTGGGGCGTTGCACCTTCTGTTCCCGCGATTGCCCCCACTGACTCTGATGATGAGCCAGAGCCGGACTACACTGATGACAGATATGTTCCTCCATTTGAGCATGTTCCGTCATGGGCTGCCAAGCTAAAGACGAAGATGAAGAACCTTCTTTGCTTCCAGATCAAGGGACAATATAAGGCCCATGTGGAGGCCAAGAAGGCTCGCAGCCGTGACAAGATCATTATGAGGAAGATTGGCCTAGCAGTTGACAACGGCTCTGAGGACCGGATTATTGACGAGGAGGCATGGATCCAGAAGAACTATCAGTGGGCTGAGTCAGAGAAGGATGTGCCTGCTACCACAGATGAGGAGGATGGTGATGAGGAGGACTGATCGCTTTGAGCTTACCATCTCTTTGACTCGCTTTAGTCCTCTGTACCCCTTTTGGTGTCTCGATGCCAAAGGGGGAGAGAGTGTTTAGGGATTTGCTGGCTTTGCTGAGTCACGAGTGTTTTATATTATCTGCACATTTTCTCTCTCGTGAACTCCTTTATTTGCTTGCTTTGGTTTAAGTGGTCCAAACTTGTGAGTACTAATGTATGATGTAAGACATGCCATCTATCCTATCTTGTTATGTCTACATTAGTTACTTTATGAGATTATGCTTGCTTACTTGCTTTTAACTCATATTCTGTATGTGCAAGTATTTGGTCGTGTCTATAAAATATAGGCGGAGTGCTGATCCTAGTGTGTGCTCTTTGCATTCCAAAGGCATACTCAAATAGAGCACACATCTAGGGGGAGTCTGTTTATATTTCGTAGATGTCGGGTTTGCCTAAGTCTTATTGCTTATCTTATATTGGCAAATCCCGTGTTGTCATCAACCCACCAAAAAGGGGGAGATTGTAAGAGCATAATTTTCCCTAAGTAGTTTTGGTGGTTGATGACAATACCCTTGCGGACTAATTGTGTGCATTGAGCTTTCAGAGATTATCAGGTGGCACGAGATGGTTATTATTCCCCTCGGTTGTTAAAAGAGAAGACGACGTTTTCCTATTGATTTAGTGTTGGTGGACTTGAGTCATAGGAAAGTCCGTACTATCAAGAGGGGGTCCGCATATGGAAAGGTTGGGAGAATCAATCACGTACACATTTGCACCTTCCTCTCTTTCTCGGCACAATGGAGTTGCTCCGTGCCCTAAGGACCCTGAGTTCTAACATAAGCGGAAGTACCGCGCCAGCGGTAGTGCCGCCCTGCGGTACTAGGTTACTACCGCTTATTTTTTGCTCTCTGGTGTCCTCGGGTGGTTCTGTCTATTGTAATTAAGCGGAAGTACCGCTCGGGTGGTACTGCCGCCCTCCCCTTCCGGCTCCACTTCCGCTTATTTTTAGCTCTCCGATGTTTTCGGCACTCGAGCGGATTTTGAGCGGCAGTAAACAGCGGAAGTACCGCTCTGAGCGGCATTGCCGTACTGCCCTCCTCTTATCCGCTAAGTATGGGTATCCTTCAGTGATGAGGAACTAATTTCGGCTCAGGTGGATTTATCCAGAGAGGGGGCAAATGAATCGTGAGGAGAAGATTGCTTTTTTAGGCATAACACACTTTTTATTGCTCAATAAAAATGTTTACAAGTATTGCGTTGGCATCAAAAGGTTGACCCAACCAAACGTGACGACCAATACCTAAAGTAGCTCCGTGTTTTGCAAGGCAATGAGCATCAAAATT
The DNA here is from genome assembly GCA_039707655.1 of Elymus sibiricus. Lineage (NCBI taxonomy): Eukaryota > Viridiplantae > Streptophyta > Magnoliopsida > Poales > Poaceae > Elymus > Elymus sibiricus. The sequence goes on from CM077669.1 coordinate 492,916,732, forward strand.
AAAAATTTCTATGCTCATGAACTAACATACATTTGTCCAGTTCCTTCTTCTGTTCTTTGCCCTCACGATTGCGCCATAAGGGCTAGCTGCTCCTTGTTCTATGTCCTTGATCACCACTTGACAATCAGAAACTATAACAATACTTCTCGGTGCTGGGTTTTCAGTGAGTGCTAAACCTCATCAGCATGCAAGAGCTTCCAGGACAACCGGATTTGAGATATCTTCCACTACAATTGTTGAGGCGCCGACGCAAGTCCCTTGCTCTGTCCTGCAAATTGCAACGACTGCTCCTCTTCTCCCATGCCTATTGAATGATCCATCCACATTTATTTTTGAGCATCCCTCCGTAGGAGGAATCCATCCGTGTGTGTTCTCACGCGTTGGAAGATTGGTAGGTACCTCATCAGTCTAGAATCTGCTAATAGCCGGCCCACCTCGTCTAGCCAGATCCGAGCCGCTAAGGCGGAGTCTTACAACGATGTGTGGTTTGTTAGCCAAACGGGGGCCATGGGCCCTGGATGGGAAGAGTATACATGGAATAATATTAAGGGAATAGTATACATGGAATAATATTAAGGGCAAAATGTTGAACATACATACGAAAATGGTCGTGTGTTCAAGAAAAGCCCGCATGTATTTGAACATAGGAAAAAAGTTGAAATAATATTAAGGGTTTTTATCATTTATGCCACTACTTGTGTCTCACTACTCAATTTTGCCATTAAAAGTTCCAACTGTTAAAAAATGCCATCATTCCGTAAAATCCTTGCTCAAAATGACATTAGATATCTCAACAATGCCATCATTCATTAGATGCTTGCTAAAAAATGCCATTAGACATCGTTATTTTGTGGTCAAACTCTTTGACCATGTTATATGACGGAAATACCTCTATACCCACATGCCAGCTCTCTGTATCTCACAATGATAAGTGTGGATCCCACTTGTCAGGAGTAAGCAAGCGAATAATTTTAGGGGAAAATATGAACGTTGTTGGGATCAAGTGGGACCCACACTTTATTGTAGTGAGATGGAGGGAGAACTGACATGTTGGTCTATAGGTATTTTGGTCATTACAACATGGCAAACGAGATTTGAGCTCAAAATAATGGTGTCCAGTGGCATTTTTGAGCATGCGCCTAACGAAGCGATGGCATTTTTGAGCAGTTGAAATTCTTAGTGGTAAAACTGAGTAGTGAGACACAACCAGTGGCATAAATGATAAAAACACTAATAATAATAAACCCGATGAAACTGATACAACAAAGCTTAAAAAAGGAAAAAATGTGGAGCCTTTCCAAAATCGGGTGGAAGGTTCCATGAAACGGCCTTGGAATTTCTCGCTACCAGAATTATTGGGCCGACCCACTTTGTGGATCCCTATAGGCGACACCGATGGATGCCTTACCGTAAGCGAGACATAGCTTTTAATCCTTTTTCTGCTACACATTCTGGTCGATTAAACGACACATGTAGAACTCGGATCAAAAGTATGTTTCACACTTAGGCATTGATCAATGATCAATGATAACTATTGAAGGAAAAAAGGAGGAGAGAAAATGGAACAACAAACATAGCGGGGGGGGGGGGGGGGGGGGGGGGGGAGCGACCATGTATTGCTTTTAGTGATTTAGATGCTCTCATCGTTTGTGTGCTAGCTTCGCATCACTGGCAGTGGGCCGGCCCTTTGGCACGTCCGGTCGCTAGCACCAATAGGGTAGACATATTTTGTTGGGTTTTCGCCTTTTTAACATTTTTATTTTTAATTCATTTGCTTTAAATAAAAAATACCAGTTCAATTATGTAGCATTCATTTTTTACCACAATATAAAAATTGTTAAAATTCAAAATAATTTTTGTGTTATTTTGAAAATGTTTGTATGTTTCAAACGTAAAATAAAAAAAAATGTTAGTCATGCATTTGAAAAGTTCTTAACATATATAAAAATGTGTAGGATTTATTTAAAAAATTTACAATATATATGGAAAAAGCAGACATTTAAAATAATATTAATCATGTAAAACGTTAAAGTTCTATAAGAAACGTTCCTTGCATATACAAAAAGTGTACAATGTGTATGAAAACAACTAAACATTAGAAACATATATATTGAAAAAAAATGTAAATAATGTATTTAAAAATATTGCTTATATACATAAAAGTATACAATTTATGTAAGAAAACTCAACGTCAAAAACTGTATTTGAAAAAAAATGTGAATCCTGTATTTTAAAAAGGGTTAAACATGCATGGAAACAAGTAGACGTCAAAACAATATTCCGGGTGTATGATTCTTTTTCTACAAGGTGTATGGAAACAAGTAGACATCAAAAATATATTTCCGAAAATGTTGATAATGCATTCGAATTTTTTTAAACATGTATAAAATAAGTTTGTGATGTATACACAAAGGTGGATGGAATTTTGTTGACATAAAAATATATGTTTCAAATAAATGTTACTCATGTATTTTAAAAATGCTAAAGAGTTATAAAATTATTTTACATGTATAGCAAAAATGTATAATGTGTACAGAAAGTAAATAAACATGAAAAATATATTTAGAAAATATTAATCACATATTTAGAAAATGTTTAGTATACACATAAAAATGTTTCAGATGTTTATGCAAATATTAATATTGTATCCAAAAATGTTCCTGTTCTATACGGAAAGCGAAAGAAATCCCAATGAAAACCGTCAATAAAATAAAAAGTGAATAAAACCAATAAAACCTTGAAAGAAACAAAAAAACAAAAAGGGAAAGACGAAAAAAAAATCCAAAGAGAACTAATGCAAAAAAGAATAGAAACAATGAAACCTAAGAATAAAAGAAGGAAAAATATTAACCGATAGAGAAACAGAAAAGGTAGAAGGAAATGAAGAAACAAACAAAAAATCAAAATGCAGCGAATCAACATCTGGTTGGATGGTTACGGGGACGGTGGTATCCCCAGCCCACCGGGGTTCAAGTGCTCGTGCTCGAATTATTTCTGGATTTATTTCAGGATTTTTGGCGATGCACATTCAGGGGGAGGAGACGTTCCCGGCTCAGTCTTTCAGAGGTGCTCATAGGGGTAGAGTATACGTGTATGCGTTCACAGAGGTGAGTGTATGCGCGTATATATATGAGCGCTTCCTTCTGTACCGTGTTAAAAAAAATAAAAATGCAATGAAAAACAAGAAATAAAACGAAAGAAAAAAGAAAGAAAAGATAAGAACATTGAAATCTGAGAAAGAAATATATATAACCACTGAAAAACAAAATAAAACCAGGGAAGAAACAAAGAAAATAAATGAAACGATAAAGAAAAAAGAAACAAAGAAAACTGCAACATCAATTCAGCGAAACACGACGTATCCTATTTAGCGGTCTGGCCGCTGGGTAGGGAACACGCGCGCACCCATCTTGCTTTCGGGAGGACCCATCTTTCCTGTTCTCGTTTTTGTTTGTTTGTTTTTTCTTTCCGTTCATTTCTCTTCTTATTTTTTCCTTTTACTTTCCTTTTGTTTTACTATTTTAATTTTTTTCTTTTCCGCTTTTTTTCAATATATCTTCCCTGATTCAAGAGCATTTTTTGAAATTTGAACATTTCTTCAATACGCTGAACATTTTTTGAAATTCAATATATGTTCATCAAAATGAAAAAAATCTTCATCATAATAAAATAGCATGAATTTTTGAAAATCATGAAAATAAAAAAATGTTCTGGAATTCAAAATGTCATCAAAATAAAAAAATGATAATCGTATTAAAAATCTTCATTAAGTTTTAAAATTGTTAATATTTTATTTATAATTGAATGCGGAAATTTTTTGTGAATTCAAACTTTGTTTATAAAATTTAAAAACACGTTCATTTAATTTAATTTTTGTTCACAAAATACAAAAATATTCATCTAAATTAAAGATATAGTCATTAAAAATAAAAAATAATTCATCGAAATACAATTATTTTTAAGAAATTCATTAAAAATTCGAAAAATGTTCATTGTTCAAATTTGTCAACATTTGTCTGAATTCGTGAAGACACTTTTGCAATCCTGAACATTTGTCGAAATTCTAATTTTCTTTGGAAATCCAAAACTTTTCTAAAAAAAAAAAAAAACGAAAAAAGGGAGTCGCAATCCAGACTTGGGCCGGTACAGGATCGCGCCTGTGGAGCGAGGGACTGCATGTTTGCTTCTTTCCTAGCCCGCTGGCCGAGGTCTCGCGAAACCCACGTTACAGCCGCGAAAGACAGATGGATCTCTCGCGTCGCAGGCTACAACTCTTGATCAACTTGTAGGATGTGATCTCATTGAATTATAATAGTTGGGTTTTACCCTACTATTTATAGTAAAAAGAGGTTGGGTTTTCACTGGTTTTTCGGCTTGACACTGGCTTGTGACCAACTAGTAGGCCGCGGCCCACTAGAGGAAAAAGACCGGATTTTCTTTTTGTTTTCTTTCTTTCTTTCTTTCTTTTGATTTTTGTTTGCTTTTCTTATTTCTTCTCCGGTTTTCTTTTGTTGTTGTTGTTGTTATATACTCTCTCCTTCCCATAATATAAGAGCATTTTTGACTAGTGTAAAAAACGCTCTTATATTATAGGACGGAGGGAGTATATTTTTTAATTTGGTTTCTTTTTGTTTCATTCATTCATGGTTTTTATTCAATTTTCTTTTCCTTCTCATTTTCCTCCTTCTTTTCTGGTTTGTTTCTTGGTTTTGTTTCTTTGTTTTATTTTGTTGTTACAAATTTTCAATTATTTTTTGTATTTTTTAACTTTTTTTTGGTTTCTTTTTATATTTTCATTGTTATTTTTTTCTTTTGGTTTCATTCTACATTTTCCGTATATGTCAAGAATTGTTTCTAACACATGTTCAACGTTGTACAAATATAAGTTTAGTATTTTTCTGAATACATGGTTACAATTTTTTCTAAACATTTTTTTTCAAATGCTTGATTAACATTTTTCATATATAAGATTAACATATTTTTAATACATGGTGAACATTTTTTCTATACATATTTTGTAAACATTTTTAAATGCTTGATTAACCTTTTTCAAATACAAGATTAATTTTTTTTCTAATACATGGTTAACATTTTTGTATGCATATTTAATATTTTTCAAATGGTTGATTAACATTTTTCAAATGCAATATCTACATTTTTTGAACACATGATGAACATTCTTTCTAAACACATTTTAAAATTTCAAATGCTTGATTAATTTTTTTCAAATACTTGCTCAATATTTTAAATGCTTGATTAATATTTCCATATACATGATCGAAATTTTCCATTATTTTTTAATACATGAACAACATTTTTGTATATGCATTTAACATTTTCAGATGCTTGATTAGAATTTTTCAAATATTTTTTTAACATTTTTTCAAATGCTTGATTAACAGTTTTATGTACATTATCAAATTTTCTCACACACATTTTGTTTTGTATACATTGTCGTATACGTGACAAACAATTTCTCTATACATGTTTAACATTTTTTAAATGCATGTTTAACATTTTTCAATTCTGTTTATAAAGTGATTTTATAGCTATAACTATAATATTACGAAATATAAGCAAAACACAATGCGAAAAGTGAAAAAATACGAAGTTAGGAAAAATGCCGAATGCCCGCGGTCCCCGTTTGTCCGGACCATGCTGCTTGAGGCGAGCGCTAGCTTCGTCTTGCGTGAAGCGAGACATATCAGCGCCCCGAGACAGCAAGCTGGTGAGCGTGAACAAAACACTAGGAATGGGCTGGCCGAGTACTGTACACCACACGAAATGGTTTCGGGAGGGGCAAGGGAAAAGTTCGCCGTAGGCGAGATATAGTTCTCGCACATAGCAGGCCGTAGTCTTGCGGGCTCATTTGCAGATCTATTGGGCCGAACGCATCCACCAAGCCCATACCTGCGTCTCTCTGGCGTAGTGACGCGACGCGATGCCGATGCGTGCTTCTTCTTCCCCCAGTCCTGCGCTTGCGACGATGAAGCCGCGAGCAGCGGCAATGCATGCAACCTCGAGCGTCTTCGAGCTGCAATCCTGAGCGAGACCTCCCACCAGCTAACTGATCCTTGATCATCAATACAAAACTGTGGAGAGATGGAGTTGGCCGGCCGACCGGCTCTGTATCAATTTGGTTATGTTTGAGGAGACGTACTTACTTTACTGTTTAGTTTCTACTTAACTTGCCACCCCCTCGATCATGAACCACCCAAACTATTAATCAGTTAAACCGTACAAGTTGTTCCTATATCTACTCCCTCCGTTCTAAAATATAAGTCTTTTTAAAAATTTCACTATGAACTACATAATGAGCAGAATGAGTGAATATATATTCTAAAGTATGTCTATATACATCCGTATGCAGTGCCGGCCCTGGGCATGTGCAGCCGGTGCAACGGCACAGGGCCCCCAAAAGTGAGGGGCCCCATCCTGGGCATGTGCAGCCTATTAGTTTTTTCTAGAGTTAATAGTGGGCTCAGTAAAAACTAGGAATATAAGCCTCGCAGCCCAATATACATTGGACGATGAAGTGCGGCCCTGGAAAAGTAATTCACGGAGGGCCCTGCATGTGGACTGAATTACGAGTTATCAAAAACAAGAAGTAGCATGCATGCAGGATGCAGCTATTTTGATCGACCATGCATAGTGCAGCGACCAGAGATACCGTGTCCTCTCCAGTGTCTCCTCTTTCCCAGGTCACCGTTGCAAAATGGAAATAACAATGCCGAATGACGCAAGGCTAGCTCAATAAAATTTCATAAACGTTTTGACATAATTAATTACTGAATCACAAAGGTCTCATTTGTCGATTTCTTCAATTTGCAATGGTCACTACATAATCTTTTATACTCCCTCCATCCTAATACAGTAGGGGTATTTCGACTATTAAAAATTAAAATTCTTGCTTTGGCAATAATTTTCTATAAATATGTTGATAATCCTCACTCAATCACAACCATAAGAAAGTAACTTATGATACCAGTACGAGTATTGGAGTAAAGATTGATCAAAGCATGAAAGTAATTTTCAATTCTCTCGTTCATTTGTCCCGTGTTAAATATTTACTCTGCAATTCCAATAGGAAAATATATTTCAGTTACACATTTTCCTATTAAAAAGTTTTCGTACAATTCAGTTACAATTTTTTGTTTCAACTATTTTTCATCCAGAAGGCCTATTAGTTTTAGTTGCACCAGGGCCCCTCACATGTCAGGACCGGCCCTGTCCGTATGTAGTCCGTGACGGAATCTTTAAAAAGACTTATATTTAGAAACGGAGGGAGTAGTTAGCAGTGCATAGCTAGCTAGAAAAACAAAATAAGTTCAGTCCATATTGGAGATGCTCAGTCTTGTCCAGATGATACTCCCTCTACGCACTTAACTTGGGCAATGTACGGCTCATGGAGGGACCGATTGACAAAAGGAAATCAAGTCCCGTGATGTCTCAGTGCAAAGCATTATATTCATTTCTGAATCTGTATATACCTAGCTACGTGTTTACAGGAGCACCTGCACGTCTCACCTTGAAGGTCATGATAGTGACGATTGGTCCCGGCCGGCATCACTGATTGCTCGTGCCAATTTGGTTGCGACTGAGCTGTCTATACATGCTCTACTTTTGGCGCGCAGATCGCTAGCTAGCTAGCTTTATCAATTCAAAACGTGGCGTAGTCTTTTTTTTTTTTTTTTTTTTTTTTTTTTTTTTTTTTTTTTTGGCGGGGAAAACGTGGCGTAGTCGATCAAGCATTATTTGGATGGATAATGATCAGGATCCCCAACATGCTAGGACAATGGGTGCTTATAGAGATATAATTAATTCACACAAAAAATAGTGCTAGGACAATGGTACGTGACGAGTCTGCTATAGCGGTGCGAATAAGGTGGCAACGATATCCCCGTCGTGCTCAACCGATCGCAGTCAAGCCGGTTAACTGCGAGTGAGCCAGGGCGCAGACCAACTTGCGCAATCATGCTCAACTTGAGCAATTAATTCGAGCGTAAGTATGTACACCATGCACGTGCATGGAAATGGGGGCAGAAGTAGCTACCTACCGTACGTGTGCCAAATTTCATGTACATGATGCCTGTGTATGCACTTACGTACTGTATGTTTGTACATGGACGGTATGATTTTATCAGCTGTTAATTAATGTTCACGTCTCCCCGTACTAATAACAATACACTAATGAGTAATTCAATGTTCACGTCGCGATGTAGTAGGTGTGCACGCGCGCCGTATGCATATACGTACACTAATGTATTAATTACTCACATTTGAATACACTATACAATTCCGGTTTAGGCAGGTCATAGTGCGGCGTAACCTACACTAGTGTCATGCATCCTGTTGTAGAGTGAAAGTAAAGAGACAAATGAAGAGTCCAAATGATTCCACTCATTTCATTGCAATGTGGGAGACCCACTTATATACAAGATGAAGGGGTGTGTTGGGGAGACACCTCTTCCCCAACAGACACCTCTTCCCCAACAGACACCTCCTGGAAGGCACCCCTTCCATACAATTGATCACATGTGCTATTTTCTCAACACCCCCCTTATCAATTCGTCATCTGTATATTGTAAACTGAAAACTCCTTCAAAAACCTGTAGGAAAAATTGAGGAGAAACCTTATAATAATATGCCATCGAAAACTCCTTTAAAACCCAGTGGAAAAAATATAAGGAAAAATCAATATGACATACATCCGTACTTGTATTTATATTGTCTCGTTAAAAACCTTATACGAGAAACCATCATGGAAAACTCATAAAGAGAAAAAAGAGTATAATATGAATGATCTGAAGATCACCAATAGGTTATAACTTGAGATTTTACTCCCCCTGAACTTTGCAAACATCAATGTTTTCTCATACCAATTCCACGAACCTGATCTGGAATATAAACGTTGGTAGAGACATTGTGAATCTCACAATAATTTGTTTGCATATTATCCTTTTACATTTCTGTAATTCGCGAGGATAAATATAACCCATAAGCAATACAAGTGACATTATCTTGGTAGATAATGATAATTGATTCTAATGAATCTCCACATGTTTTCACATGTGACTAGTCATTCTGCGAAAACATGTTTATCTTGTCATGCTTCAAACATAGTTCTGGCAGAATGATCACAGGAAGGACCCATTTAGAGTCTACTCTGAAGGCTTCCCTCAGAATACTCATCCAATAAATCCAGTCTTTGATATGGGATTGTTGGGATCAGATTATCAGCCACTATCAGGATATCACACCATGGTCCCATCTTGATTATTCCAATGGAATTAATCAAAACCTTTTGTGTCTTGGACATATCTGAGGATATTCCTTACACTAACCATTATACCTTTTATTGGGGATTGCACTCTCAATAAATTGCCAACAAATATAGTGTCAGGCCTGACTTACTTTGCAATATATATGAGTGCTCCGATGGTACTCAGATATGAAACTTCATGTCCACTATCACTTCATCATCTTCCCTAGGTTTGAATGGACTTGTATCCCATGTCAGGTATAATATGACCATACGTGTCTTTGATAAGATATATCCATATTGAACTTTTTCAATATTTCTAGATATATAAAGACTGGCATACATTTATTCCCAAGGGAATATGCTCAAGCTATAAACTTAGCATCATTTGGTTTGACCCAAATATCCGTCTCAAAATGATTGTGTGTATCTAATATGTCTTGTATAGACATTGATGATAAGATCATCCACATCAATAACATGATGTAAATCCAATTAAGGATATCTTCATGAATACACATCAACAATCATCAGTATTAGAGTAATCCTTGTCAAGGAGTAACTCACTTAGTCGGTTGTACCACACAACTCTCCGACCTCTTCAGAGTCATAGAGTGACTTCTGAAGCTTCACACATACATGTTGCGATTTATCATTGGATTCAGAATATTAAGCCATTTGAAGGACTTCAATATATATATCCGAACTAAATGATCCATGTGAGTATGTAGCCATTACATACATCAACCACATGGATTTGTACTGCCAATTCAGTATCGAAACATAATTCCACTCATACCGGGAAGGTATGTTACATCGTAAACGATGTCAGGTCTCCACGGAAACCCTTGTGCTACAAGCCTCGCTTTCTCATCACCTCATCTATTTTCGTTTCAGAACAAAAAATCACTTCTCTTCCCTACGGAAGGTACTTATGAGGAGTAGGTTTTACAATGGTAAACACCTCTCTTTTGATGAGCGAGTGCTATTCTTCTTAATTGCTTCCTTTCATTTGAACCAGTATAAGTGCCACCAACACTCTCCATGGATTTTGGTTCAGGGCCCAAAAGGATTTCAGCAATTATCAAGAAGAAATTTATGTCGACATATGTAGACTTTCAATATACGATTCGCATGAATCAATATCATTTGTGAAATTCTCGTTATGCCTCTTAACTCCTTGTGATTTCCCACAACAACGGAGTCAAGGTGTTTCGATGTCCCAGCACCATAAAAATGTGTGCACATCTGTGCTAGGCTTTGGATGACGTGCATCCATCAGGTGTCATTCAACCCGAGGTTGAATCACATTTACTGATTGAGGAGACCATTTCCTCTATTTCCGTGGAAACATATGAGAACTTAATCTCATGAGACCAGAATTCTCCCCCTCTTGCTCTCAACTAGGGATACGAGCGGCTATTAGGTACCTCCACTCGTTCTGGTACTAGAATTCAGTGACACCTTTGTCATCAGTAAATGTACATGGCAGATTATTTGCAATATGTTGCAAATTTCTCATAACCTGAACCCCTAGTTCAGATTCTTAAGTACGTGGACAAAATGTCTACGACATTTCTTATGCATTTCCTGGCATTCTATATGGTACATTTCTCCCCCTAATGCCAGAAAATGTCCTTATTGCAAAAGCAATCAGCGCATGGGCTGCAAATAACTCCCTCGTTAGGGTTAAGGTATTTGACGGATTAGCAATCATACCACAGTTATTCCTCACATAGATCCCAAATATATGTGAAGGCCCTTAATGTACGCCGGGGTGGTGATATCGGGATGCAACCGAATTACCGCAGATGGGAAATACTTCACTCATTTCCACGTACAAACTGCGAGGGGACGCAGTATTATATGCATTTGGTCTCATTTAGACCAAATATGCGGTGTGTGAGACCGCATGTTACCACCAACAAAATGTTGGCTAATCACAATTCTGTAGCAATGGCCATGCAATTTGACTCTCTTTGACAAGAGATCTAGCCACACCATTCTGAGTAGGTACATGAGTAGTGAATATGACCATGGAATTCTCGTGAATCAAATTCAACGACATTTCCATTCCAATGGAATTATCCCACGCGTAGGATCATTTGCTCCAAATTCGTCAATTTGAGCACTAATTCAGTAAACACATGGTTTGGTGTGGATGATACACACCTAAGACCATCTTGTAGATGTGTCTATGAATACCATGAAGTACCAAAATAACTCATCCAATGGTTGAATATTTAGCATCATTCTTGAATCCGTTCAAGAATAATGAGTGGCTCATTCAAATTTTAAGGTGAGAGTGCCTTAAAACTAATTCCCCTATGACACATGCAGTGCACATAAAATCTTACGATTGTCAGGAATATTGCAACTTTGTTGTGGCCTATAGAATTATCAATAATTTTTCTAATCATCCTCATACCAAAGTGATAAAGGAGGAAAAATTATTGTGCACACAACAATATTGAGTATGAATTGATCCATACACTCAATTTCTCACAACTATCATGTCCAATGGACAAGATGTTGCAAATTGTACTACATGTAGTAGTACAATTATAGGCTAATGATATCTCGGGATAACTAGGAGACTACATAAGATCTCCAAAATATCTTGGGAATAACATTCCACAAGCATATCATCTGCCAGAAGAATATCTTGTGGCTGTCCATTTGAAGTACAACTTCAAACTTATCCCATTAACTCATTTGCCTTCTCCAATGGGTCTGTGACATGATCCAACCCAAAACTTGATATTTTGGTAATCATTAGTACAATATTTCGTACAATCACCCATTTGACAAACTTGGGAGTTTTCATTGTGATCATTTATTTAAATGATCCATTCTTTTGCGAGATATACACTCCATTTCTGTTTGTCGTTTTTTCTTTCACTTTACATTCAACTCCTTGTGGTTCTCTAACCACAAAATTGCTTAGTACTATTAGCACTAGCACGAATTTCAGGTAATGGTATAGCACCCGTTGGGGTGTACCAGATGACTCTTCACAAGAAGTTCATCGTATTTTTCATCCTGAAACAAAGATGGTGTTTCTTTTACCATCATAGGAGAATGTAAAGTGCAGTAAGGACATATAATAAGATCAAGATCTGAGACTTCCTTATCACATAATCTCAACTTAGTGTTGATTTATAGACAACAGAATTATAAGCATCGACCGAACTTCAAGTCCCGAACATAAATGAATAGTCATTCATGCTTATGACAATATATCTCTCCTTAAGGTATTCCCAAAGGGCAAATGGATATTAATCGTCCATTAAATACTCAGTTTGAGAACCGAGACATTGCGATGTCACATAAATGCAAATTTGCACATTTCAGCTATTTATAAATAGCCATGACATACTCTATAGGTGGAGTTTCAGTGGCGACAAGGCCACGGGTCGAAAAAATCATTAATGTCCATGACCCATTCTCCATAATGACTTCCACCTTGTGTTGTCACATCACATTTCCTTTCGAAAAAGGTCAGTCATATATTGCATGAAATGCTCATGCATTAATTTACCTTCAGTAAATTAAGTATAATGAAAATGCTATGGCTAAGCATAATCATAATCATGGTGATTCTTAGTGACTCATAGAGCAAGCCTTCACAAGAAGATAATAGTCACAATATGATGTAGTTCTTCAAATTTAAGGTATTCACCTCATAACGAATAAACCTTTAATTCCATGAAACACATAGAGGTAATCAACCACCTAGTGGTGCTCACTCTTATGGACATTTCAATCAATCATAGACTCTTCACAACCTTATGTTATTTAAAACACATGAAGGTAATTACCACGATGTGGTATAAACCTCCCAGTTGTGCACGAAATTTAATTCGTTGCTATGATCACATCTCATAAGTTGTGTACTCATGGAAGGTAATCACCAAAATATGCAAGTATTTTGCATAATTCTCTTCATAGCGCAATATGCAGCATAGTCACCACTAATGCCTTGGATTCCTCTCCTAATGGAGTATGTGACACTAGTCACAACCAATGAAAAATGCTATGAAGTTGACAATTATTTGGAAAAACATCATGAAGGTATACACCAATGGTGTAGGCCTCATAGTGGCTATGTCATAAGTTTTGTGCCTTCACATTTCTTTGAACACATGGAGATAATCACTACTAAGTAGTGTAGACCTCACTCTTATGGAGCTTCTCACAACCTTATGTTAATAAAACACATTGAAAGTAATCACCATATGGTGGTGTAGACCTCGCAGTTGTGAACGAAATTTAATTCGTTGCCATAAATGCAATCCATAAGTTGTGTGCAAAATTGAAGGCAGTCATTATGTCAAAACAACATAATATAGACCTCACAATAACATTGGATAATCTGCAATTAAGCAGTAGGTACTATTTGTCGATTCCTTGTGACAAAAGTGAATCTGACATAGTCAGGCAGTGTCATACACTTCACTACCTCATATTTCCAAATTTGCAAGCAAATTCCATATTCTATGCAAATAATGGAAATCAACATATTGCTCTGCAATAGTATTACTCATGTAATACAAATATATACAGAAGTATAAACATACTTGTGAAACATATATGAGGACTTGGGGCCTCAAACGTTCATTTTACATGATGTAAAATGATGCATAATAAATTATTATGCAATTCAGCAAGACCCGAGGATCTATCATATGTATTTGCTCTGAAGCCTTAGGCATAAAACGCAAATACCAATAACTTTATGGTTATAGTGCTGAAAACAGCCAGCCCGTGTCTAAACTGCAAAGTCCAACGAGCGTCATATGGCTCTATTGTAAGTTTCGGTAAACTTGAGGGCTAACCAAAAATTACAGAATCCTTTGGCTGATTTGTAAAATCACCAAAATATAGGATTTTTCATCCTTCTCCCGTCGGTTCCATCCCACGAGGGGATTTTGGTAACCGCTGCCGGCGGTCGGGATAGGCTCGCCATGCAGCCGGCCTTTAGGAGGCCGCCATACCTGGGAATGGCCGTGGTCGACCGCCGTTGCTGGCCTAAGGCGCCGCGCCACCAAGCCTTGATGGTTGTGCGTCGTCACACGGGATTGCCGCCCGCATCCGCGCTCCGTCGCCTCGCCGCCTGCCTCTTGGAGAGGAGGCCGTGGCGCTGTAGGGAGCCGCCGGGTATGGCTCCGGCCGTAGGCCTTGCCTTGAGCCACCATTCTCGACCGCCGCTGATGGTTCCGTCAGTGCCCGTTGCCATTGTGGTGGCACCGTTGCACCACCAGTAGTCACCATCCGTCGGTAGGGGCTTCAATTCGTGGTCGCCTGTCTGCTTCGTCTTGGCATCAGGAACGCCATCGCTGGCAGTTCTTGAATTATGATTAGACAAGATAGTGAAGTGCAACGATTAGTTCATCAATCTGAACCCAATCTCTAGTGATCAATACTACGATGCACTAAAATTGAATGAGTGCATGCATGTGCATGCCACTTGATCTATGTCAATTGATTTTCCTTCCAGGGCATGGACGAGATGTGCATGCCGAGGCCCGAGTGCCGAGACATTGCTCCTGCTTTTCTCGCCGTATTGGTCGTGCTCATGTTTATCTTCGGAGCAGTGTCCGGCCTTGCCGCTCGATTCTTACTCTGTATTCTTCTCTACTATTAAAGGGGGATCGAACGTCGTGATGGTTCGACCTCGTTCGATCCCCCCTCTCCCTTCGTACATGTGCTGCAGTCGGTGGCCATGGCCGGATATGGCTGGGTGTGGTCCTACAGCTGCTGGTCTTCACTTCCCATGGCGCTTCTGGTGCTGGCCAACAGGGGTCTTCATGGTGCTTGGGCTGCTGAGTGTGTGTACATTATAAGCGTTAAATGTGGCACAAAACAATGCTGAAATTCTGTTATTATGACCAGTGCAGTAAGGCATTAACCGAGAATTATGTTTTATTGTATCATAAGGACTATACTATCCAAGAGTTATCACACCCTCTAATTTTCTGTCTTGAAGAAGATGCAGATTGGTCCATCAAAATAAAACTCTAAAGTATCATATCATGTTTAGTTAAGAACTTAAAGCTTTTATAGGACACTGAGATGTCCGTTTTTTTCATGCAAAAGAATGCAGCTTTATAGGACAGCCATCCCGCGATGGGCCACCTCGTTCGATCCCCACCTCCCTTCGTACGCGATGGGCCACGTCCTCAGCATACACAAAGATCCAAGGCCAACTCGGCCCACGTACAAGATTCACAACAAGAAAAAACCACCTGATGGTCTACGTCAACACACGAACGAATTCCTCAGCCCACGTACGAGGTCCATCGACCAAAAATCAAACCACCTGCAAGCTTCGTCGACTCGCGAACGCACGTCTCAGGGAGAGAAACACCAGTTCCTCCTCGCGTACGAGCTCCATCAATCCGCGGACGCACTACACCAAGGATAGAAACGCCAGTTCACTCGCCGTCCGGCCACATTGTCATCACGCGACCTGTGCGAGCGCATCCTCTGCTCCCATCAACATCTGATCTCCTGATCTCCTCGCATGCGCAACCTCAGCGCCCCCGAACCAGAACCTAAGCTGGACTGTTGCTGCATCTACCTCCTGATGCCGCTGCTACATCCTCGTGGCATCATCTTCTGACTCTCCATCACGCCCTAGGTTTGCCATCCTCAACTGTTTCAGCAAAGTATTTACATCAGACAGAAACTAAACTCCTGTTCAGAAATTCATGATGTGACCTCAGAAAAAAAGTAGTACTCAGATTGCATCTTTAAGATATGTACCATCTACCAAATCTTGGAAGGGTTATACAAACCAGTAGAGGGAGATAGAGAGAGGTGCAGCCAGAAGTTTTTCGTCAAGGAGAGAAACTTTTAAGGCCGTGTTCTGCAAATAAAGAACTTCCTGATATTTTAAATTGCCGCATGTAACTATTACATATGCAACAACACCTTATTATCCAGCAAATACAAATCAGGTTAACTACATAGTATCCAGCAATACAAATCAGGTTAACTACATAGCGATGACATGGCATTATATTTCTCTGTAAATTTGTGTAGTCTAAACCAATACCACACTATCCTCCATACTGATATTAAAAAAAATCACCCTGCCGACTTAAAAGTTCAAGTTACAATCAATCTGCAACAAAACCAATGGCGTGTTTGGAGGGGAGGATTTGACACATGGAACCAGACTTGCAAGCATCTAATTTGATTAACATAACAGGCAATTTTATTCTAAATTCCTCCCTAACCACAGCCACAAAAACCTCCAACTAGGGAGCCACATAGATAGTACAATCTGCCCATGCTCATGCTTAGAACGGAAAGTGAGAAAGAAAAACTGCCCATAACCGTGCAGAAGTATAAGAGAAGGTGAGGGGTGAAGGGGTTCATACATGTGCTGCAGTCGGTGGCCATGGCCGGATATGGCTGGGTGTGGTCCTACAGCTGCTGGTCTTCACTTCCCATGGCGCTTCTGGTGCTGGCCAACAGGGGTCTTCATGGTGCTTGGGCTGCTGAGTGTGTGTACATTATTAGCGTTAAATGTGGCACAAAACAATGCTGAAATTCTGTTATTATGACCAGTGCAGTAAGGCATTAACCGAGAATTATGTTTTATTGTATCATAAGGACTATACTATCCAAGAGTTATCACACCCTCTAATTTTCTGTCTTGAAGAAGATGCAGATTGGTCCATCAAAATAAAACTCTAAAGTATCATATCATGTTTAGTTAAGAACTTAAAGCTTTTATAGGACACTGAGATGTCCGTTTTTTTCATGCAAAAGAATGCAGCATTATAGGACACCGAGATGTCCGTTTTTTTCATGCAAAAGAATGCAGCTTTAGTTAACAACTTAAAGCTTTCATAGGACACAAGCATGTCACAGGACAGAGGGCATCTCTATGACAAAGGAAAAAGAGGTATGTATATGTCAATCACATGTATGCACATATGCTATTAAATAAGCTTTGACAACTTAGCCTACATTAATCTTATCAGTTGTTGAATATGAGAGGACACCGAGATCACAACCCAGCAATGCACACCGACCACCATATGCTTTTTTCATACGCGAACAAACGGACCCTACTAACTACAGTGTTTCGTCTTCGGATGATGATGATAATGTGCCGATGCAACTACCTATGATGGTTCCCATAGCCGGCAATCTCACGGCCTTTCGGCCAATACAACATGTGCAAACATCAATTGGTATCGCCCTTACATAGAACATTTTTTTCAGTTTGCATTTATACATTTGTTATACCGAAGTGCTCCACATAATGGTTCTTCAGGAAATCATTCTCGTGAAGCTACTTACAATGATGACCGTACATCACGTAGAGGAACACACAGCAGCATTCAACATAATATTGGTTCAGATATTGCGCTTGGACTCAGACACCGAAGAAACTTGTCCTGAACACATTGCTTCAAATGCAATCATTACATCGGACAAAAAACAGAAAAGGCGAGACCAATATATAGCTCGGCGAAATAGATTAACACCTGAACAGAAGGAGGAAATCAATGCGCGTCGCAGAGCAGCTAGGAAGAATAAAACAGACGAGGAGAGGAATGCCCGTCAAAGAGAAGCCAGGCAACGAATGACATCTTCGGACAAGCAACAGACTAACTCCCTTAGAAGGGCGGCCTACGAAAGTATGTCGAACGATGAGAAGCAACAGACAAACGCCCGCCGAAGAACACGTGTGCAAAACATGCCACCCAATGATAAGCAGAAGATGCTAGCTCAGCGCAAAGCAAGACTCACGGCTATCCGGAACACCCCTTGCTCTGAATCCATCGCAATGCCGTGGCTAGATGCAGCTACCTTGGCTACGCCCAACCTGATGTCGAGCACTCATGCATTGGCAGTCATCCCGTTCGATCCCCCCTCGCTACTATTAAAGGGGGATCGAACGTCGTGATGGTTCGACCTCGTTCGATCCCCCCTCTCCCTTCGTACGACAGCCATCCCGCGATGGGCCACCTCGTTCGATCCCCACCTCCCATCGTACGCGATGGGCCACGTCCTCAGCATACACAAAGATCCAAGGCCAACTCGGCCCACGTACAAGATTCACAACAAGAAAAAACCACCTGATGGTCTACGTCAACACACAAACGAATTCCTCAGCCCACGTACGAGGTCCATCGACCAAAAATCAAACCACCTGCAAGCTTCGTCGACTCGCGAACGCACGTCTCAGGGAGAGAAACACCAGTTCCTCCTCGCGTACGAGCTCCATCAATCCGCGGACGCACTACACCAAGGAGAGAAACGCCAGTTCACTCGCGCGAGCGCATCCTCTGCTCCCATCAACATCTGATCTCCTGATCTCCTCGCATGCGCAACCTCAGCGCCCCCGAACCAGAACCTAAGCTGGACTGTTGCTACATCTACCTCCTGATGCCGCTGCTACATCCTTGTGGCATCATCTTCTGACTCTCCATCACGCCCTAGGTTTGCCATCCTCAACTGTTTCAGCAAAGTATTTACATCAGACAGAAACTAAACTCCTATTCAGAAATTCATGATGTGACCTCAAAAAAAAAGTAGTACTCAGATTGCATCTTTAAGATATGTACCATCTACCAAATCTTGGAAGGGTTATACAAACCAGTAGAGGGAGATAGAGAGAGGTGCAGCCAGAAGTTTTTCGTCAAGGTGCCCCCCGGATCTCGCAGGACAGCACGGAGTGGTGGGGGTGGGGGTGGGAGGCTGACGACGGCGCAGCCACGCGGTAGGGATAGTTCAGAGGCGGGGGTTGCGAGGTTGCTCCGGGAGGTGTCAGTCGCACCGTCGCAAGGTGTGCGCCATGGCGCGCCGGCGGCAGCACAGAGGAGCTGGTGAGTGGCTAGCACGGGAGGGGAAGGGGATGGGGAACGGAACGAGTGGTGACTGGTGAGTGAGGAGAGAGTGAGATCGGGCCACTGTGATTTTTTGCAAAAAAAAAAAAAAGATCGGACAAGGCTGTAGAACTTTATCTGATTTTTTGCCTATAGCAGTGGAACTGTACGTCTGTACGTGACTGAACCATAAAAGTTCAGCGACCGATGGATAATTCATCATCTGAAAATCGGACAAGGCATGTCGTAAGTGCAGTAGTTTCGGTTGTAGAATTGTTTTTTTGTCGCAACGCTGGAGTATATATTATAGCATACTAAGCGAGGTATTTAGACAATATGTCATGGCTATCAAATTTATTAGATGTCAGTCTTTTTATTCTTTTATTTTGCAAGTTGCATATGAATTATGATACTATTACCCGGAAATAAATGATTATTCTTAATGAGTGTTGCTTGTAGATATTGCTTCCTCATACATTCCTTGGCCACTACATCTTGTTCGCAAATCAACAAACATGCCCGTCAAGTATCTATTATGGACCCGCTTTTTCTGTCCTTATCCCCGGAGAGATATGCAATAAAATTTCAAAGGATTGCATTCTAACTGAATGATGCACTCGAATTAGCACAACCGGGTTGGAAGTCTGATATTTTTTTCTGGCCACGTAAATCAACAATTGATGTTTCAACGAGCCTAGACCGGTCGGTTACTATGAAAATCACTATGCACATTTTATATTTATTGTCATTAACTCCCAAAATAATGATAGTGTATTCGTCTACAGGGATGAATTTGGTTATTTTGTTTTCCATTTTATGCTCTCATGGTATGGTAACAAATTTGTTCGTCCAATTTGCACGGTGAGTATCCTATAGCACGTATTAATAAAAGGTTTGAAGCATAATTGCATGCTAATGAGATACATTGCTCATGCAGGATGGTTATGAGCTGAGAAAGAATTTTTTGATACACTTGCTCGACTATCATGCGAATGAAGCTGAAGACAACATCCCAAATGATGTACGACAAATTCTCAAGTGCCTCAAGTAGGAAGTTAATAATCTAGATAATAAAGTGGAGTTGATCTCTACACACGTGTAGTCAAACTGTATTTTTTTATCGAAATTTATTTGTTCATTTCCATGGATTTGTTTATTATATATGCCATATGTTGTGGCTATATATTTATAAACATGAATTTTACTATGCAATATGTTTTGGCGAGGGAAAAAAATTAATCTTTGTTATATGTAAACCCTCGGTGTCATCAAATCCTACCTATATATATTCGTCAAACCCTGCCTTCTGGACGTTGTACGGTTCAGGTCAAGCGAATGGCAACAAAAATTGACGTGTACTTCAATGTGCCGAGTTGATTTTGCCCTACTTTTTTTAGCGCCTGATTTTGCCTTACATACTCAACACACTTTTCAAGTTCCGCGTGTGTATACCTTTTTTTCTTTATAAGTACTTGGAGCAGGTCCAATCTGATCGAAAGCCTTGGAGAGAAACCTGGCATGCAGGAAGGCTTGTTTCTCTTTTAGATAAAGAAACGGCAAGTAGCCTAGCCAATATACAAAAACAAGAAAAGAAAAGGGTAAAGCATGCATGCATCAACTACGGCACTAGCTAAAATCTAGGACGCCCTCATCTGACGTTGACGCTATGCACGGTCCAGAAGTGTAGCTTCAGTCCACGGTCAAAAATCATAGCGCAAGTCTCGTCGCTCCAACCATTGATCATAGCCTGTGTTCGTCTATAAAACGAAGCATTGTAGCGCGAGTTACTTACTACACACCACAAGCACTAAGGGCCTTCTTTGCTACGATTTGCTGACAGCGCGTACCGTTCAAAGGTATGTTGCACTGGAAGTACGATCATCTTATTTAGGGGAAAAGTACAGACATGTAGTTGTACGTGTAGATCATAATTCCAATCAGCTTGCTAATTCTTTTGTTAACATTGTTAATGCAGATGAATGTTTTTGATCTAAACAATGGCTCGCTCGCGGGTATTATTTCTAATTTAATTTGTACTTGCTCTAAACAATACCTCTAGCTAACGATCATTATCAAACTAACTTTCATTTCTTTAGATGTTTCTGGCGTAGTAATGTACGTTGGGCCACTTCATACGGACTGTTATGTCGTAAATGGCATGAGGGAAATAGAAATAGTCGCGCACAATTATGAAATAGTTTTACTTCAACTTTTTGGCAAAAGACTTGATTTATACGAGGAAGATCTCAAACAAGCAGAGTACACCACTGCTATTCTTGAAGCCTTCAACATGGAGGTTGATCATGCATCCAGTAAGTTTATTACTTTGATTTATAATGCATTTGATTCTTCATGCCACTATATTAACTATATATGAATGTATGTCAGGGTCCCTTCTTGAAACAGAAACATCCCAGCTCACGTTTGAACACTGTCCGACATTCTCCGATGGCCCGAGCGATGATTTAGAAGGTAACTCTTTAGCTACATACATATTTTTTGCAAGTGAACTGTTCTGTTATGTCCCGATAAATCTATTTATGTTGGTCTCAGATGTTAGGAAGGACGCGCGTCGTGACACCTCTCTTGGGGACAGGGTTAAGAGGCTGGTGTTGCATCGATGGGAGCAGTACAAAGATGTAAGCCACAAGTTACGCGAGCGCGTCAAACTGACAGAAGAATCTCAAGCAAATAAACAGAAGATAGAAGAGCCATCAACGATGATAAAACTTAAGGCTAGGGTGACAGAAGAGCCGATAGAAGAGCAATCGGCGATGATAAAACTTAAGGCTTTGCGTATGCACAAGAGCCGATAGAAGAGCCATTGACGATGATAAAACTTAAGGCTAGGGTGGCACAGAAGGATCCTTCTTTGCCGAAGGGTGCTTTTTTGGTGAAGCCCCGAGTTGGCCTTGGATCTTTGTGTATGCTGAGGACGTGGCCCATCGCGTACGAAGGGAGGTGGGGATCGAACGAGGTGGTCCATCGCGGGATGGCTGTCCTATAAAGCTGCATTCTTTTGCATGAAAAAAACGGACATCTCAGTGTCCTATAAAAGCTTTAAGTTCTTAACTAAACATGATATGATACTTTAGAGTTTTATTTTGATGGACCAATCTGCATCTTATTCAAGACAGAAAATTAGAGGGTGTGATAACTCTTGGATAGTATAGTCCTTATGATACAATAAAACATAATTCTCGGTTAATGCCTTACTGCACTGGTCATAATAACAGAATTTCAGCATTGTTTTGTGCCACATTTAACGCTTATAATGTACACACACTCAGCAGCCCAAGCACCATGAAGACCCCTGTTGGCCAGCACCAGAAGCGCCATGGGAAGTGAAGACCAGCAGCTGTAGGACCACACCCAGCCATATCCGGCCATGGCCACCGACTGCAGCACATGTATGAACCCCTTCACCCCTCACCTTCTCTTATACTTCTGCACGGTTATGGGCAGTTTTTCTTTCTCACTTTCCGTTCTAAGCATGAGCATGGGCAGATTGTACTATCTATGTGGCTCCCTAGTTGGAGGTTTTTGTGGCTGTGGTTAGGGAGGAATTTAGAATAAAATTGCCTGTTATGTTAATCAAATTAGATGCTTGCAAGTCTGGTTCCATGTGTCAAATCCTCCCCTCCAAACACGCCATTAGTTTTGTTGCAGATTGATTGTAACTTGAACTTTTAAGTCGGCAGGGTGATTTTTTTTAATATCAGTATGGAGGATAGTGTGGTATTGGTTTAGACTACACATATTTACAGAGAAATATAATGCCATGTCATCGCTATGTAGTTAACTTGATTTGTATTTGCTGGATACTATGTAGTTAACCTGACTTGTATTTGCTGGATAATAAGGTGTTGTTGCATATGTAATAGTTACATGCAGCAATTTAAAATATCAGGAAGTTCTTTATTTGCAGAACACGGCCTTAAAAGTTTCTCTCCTTGACGAAAAACTTCTGGCTGCACCTCTCTCTATCTCCCTCTACTGGTTTGTATAACCCTTCCAAGATTTGGTAGATGGTACATATCTTAAAGATGCAATCTGAGTACTACTTTTTTTTTTAGGTCACATCATGAATTTCTGAACATGAGTTTAGTTTCTGTCTGATGTAAATACTTTGCTGAAACAGTTGAGGATGGCAAACCTAGGGCGTGATGGAGAGTCAGAAGATGATGCCACGAGGATGTAGCAGCGGCATCAGGAGGTAGATGCAGCAACAGTCCAGCTTAGGTTCTGGTTCGGGGGTGCTGAGGTTGCGCATGCGAGGAGATCAGGAGATCAGATGTTGATGGGAGCAGAGGATGCGCTCGCACAGGTCGCGTGATGACGATGTGGCCGGACGGCGAGTGAACTGGCGTTTCTCTCCTTGGTGTAGTGCGTCCGCGGATTGATGGAGCTCGTACGCGAGGAGGAACTGGTGTTTCTCTCCCTGAGATGTGCGTTCGCGAGTCGACGAAGCTTGCAGGTGGTTTGATTTTTGGTCGATGGACCTCGTACGTGGGCTGAGGAATTCGTTCGTGTGTTGACGTAGACCATCAGGTGGTTTTTTTCTTGTTGTGAATCTTGTACGTGGGCCGAGTTGGCCTTGGATCTTTGTGTATGCTGAGGACGTGGCCCATCGCGTACGAAGGGAGGTGGGGATCGAACGAGGTGGCCCATCGCGGGATGGCTGTCCTATAAAGCTGCATTCTTTTGCATGAAAAAAACGGACATCTCAGTGTCCTATAAAAGCTTTAAGTTCTTAACTAAACATGATATGATACTTTAGAGTTTTATTTTGATGGACCAATCTGCATCTTCTTCAAGACAGAAAATTAGAGGGTGTGATAACTCTTGGATAGTATAGTCCTTATGATACAATAAAACATAATTCTCGGTTAATGCCTTACTGGACTGGTCATAATAACAGAATTTCAGCATTGTTTTGTGCCACATTTAACGCTTATAATGTACACACACTCAGCAGCCCAAGCACCATGAAGACCCCTGTTGGCCAGCACCAGAAGCGCCATGGGAAGTGAAGACCAGCAGCTGTAGGACCACACCCAGCCATATCCGGCCATGGCCACCGACTGCAGCACATGTATGAACCCCTTCACCCCTCACCTTCTCTTATACTTCTGCACGGTTATGGGCAGTTTTTCTTTCTCACTTTCCGTTCTAAGCATGAGCATGGGTAGATTGTACTATCTATGTGGCTCCCTAGTTGGAGGTTTTTGTGGCTGTGGTTAGGGAGGAATTTAGAATAAAATTGCCTGTTATGTTAATCAAATTAGATGCTTGCAAGTCTGGTTCCATGTGTCAAATCCTCCCCTCCAAACACGCCATTGGTTTTGTTGCAGATTGATTGTAACTTGAACTTTTAAGTCGGCAGGTTGATTTTTTTTAATATCAGTATGGAGGATAGTGTGGTATTGGTTTAGACTACACATATTTACAGAGAAATATAATGCCATGTCATCGCTATGTAGTTAACCTGATTTGTATTTGCTGGATACTATGTAGTTAACCTGATTTGTATTTGCTGGATAATAAGGTGTTGTTGCATATGTAATAGTTACATGCAGCAATTTAAAATATCAGGAAGTTCTTTATTTGCAGAACACGGCCTTAAAAGTTTCTCTCCTTGACGAAAAACTTCTGGCTGCACCTCTCTCTATCTCCCTCTACTGGTTTGTATAACCCTTCCAAGATTTGGTAGATGGTACATATCTTAAAGATGCAATCTGAGTACTACTTTTTTTTTGAGGTCACATCATGAATTTCTGAACAGGAGTTTAGTTTCTGTCTGATGTAAATACTTTGCTGAAACAGCTGAGGATGGCAAACCTAGGGCGTGATGGAGAGTCAGAAGATGATGCCACGAGGATGTAGCAGCGGCATCAGGAGGTAGATGCAGCAACAGTCCAGCTTAGGTTCTGGTTAGGGGGCGCTGAGGTTGCGCATGCGAGGAGATCAGGAGATCAGATGTAGATAGGAGCAGAGGATGCGCTCGCACAGGTCGCGTGATGACGATGTGGCCGGACGGCGAGTGAACTGGCGTTTCTCTCCTTGGTGTAGTGCGTCCGCGGATTGATGAAGCTCGTACGCGAGGAGGAACTGGTGTTTCTCTCCCTGAGACGTGCGTTCGCGAGTCGACGAAGCTTGCAGGTGGTTTGATTTTTGGTCGATGGACCTCGTACGTGGGCTGAGGAATTCGTCCGTGTGTTGACGTAGACCATCAGGTGGTTTTTTCTTGTTGTGAATCTTGTACGTGGGCCGAGTTGGCCTTGGATCTTTGTGTATGCTGAGGACGTGGCCCATCGCGTACGAAGGGAGGTGGGGATCGAACGAGGTGGCCCATCGCGGGATGGCTATCCTATAAAGCTGCATTCTTTTGCATGAAAAAAACGGACATCTCAGTGTCCTATAAAAGCTTTAAGTTCTTAACTAAACATGATATGATACTTTAGAGTTTTATTTTGATGGACCAATCTGCATCTTCTTCAAGACAGAAAATTAGAGGGTGTGATAACTCTTGGATAGTATAGTCCTTATGATACAATAAAACATAATTCTCGGTTAATGCCTTACTGCACTGGTCATAATAACAGAATTTCAGCATTGTTTTGTGCCACATTTAACGCTTATAATGTACACACACTCAGCAGCCCAAGCACCATGAAGACCCCTGTTGGCCAGCACCAGAAGCGCCATGGGAAGTGAAGACCAGCAGCTGTAGGACCACACCCAGCCATATCCGGCCATGGCCACCGACTGCAGAACATGTATGAACCCCTTCACCCCTCACCTTCTCTTATACTTCTGCACGGTTATGGGCAGTTTTTCTTTCTCACTTTCCGTTCTAAGCATGAGCATGGGTAGATTGTACTATCTATGTGGATCCCTAGTTGGAGGTTTTTGTGGCTGTGGTTAGGGAGGAATTTAGAATAAAATTGCATGTTATGTTAATCAAATTAGATGCTTGCAAGTCTGGTTCCATGTGTCAAATCCTCCCCTCCAAACAAGCCATTGGTTTTGTTGCAGATTGATTGTAACTTGAACTTTTAAGTCGGCAGGTTGATTTTTTTTAATATCAGTATGGAGGATAGTGTGGTATTGGTTTAGACTACACATATTTACAGAGAAATATAATGCCATGTCATCGCTATGTAGTTAACCTGATTTGTATTTGCTGGATACTATGTAGTTAACCTGATTTGTATTTGCTGGATAATAAGGTGTTGTTGCATATGTAATTGTTACATGCAGCAATTTAAAATATCAGGAAGTTCTTTATTTGCAGAACACGGCCTTAAAAGTTTCTCTCCTTCACGAAAAACTTCTGGCTGCACCTCTCTCTATCTCCCTCTACTGGTTTGTACAACCCTTCCAAGATTTGGTAGATGGTACATATCTTAAAGATGCAATCTGAGTACTACTTTTTTTTTGAGGTCACATCATGAATTTCTGAACAGGAGTTTAGTTTCTGTCTGATGTAAATACTTTGCTGAAACAGTTGAGGATGGCAAACCTAGGGCGTGATGGAGAGTCAGAAGATGATGCCACGAGGATGTAGCAGCGGCATCAGGAGGTAGATGCAGCAATAGTCCAGCTTAGGTTCTGGTTCGGGGGCGCTGAGGTTGCGCATGCGAGGAGATCAGGAGATCAGATGTTGATGGGAGCAGAGGATGCGCTCGCACAGGTCGCGTGATGACGATGTGGCCGGACGGCGAGTGAACTGGCGTTTCTCTCCTTGGTGTAGTGCGTCCGCGGATTGATGAAGCTCGTACGCGAGGAGGAACTGGTGTTTCTCTCCCTGAGACGTGCGTTCGCGAGTCGACGAAGCTTGCAGGTGGTTTGATTTTTGGTCGATGGACCTCGTACGTGGGCTGAGGAATTCGTCCGTGTGTTGACGTAGACCATCAGGTGGTTTTTTCTTGTTGTGAATCTTGTACGTGGGCCGAGTTGGCCTTGGATCTTTGTGTATGCTGAGGGCGTGGCCCATCGCGTACGAAGGGAGGTGGGGATCGATCGAGGCGGCCCATCGCGGGATGGCTGTCCTATAAAGCTGCATTCTTTTGCATGAAAAAAACGGACATCTCAGTGTCCTATAAAAGCTTTAAGTTCTTAACTAAACATGATATGATACTTTAGAGTTTTATTTTGATGGACCAATCTGCATCTTCTTCAAGACAGAAAATTAGAGGGTGTGATAACTCTTGGATAGTATAGTCCTTATGATACAATAAAACATAATTCTCGGTTAATGCCTTACTGCACTGGTCATAATAACAGAATTTCAGCATTGTTTTGTGCCACATTTAACGCTTATAATGTACACACACTCAGCAGCCCAAGCACCATGAAGACCCCTGTTGGCCAGCACCAGAAGCGCCATGGGAAGTGAAGACCAGCAGCTGTAGGACCACACCCAGCCATATCCGGCCATGGCCACCGACTGCAGCACATGTATGAACCCCTTCACCCCTCACCTTCTTTTATACTTCTGCACGGTTATGGGCAGTTTTTCTTTCTCACTTTCCGTTCTAAGCATGAGCATGGGCTGATTGTACTATCTATGTGGCTCCCTAGTTGGAGGTTTTTGTGGCTGTGGTTAGGGAGGAATTTAGAATAAAATTGCCTGTTATGTTAATCAAATTAGATGCTTGCAAGTCTGGTTCCATGTGTCAAATCCTCCCCTCCAAACACGCCATTGGTTTTGTTGCAGATTGATTGTAACTTGAACTTTTAAGTCGGCAGGGTGATTTTTTTTAATATCAGTATGGAGGATAGTGTGGTATTGGTATAGACTACACATATTTACAGAGAAATATAATGCCATGTCATCGCTATGTAGTTAACCTGATTTGTATTTGCTGGATACTATGTAGTTAACCTGATTTGTATTTGCTGGATAATAAGGTGTTGTTGCATATGTAATAGTTACATGCAGCAATTTAAAATATCAGGAAGTTCTTTATTTGCAGAATACGGCCTTAAAAGTTTCTCTCCTTGACGAAAAACTTCTGGCTGCACCTCTCTCTATCTCCCTCTACTGGTTTGTATAACCCTTCCAAGATTTGGTAGATGGTACATATCTTAAAGATGCAATCTGAGTACTACTTTTTTTTTGAGGTCACATCATGAATTTCTGAACAGGAGTTTAGTTTCTGTCTGATGTAAATACTTTGCTGAAACAGTTGAGGATGGCAAACCTAGGGCGTGATGGAGAGTCAGAAGATGATGCCACGAGGATGTAGCAGCGGCATCAGGAGGTAGATGCAGCAATAGTCCAGCTTAGGTTCTGGTTCGGGGGCGCTGAGGTTGCGCATGCGAGGAGATCAGGAGATCAGATGTTGATGGGAGCAGAGGATGCGCTCGCACAGGTCGCGTGATGACGATGTGGCCGGACGGCGAGTGAACTGGCGTTTCTCTCCTTGGTGTAGTGCGTCCGCGGATTGATGGAGCTCGTACGCGAGGAGGAACTGGTGTTTCTCTCCCTGAGACGTGCGTTCGCGAGTCGACGAAGCTTGCAGGTGGTTTGATTTTTGGTCGATGGACCTCGTACGTGGGCTGAGGAATTCGTTCGTGTGTTGACGTAGACCATCAGGTGGTTTTTTCTTGTGTGAATCTTGTACGTGGGCCGAGTTGGCCTTGGATCTTTGTGTATGCTGAGGACATGGCCCATCGCGTACGAAGGGAGGTGGGGATCGAACGAGGTGGCCCATCGCGGGATGGCTGTCGTCGTACGAAGGGAGAGGGGGGATCGAACGAGGTCGAACCATCACGACGTTCGATCCCCCTTTAATAGTAGAGATACTGCCCCACTTGTAGGTGCCCATAAAGTATTTGAGTGTACACATTTTTTCCCTTGCCTCTCTTGCTTCCTCCCCTTCCATGGTTTATAACCCTTGCGAGTTTTTATAAAAAAATCAAACCTCATCAACCTTTTACCGTCTAACATGTTCATACAAAAAATAATTATCAACTTATATTTTCATCAATAGCAAACATGCCCACACAAAAATTGTTAGACACAAAAAAACAGGACTGCATGAATTTCAGTGCCAAAATACAAAAACATGCTTCATGGGTGTGATAATTATATCGCATGATTGAAATTCTACCCTTGAATATAATGTGATAATATATCACATGATTCAAATACTTCTCTTGCATATAATTGCAACATCCATAATATTATACTGTCAAAATGGACGGGCGCAGCAACGCGCGCCTTCGATGATCTAGTGTTTGATTATTATTGTTCTTGTTCTTCGTCAATTGTTGCTGCAAATTCCTTTTGGGGGTCAACCGGCTTGATTGATTCATCTGCTGTACAAGAGGCTATCGATCATGCATCGATCATCAACTACTACCTGACGCATAAAAAGTCTGTTATTCGGACAATAATTTCAGGTTTTATTTTTCCTAACTATTTATTTAGCATGTGAAATTATTGTACACGGAATATTTTCTGTTGGTTTGTATTGCCTTAGTTTTGCAGAAATATTCTGCCAGTATTTGTACATGGCGCTTTTCGTGCGCGTCAGCCTGGCCAGCGGACATATAAAATTGATTATGTATGTATCATCACTTCGGCCAGCCGAACTATGCCGACGTCTCCCCGCTGCCACTCTACCGAGCTGACCTCGGTGCTCGGGCCGTATTTATTTAATTACTTCACTTAAATAAAATAAGTAAAAGAGTTTTATTATTATTATTTTTATTTGTTATTACTTTTGGCTTGCACTATATTGTCTGCACAGGTAATTGGTTTCGACTGCATCATGCGGTCACCTTGGCGTGCCGACATCGTCGTCCCGCCTCCATCAACCAAATTGCGTTGTCGACATGGTCGACGGACATGGGGCTTCGCCATTACGCTGCCGAACTACTCTGTCTCCTCGACTAGACCCGGGGTTCCGCCTCGGCCCTTCAGAAGTGTTGTGTTGTCACTTCATCAAGCCGAGTTCTTCGTCGGCTACCTCGTGACCGGCTTGGGGGTTGGGACCTTGTCCCTCCGTAGCTCAAACCACGTCATCAACACCAAGCATATTAACCAGCTAAGTCGTTTTCATGCTTAGATGATGCGGAGCATCCTTCGGACATCACCATGGCAAGAGTCCGTTCGGCAAGTGACACGTGCCACAACTACTTCACATACATAAAGGTGAATCATCTCCTTTCAACGTGTTCACTTGACCCCTTCAAGGATGGTATACTACTTAACACTCCTCTCGTGTGCATGCATAGGTATTGTCGGAGCTTCACGGATGATGAGGAGGAGTGCCAACACCTACATACGGCTACACCATCCGCGAGGGAAGCGTGGAAGCGAAGACGGAAGAAGGCGGAGCTGCGGAGTCTACAGCAGCTGGACGCCCGACAGCTTCCGGACGTCCGACGTCTTCCGGACGACCGACGCCTGGATTCCAGCCCAGCCAGAGGACGGATAGAGCTCTACAGCGGCCGGACGACCGACGTCGCCCGGACGTCCGACACATCCCAGCCTCCGGACGTCCGAGCCCCTCCGGAAATCCGGAGCCAAGATACCCGCGCCGAAATCTCGGATTTCGGAAGCCTCTGGACGACCGTGCCTCGGACGACCGATGCCCTCCGGACGTCCGGTCCTTCGCGAGCCGTCGGACGTCCGACAACCTCCGGACGTCCGGCAACGCCTGTGCACAGCCGTGGGCCTTTGCCCTTGTATCTCTCTCTCACTTACCCCTTCGTGGCTAAGACTATATATACTCTTCCCTACCTCCTTCCTAGGGTTAGCAAAGTGATAGCTCATTCATACATGAGCTTTGCTCCTTCCTCTACTTCTCTCATGGAGACCGAGGCCTCCACCGGAGAAGATCCCTAGAGGATGTCAAGACCCCTCTCAAGGGAAGTTCTGTCTACGTATTCAAGGCCCATCTCTCCTAGAGATTTAGATGAACTACCCATGTATCTTTACTTCCGTTGTTGTTCTTGGATCTTGATGCACCTCTTGTATTGCTTGTGATTGAGGAGTACTTGGTGTGGATCTTGTCCAATAGATTGTTTTCCCTTTGATTCTCTCCACGTTTTCCCCTCGTGTTCTTCGTGTTCATCGTGTTCTTCCTCAAATCCACCTCCAATTCCTGAAGATCGGGCCACCCTCGGGTTTGCCCCGTATCATATTGGTATCAAGAGCCACGTTGCCACGAATTTGGAGCCCTACCCCCCACTTTTCTTGCATTAGTTAGTGTTTTTCTTCCCAATTTCGAAAATACCCCACAAAAATAGCCCCAAAATTTTTCTTGTGATTTGTTGTTCTAGTGAGTTTTTGTTGATTTTGACCCATGGATCTAGTGTTTGGCAAGTGGATCTACTTTCCTTGGCGTTCCCTAGCCCCAGTTTTTCTTTTTCCCCTTCAATTTCGAGCCCAAAATCATCAATTTCCGCCCAAAATCGCGTCCCAGATCTCAGATCTTGAGCTGACCCAGACCCCTCGGACGCCCGACCATTTCCGGACGTCCGGACCCCTCCGAAGCCTCGGACGTCCGGAACCCCTAAACAGACCCAAAATCTCGGATTTCCGGCCCGTCCATACGTCCGACCCCCGGATGTCCGTCACTTCTCGGACGTCCGTAACCTGTAGAAACTGACTTCGGCTGATTCTTGTTTCGGCCATAACTAATTCATCCGAACTCCGATTTTGACGTTCTTTAGCTCGTTTTGTAGCTATTGACACCCTTCATCCCACAAAAATACTTCCAAAACCATTTGACACCATCAAATATTTTGAATTTTGGCAACTTTGCCTAGGCCCTCCACCATATCATCCGCATAACCACCTTAGACTTCCGCAATCTAACCCATTTTGGTTTCCATTGGATTTGTGGTTGCTTGAGTTGTGATTTGAGTCTCCTAAGGTGTCTCGGCTACTTAGGGACGGTTACTTCTTCATCGATCAACGGTGACTTGTATCGGTCCATCATCCACATCGACCACCGACGTTCGACATCGACGACGACCATCCATCCTTTGAGACCATCTTCAACAGGAAGCAAGGCCGGTTACTCCCGACTTCGTGAAAGGTTAAGTGTGACGAAGGTACCCATTCCGTCACATCCTTCTCCTTCCTTGCCATTACATCTTGATAGCCCCACCATCTTTGTGATTACCTTCATACCTATTGAGACTAGCTATCCGAGTATTGCCGGGCTTCGCAAAAACTTGTGCACCATAGTGTTACCATATCATATTGTTGCATCATTGGAAATATAATATAGTGCAATTGCTTGCTCCCGTGCATATCTTGTGATACTTGTCTCATATATTTGGTTGAGGCTCAATAAGAATAGTGGAAAGGAAGAGAAGAGAAAAAAAAACTTCTAAGCAAGAAAGAAAGATCAAAAGCTTATAAGCATAGAGTTGAGCATGAAAAGATATACTTGTGCATGAGGATACATGGAATAGGAAATGTTTTGCTTGCATGAATAGGATTGGTGCCAAGTAGTGAATCGTGCCCAAACGTGCAATCAAGCTAGCGTCTCTCCTTGTGTTTGTGCAACAAGAGCTTAGTCTTCGTTAGGTAATTTTGTATTGCTCATCCCTATAGTTGCACAAGCCCCATTATCCCACCGCGTGTGTTTCTTTATTGCCCTCCTCTATATTGTGATCGCTTGCTTTGCATTTTGAGTTCATTGGATTGATTTCAACATTTGCAATATCTTGGACTTCATTTTGCTTGATATTTTGTGCCACTAACCCCACCGAGCTCCACTATAAGACATTTGTGTAGGTCGTGAGAATTGGACAAAGTTTTTCACCAAGTGCACTCTTTTCCTTGCTTACATTGTGGTCTTTTGAGATCCATCTACAACTTCGGAAAGAGGTAACTTTGGTATGTTCATTCCATCTCGTTCTCACGCCTTCTCGAGTGCTTCCATGGATAGGGATGGCACATCTCCTTCGGTCTACAACACCAATGACGAGTTTGATGCCATGAAGAAAACCATCGACGCCAAGATGGATGCTCATTTGGAGGAGCTCAAGGCCCTCATCAAGAACCGCACGAGATCTTCATCATCATCGAGAAGACGCTCAAGTGCACATGCTTACGAGCTACCATCTCCGGCAAGATCAAACCGGCATCGACACCATCAACGACATGAAGAAATAACGACGCCAACATCAAGGCGTTCAACAAAGAACAAGTGTGAAGGTCACGAGCTTGACATCAACCACCGCTCGATGACTTCACCAACTACCTTGGCATCTTCACCAAGCGACTTCAAGGCATCTTCGCCTTTGGATATGTGGCATCTTCGCCGACAAGTACTTCAAGAGAAGCTCCCCAAGCTCAAGTCCGCGACTTCCACGAGCTACTACGACCTCGACTTCGACCACGAGATTCCTTTCTATGGGAGTCAAGACCCCGGGGAGTATCTCGCGTGGGAGCGCAAGATGGACACATACCTCAAGCTACTTCAAGTCCCTTCCGAAGATCAAGTGAAGTGCGCCACAAGAAACTTCCATGACTAAGTGTCGACATGGTGGCTTCACACGTCTTCGATGAGCTTCGACATGAGTTGGTCCAAGTTGAAGAAAGCGTTGCGGCGAGAGTTTGTGCCTTCTACATACACGGAACATCTTCAATGCCAATTGGAGAACACCATACAAGGATCCAAGTCCATTGATGAGTACTTCATGAAGATGAAGAAAGCCTTGCGACGAGCTGGTGTGGACGACCCCATTTGGATGAAGTTCCACTTCATGATGGGATTGAACAACGACATCGCCAAGACTATCTTCCACAACAACTACGAGTCTCTCGAAGACCTCTACATTGGTGCTCTCATGGCGGAACATGAACTCAAGGCCAAGGCTACTCGACCCCGAGCACACTTCGCGATGACCAAGCTCCACGACAATGAGCATGAGGATGGTACCACCAAGATGTCCAAGCCCGACGAGCTCCAAGACGACGCTCCCAAGTCTGACTTCACCGCCATCCCTCTTTGTGGCATTGACGATGCCGAGTCTACCACGACTCTTTTTGAAGACGGCGCGGCGACGACCACGACTACGGAGCCACTCAAGGAACATGCTTTGGAGTCAAGCAACAAGGTGGCGAGCAAGGATGACGCTTCCATCTTTGGAGGCGAGAGGGATGATGTGCCATCTTCGGCCTTCATCCACGGCAACGGTGACAAGTTGGTTAAGCATGTGATTTTCCCTTCGACCACGGTGGTGTTTGGTGATGAGTTGAGAGACTTATGCCACCATATTGAGAGTGAGAGTGACTTCACCACTAGCTCCATATATGATGAGTTGCCTCAATTCCAATGTGAGGAGAGCCACAAACCCCACCACTTGAGTGAGATGAGTGACTCCACCATATGTGAGTTTGAGTGCACATACCTTGAGGGAGTGTGTGAGCCACCACATAGAGAGAGTGAGGTAGTTGAGAGGGCATGTGAGGCCATTTCGATTTCTAACAACTTAACCTCTTCCTCTATTGTGTCTTCTCCTTTGGTGCCAGGTCCCATATTCGATGACGCGCCGACCCTTGACGACTTCGTCCTCACCTTGGACAAGACGATGGCCATGGTGGTATATGAAGCACCCCCAACATGGTTCCATCACGATGAAGATGACCACAAGTTGGTCTATGCAACCTCACCTACACCACATGAGTGGAATGAAAAAGGTAACTTAGGTGAAGGTGATGTTCTTGTCCCACTAGTGGACTATCTTCCCATTGATTGCTTGCATGATGTTGATCACCTTATGAACACACCACATGCTATGTCTTCTTCATGCTTAGATGTGCTACCAATTTTTGATGCATATGATGATGAGCATGTAGACTTGCCTAGTTGTGATGCAATACTCCATAGGATATCATGTCAAAATTCTATTGGTCACATCATGTTTGACAATCCGCTTGACTTGTCATATGCTATGCATGAGATCACTAATATTGCATCTTCGCAATCTCATCGTAGTAGCTATGCATATGCCATAAAAGTAAACCCCATTTGCACATCTCTACTATTAAAGGGGGATCGAACGTCGTGATGGTTCGACCTCGTTCGATCCCCCCTCTCCCTTCGTACGACGACAGCCATCCCGCGATGGGCCACCTCGTTCGATCCCCACCTCCCTTCGTACGCAATGGGCCACGTCCTCAGCATACACAAAGATCCAAGGCCAACTCGGCCCACGTACAAGATTCACAACAAGAAAAAACCACCTGATGGTCTACGTCAACACACGAACGAATTCCTCAGCCCACGTACGAGGTCCATCGACCAAAAATCAAACCACCTGCAAGCTTCGTCGACTCGCGAACGCACGTCTCAGGGAGAGAAACACCAGTTCCTCCTCGCGTACGAGCTCCATCAATCCGCGGACGCACTACACCAAGGAGAGAAACGCCAGTTCACTCGCCGTCCGGCCACATCGTCATCACGCGACCTGTGCGAGCGCATCCTCTGCTCCTATCAACATCTGATCTCCTGATCTCCTCGCATGCGCAACCTCAGCGCCCCCGAACCAGAACCTAAGCTGGACTGTTGCTGCATCTACCTCCTGATGCCGCTGCTACATCCTCGTGGCATCATCTTCTGACTCTCCATCACGCCCTAGGTTTGCCATCCTCAACTGTTTCAGCAAAGTATTTACATCAGACAGAAACTAAATTCCTGTTCAGAAATTCATGATGTGACCTCAAAAAAAAAGTAGTACTCAGATTGCATCTTTAAGATATGTACCATCTACCAAATCTTGGAAGGGTTATACAAACCAGTAGAGGGAGATAGAGAGAGGTGCAGCCAGAAGTTTTTCGTCAAGGAGAGAAACTTTTAAGGCCGTGTTCTGCAAATAAAGAACTTCCTGATATTTTAAATTGCTGCATGTAACTATTACATATGCAACAACACCTTATTATCCAGCAAATACAAATCAGGTTAACTACATAGTATCCAGCAAATACAAATCAGGTTAACTACATAGCGATGACATGGCATTATATTTATCTGTAAATATGTGTAGTCTAAACCAATACCACACTATCCTCCATACTGATATTAAAGAAGATCACCCTGCCGACTTAAAAGTTCAAGTTACAATCAATCTGCAACAAAACCAATGGCGTGTTTGGAGGGGAGGATTTGACACATGGAACCAGACTTGCAAGCATCTAATTTGATTAACATAACAGGCAATTTTATTCTAAATTCCTCCCTAACCACAGCCACAAAAACCTCCAACTAGGGAGCCACATAGATAGTACAATCTGCCCATGCTCATGCTTAGAACGGAAAGTGAGAAAGAAAAACTGCCCATAACCGTGCAGAAGTATAAGAGAAGCTGAGGGGTGAAGGGGTTCATACATGTGCTGCAGTCGGTGGCCATGGCCGGATATGGCTGGGTGTGGTCCTACAGCTGCTGGTCTTCACTTCCCATGGCGCTTCTGGTGCTGGCCAACAGGGGTCTTCATGGTGCTTGGGCTGCTGAGTGTGTGTACATTATAAGCGTTAAATGTGGCACAAAACAATGCTGAAATTCTGTTATTATGACCAGTGCAGTAAGGCATTAACCGAGAATTATGTTTTATTGTATCATAAGGACTATACTATCCAAGAGTTATCACACCCTCTAATTTTCTGTCTTGAAGAAGATGCAGATTGGTCCATCAAAATAAAACTCTAAAGTATCATATCATGTTTAGTTAAGAACTTAAAGCTTTTATAGGACACTGAGATGTCCGTTTTTTTCATGCAAAAGAATGCAGCTTTATAGGACAGCCATCCCGCGATGGGCCACCTCGTTCAATCCCCACCTCCCTTCGTACGCGATGGGCCACGTCCTCAGCATACACAAAGATCCAAGGCCAACTCGGCCTACGTACAAGATTCACAACAAGAAAAAACCACCTGATGGTCTACGTCAACACACGAACGAATTCCTCAGCCCACGTACGAGGTCCATCGACCAAAAATCAAACCACCTGCAAGCTTCGTCGACTCGCGAACGCACGTCTCAGGGAGAGAAACACCAGTTCCTCCTCGCGTACGAGCTCCATCAATCCGCGGACGCACTACACCAAGGAGAGAAACGCCAGTTCACTCGCCGTCCGGCCACATCGTCATCACGTGACCTGTGCGAGTGCATCCTCTGCTCCCATCAACATCTGATCTCCTGATCTCCTCGCATGCGCAACCTCAGCGCCCCCGAACCAGAACCTAAGCTGTACTGTTGCTGCATCTACCTCCTGATGCCGCTGCTACATCCTCGTGGCATCATCTTTTGACTCTCCATCACGCCCTAGGTTTGCCATCCTCAACTGTTTCAGCAAAGTATTTACATCAGACAGAAACTAAACTCCTGTTCAGAAATTCATGATGTGACCTCAAAAAAAAAGTAGTACTCAGATTGCATCTTTAAGATATGTACCATCTACCAAATCTTGGAAGGGTTATACAAACCAGTAGAGGGAGATAGAGAGAGGTGCAGCCAGAAGTTTTTCGTCAAGTTGCCCCCCGGATCTCGCAGGACAGCACGGAGTGGTGGGGGTGGGGGTGGGAGGCTGACGACGGCGCAGCCACGCGGTAGGGATAGTTCAGAGGCGGGGGTTGCGAGGTTGCTCCGGGAGGTGTCAGTCGCACCGTCGCAAGGTGTGCGCCATGGCGCGCCGGCGGCAGCACAGAGGAGCTGGTGAGTGGCTAGCACGGGAGGGGAAGGGGATGGGGAACGGAACGAGTGGTGACTGGTGAGTGAGGAGAGAGTGAGATCGGGCCACTGTGATTTTTTGCAAAAAAAAAAAGATCGGACAAGGCTGTAGAACTTTATCTGAATTTTTGCCTATAGCAGTGGAACTGTACGTCTGTACGTGACTGAACCATAAAAGTTCAGCGACCGATGGATAATTCATCATCTGAAAATCGGACAAGGCATGTCGTAAGGGCAGTAGTTTCGGTTGTAGAATTGTTTTTTTGTCGCAACGCTGGAGTATATATTATAGCATACTAAGCGAGGTATTTAGACAATATGTCATGGCTATCAAATTTATTAGATGTCAGTCTTTTTATTCTTTTATTTTGCAAGTTGCATATGAATTATGATACTATTACCCGGAAATAAATGATTATTCTTAATGAGTGTTGCTTGTAGATATTGCTTCCTCATACATTCCTTGGCCACTACATCTTGTTCGCAAATCAACAAACATGCCCGTCAAGTATCTATTATGGACCCGCTTTTTCCGTCCTTATCCCCGGAGAGATATGCAATAAAATTTCAAAGGATTGCATTCTAATTGAATGATGCACTCGAATTAGCACAACCGGGTTGGAAGTCTGATATTTTTTTCTGGCCACGTAAATCAACAATTGATGTTTCAACGAGCCTAGACCGGTCGGTTACTATGAAAATCACTATGCACATTTTATATTTATTGTCATTAACTCCCAAAATAATGATTGTGTATTCGTCTACAGGGATGAATTTGGTTATTTTGTTTTCCATTTTATGCTCTCATGGTATGGTAACAAATTTGTTCGTCCAATTTGCACGGTGAGTATCCTATAGCACGTATTAATAAAAGGTTTGAAGCATAATTGCATGCTAATGAGATACATTGCTCATGCAGGATGGTTATGAGCTGAGAAAGAATTTTTTGATACACTTGCTCGACTATCATGCGAATGAAGCTGAAGACAACATCCCATATGATGTACGACAAATTCTCAAGTGCCTCAAGTAGGAAGTTAATAATCTAGATAATAAAGTGGAGTTGATTTCTACACACATGTAGTCAAACTGTATTTTTTTATCGAAATTTATTTGTTCATTTCCATGGATTTGTTTATTATATATGCCATATGTTGTGGCTATATATTTATAAACATGAATTTTACTATGCAATATGTTTTGGCGAGGGAAAAAAATTAATCTTTGTTATATGTAAACCCTCGGTGTCATCAAATCCTACCTATATATATTCGTCAAACCCTGCCTTCTGGACGTTGTACGGTTCAGGTCAAGCGAATGGCCACAAAAATTGACGTGTACTTCAATGTGCCGAGTTGATTTTGCCCTACTTTTTTTTAGCGTCTGATTTTGCCTTACATACTCAACACACTTTTCAAGTTCCGCGTGTGTATACCTTTTTTTCTTTATAAGTACTTGGAGCAGGTCCAATCTGATCGAAAGCCTTGGAGAGAAACCTGGCATGCAGGAAGGCTTGTTTCTCTTTTAGATAAAGAAACGGCAAGTAGCCTAGCCAATATACAAAAACAAGAAAAGAAAAGGGTAAAGCATGCATGCATCAACTACGGCACTAGCTAAAATCTAGGACGCCCTCATCTGACGTTGACGCTATGCACGGTCCAGAAGTGTAGCTTCAGTCCACGGTCAAAAATCATAGCGCAAGTCTCGTCGCTCCAACCATTGATCATAGCCTGTCTTCGTCTATAAAACGAAGCATTGTAGCGCGAGTTACTTACTACACACCACAAGCACTAAGGGCCTTCTTTGCTACGATTTGCTGACAGCGCCTACCGTTCAAAGGTATGTTGCACTGGAAGTACGATCATCTTATTTAGGGGAAAAGTACAGACATGTAGTTGTACGTGTAGATCATAATTCCAATCAGCTTGCTAATTCTTTTGTTAACATTGTTAATGCAGATGAATGTTTTTGATCTAAACAACGGCTCGCTCGCGGGTATTATTTCTAATTTAATTTGTACTTGCTCTAAACAATACCTCTAGCTAACGATCATTATCAAACTAACTTTCATTTCTTTAGATGTTTCTGGCGTAGTAATGTACGTTGGGCCACTTCATACGGACTGTTATGCCGTAAATGGCATGAGGGAAATAGCAATAGTCGCGCACAATTATGAAATAGTTTTACTTCAACTTTTTGGCAAAAGACTTGATTTATACGAGGA
This sequence comes from Elymus sibiricus, assembly GCA_039707655.1. Lineage (NCBI taxonomy): Eukaryota > Viridiplantae > Streptophyta > Magnoliopsida > Poales > Poaceae > Elymus > Elymus sibiricus. The sequence continues at coordinate 492,956,774 of CM077669.1, forward strand.
AGATCTCAAACAAGCAGAGTACACCACTGCTATTCTTGAAGCCTTCAACATGGAGGTTGATCATGCATCCAGTAAGTTTATTACTTTGATTTATAATGCATTTGATTCTTCATGCCACTATATTAACTATATATGAATGTATGTCAGGGTCCCTTCTTGAAACAGAAACATCCCAGCTCACGTTTGAACACTGTCCGACATTCTCCGATGGCCCGGGCGATGATTTAGAAGGTAACTCTTTAGCTACATACATATTTTTTGCAAGTGAACTGTTCTGTTATGTCCCGATAAATCTATTTATGTTTGTCTCAGATGTTAGGAAGGACGCGCGTCGTGACACCTCTCTTGGGGACAGGGTTAAGAGGCTGGTGTTGCATCGATGGGAGTAGTACAAAGATGTAAGCCACAAGTTACGCGAGCGCGTCAAACTGACAGAAGAATCTCAAGCAAATAAACAGAAGATAGAAGAGTCATCAACGATGATAAAACTTAAGGCTAGGGTGACAGAAGAGCCGATAGAAGAGCAATCGACGATGATAAAACTTAAGGCTTTGCGTATGCACAAGAGCCGATAGAAGAGCCATTGACGATGATAAAACTTAAGGCTAGGGTGGCACAGAAGGATCCTTCTTTGCCGAAGGGTGCTTTTTTGGTGAAGCCCTGGTTGCCGCACAGAGCTTGAAAATTTAGTCATACAGTGTGCCCATTTGTATCCACTATGTAGATGACTGTTTCGTCATGTTTGTCTGTCTCTATGGCGTTTTAAGGGATGTGCTAATTTTATGAATGTTTTAGTTATTATCCACATTTCAAAACAAGTTTGTCCATGCTCATAGATTTTCAATTACCTTTGACATTGTTCTCTTCCTAAAATATATTCAATAAAAAAACACTCGTCTAAAATATCCAAAGTCCATGCAATCATTTTGTCAAGTAATCTTTTCATATCATATTTCGTATGTCGTGGCAACGCACGGGCATTTAACTAGTATGGCATAGATGACAAACCCATGGTTATTGGCATTTGCTTTTCTTGTGATGATATTGCCATCCTCCCTTTGCATCATTTGCGCAATAATTGTCATATGCCATGCCATGCCATGACCACCATGCTTTGGATATGCATTGTTTTGGATGTTGTCCATATTCTCCATATTATGCTTCCGCTATTGCACATGAGGAAACCCCCATAGTTTCCCCATACACATTAGGAGATTTTGATCCATCCTACACTTTGCAAGATCCCCACTATTGTGTGCACACTATGCTTTCCATTGTTATGAATGATATGCTTGTGCCACATACTTGCTACAATTTGCGTCCCAATCATGTTGAGCATAATAACCATCATTGCATGATGGATGACGTATTCATATACCATGTCTCAAATTTCTTTGAGCATTGTTTTTTTTGTGCTAACTCACACGTGCACATACACATCATGATGGATGATGTGTACATTTACCACGCACACACTTTGTTTCGTGTGTATCCTTGTTGTGTAGGTACTCACAAATACTCGTCAACCTCACAATCCCATGAGTTGACGAAAAGAGCTCTTGAGAGCACCGATGCTTTGGGATTCACCGGAATGTGTCTCCAACCATTGCCCTCGCGCAAGGACTTAGCGCATTTCTTCTACATGGCCCTCACATGGTTATGGGTTATTGTCCATTATATATCCTTTGCCCATATTGCCATGTTCACTTTGCATGATATGCTCATTTCTATACCCTTGCCATGCATTAGTGACCCATGCTTTGCACCTCACATGACACTTGCTTATATGACTTGTATGTGTGTTTGCAAGCTTGGTGGAGATATGTCTTGTCTTTGCCATGTTCCTTTTGTGTGCCATGATATTGTTGATGTTTGTGTTGGGAGAGTCATATTGACCAATTGCTCTTTACATAGGACTTCTCGCCAATACAATGATTATGCATTTCTCATTATTTGTTTGCGTGCTTGTGATATGTCATGTGCATTGCCTATGCCCACTATTTGCTCATATGACATGATTGACATGATTTCCTCTAGTATGTTGCATCTTCGCATTACTAGTTTGCACGACATGATCACTATGCTTGCTTATGTTGCATCACCGATGTGCTCCTTTTATGCGGTTGATGACAACCATTGCCATGCTTCGCACATGATTGATATTGCTTGTTGTCATATGTCTCCATTTGTTGTCTCTCTCATGCTCGATGCTTTGCCATGTATTGAGTGCAACCATGCTATTAATTTTGCTAATAAGATTGCCCCCATAGCTTTCTCTCATATTGTTGGAGCTTTTGACATCTTTCATGTGAAGCATGCTTGCCTTCCCTCCTTGCACTATATACCTAGTGCCATGAATATCGACATTGTTGCATCATATTATTCATGCACTTATGATTCTAATGGTTATGTGCAAGAGGAGAGAACCATCATGATGGATGATGTGTTTGTCTACCATGCACATACATTGTTTCCTTTGTTGTGTGTATGTGTAGGATACTTCGACTACATGTCAACTTCCACTTCACGTGAGTTGACGATTCGAGCTCTTGAGAGCGAACCATGCTACACCAACGTGATTCTACATCGCAATTCCTTGCACATCGACATTGTGAAGGACGCACAAGGACAAGTTTTCAAGGTGACATCCTTCTTGAGCATGGATATTGTGGATCATCATACTTGTGTTGCTTGTATCATGACACATATTGGTCATCTTGGACCAATTACTTGCACACATGTTAGAAATATTGCTTTCACTCATGATTGTCATCGTTCCATGCCTCATGACATATATGCCTTGTGTGTTGCATCCAACTTGTGGATTGATTTCTCCTATCATATGTTTGGTTGCAACAATGTCATTTCTTCACATATGCCATGCTCGATTGCTTGCTATGAACTTGAGGTAGATGCTTGTCCTATTGTCATACATTTTTGCATCCCTACCTCAACTTTGCATACTTGTTCCCATGATGACTTCGCTTGTGCGCAAATTATATGCATACATGTCATGACACAACCCCTTGTCACACCATATCATATGCATGATGACAACACTTGTTCGGTTATTCACCACTTGAATGCTTTGTTTTGCACTAACGCTAACCACATTTGTTTTTCCAAGTGTTTGTCGTGTTTGCTTCTTTTGAAGGAATTACTAGTTGGTGCGACATTGGAGAGTGCCCATTTCAAGCTTGATGATGATGAGTGCTTGGTGATCGTCCACTTCTACACGGCGACGCCATCTCTTTCCCATGGTGATTTGGATTTTGATCCGAGGACGGATCTTTCCCAAGGGGGAGGGGATGATGCGGAGCATCCTTCGGACATCACCATGGCAAGAGTCCGTTTGGCAAGTGACACGTGCCACAACTACTTCACATACATAAAGGTGAATCATCTCCTTTACATGTGTTCACTTGACCCCTTCGAGGATGGTATACTACTAGACAGTCCTCTTGTGTGCATGCATAGGTATTGTCGGAGCTTCACGGATGATGATGAGGAGTGCCAGCACCTACGTACGGCTACACCATCCGCAAGGGAAGCGTGGAAACGAAGACGGAAGAAGGCGGAGCTGTGGAATCTACAGCAGCCTGACGTCCGACAGCTTCCGGACGTCCGACGTCTTCCGGACGACCGACGCCTGGAGTCCAGCCCAGCCCGAGGACAGATAGAGCTCTACAGCGGCCGGACGACCGACGTCGCCCGAACGTCCGACACATCCCAGCCTCCGGACGTCCGAACCCCTCCGGAAATCCGGAGCCAAGATACCCGCGCCGAAATCTCGGATTTCCGAAGCCTCCGGACGACCGTGCCTCGGACGACCGATGCCCTCCGGACGTCCGGTCCTTCGCGAGCCGTCGGACGTCCGACAACCTCCGGACGTCCGGCACCGCGTGTGCACAGCCGTGGGCCTTTGGCCTTGTATCTCTCTCTCACTTACCCCTTCGTGGCTAAGACTATATATACTCATTTCCTACCTCGTTCCTAGGGTTAGCAAAGTGATAGCTCATTCATACATGAGCTTTGCTCCTTCCTCTACCTCTCTCATGGAGACCGAGGCCTCCACCGGAGAAGATCCCTAGAGGATGTCAAGACCCCTCTCAAGGGAAGATCCGTCTACGGATTCAACTCCAATCTCTCCTAGAGATTTGGATGAACTACCCATGTATCTTTATTTCCGTTGTTGTTCTTGGATCTTGATGCACCTATTGTATTGCTTGTGATTTGAGGAGTACTTGGTGTGGTCTTGTCCAATAGAGTGTTTTCCCTTTGATTCTCTCCACGTTTTCCCCTCGTGTTCTTCGTGTTCATCGTGTTCTTCCTCAACTCCACCTCCAATTCCTGAAGATCGGGCCACCCTCGGGTTTGCCCCGTATCATATTGGTATCAAGAGCCACGTTGCCACGAATTTGGAGCCCTACCCCCCACTTTTCTTGCATTAGTTAGTGTTTTTCTTCCCAATTTCGAAAATACCCCACAAAAATAGCCCCAAAATTTTTCTTGTGATTTGTTGTTCTAGTGAGTTTTTGTTGATTTTGACCCATGGATCTAGTGTTTGGCAAGTGGATCTACTTTCCTTGGCGTTCCCTAGCCCCAGTTTTTCTTTTTCCCCTTCAATTTCGAGCCTAAAATCATCAATTTTCGCCCAAAATCACGTCCCAGATCTCAGATCTTGAGCTGACCCAGACCCCTCGGACGCCCGACCATTTCCGGACGTCCGGACCCCTCCGAAGCCTCGGACGTCCGGAACCCCTAAACAGACCCAAAATCTCGGATTTCCGGCCCGTCCATACGTCCGACCCCCGGATGTCCGTCACTTCTCGGACGTCCGTAACCTGTAGAAACTGACTTCGGCTGATTCTTGTTTCGGCCATAACTAATTCATCCGAACTCCGATTTTGACGTTCTTTAGCTCGTTTTGTAGCTATTGACACCCTTCATCCCACAAAAATACTTCCAAAACCATTTGACACCATCAAATATTTTGAATTTTGGCAACTTTGCCTAGGCCCTCCACCATATCATCCGCATAACCACCTTAGACTTCCGCAATCTAACCCATTTTGGTTTCCATTGGATTTGTGGTTGCTTGAGTTGTGATTTGAGTCTCCTAAGGTGTCTCGGCTACTTAGGGACGGTTACTTCTTCATCGATCAACGGTGACTTGTATCGGTCCATCATCCACATCGACCACCGACGTTCGACATCGACGACGACCATCCATCCTTTGAGACCATCTTCAACAGGAAGCAAGGCCGGTTACTCCCGACTTCGTGAAAGGTTAAGTGTGACGAAGGTACCCATTCCGTCACATCCTTCTCCTTCCTTGCCATTACATCTTGATAGCCCCACCATCTTTGTGATTACCTTCATACCTATTGAGACTAGCTATCCGAGTATTGCCGGGCTTCGCAAAAACTTGTGCACCATAGTGTTACCATATCATATTGTTGCATCATTGGAAATATAATATAGTGCAATTGCTTGCTCCCGTGCATATCTTGTGATACTTGTCTCATATATTCGTGTTCATCGTGTTCTTCCTCAAATCCACCTCCATTTCGTGAAGATCGGGCCACCCTCGGGTTTGCCCCGTATCATTAGATCTCTTTAAAATTTTACTTTTTGTTCGGTTCAACCAAACATTATATTTTTTATTAAAACAAAAAAATTGTTTGTTAAAAACTTTGGTTGTTATTTTTTCTTTACCCAATTTGAACGGGGGCTTTTAAATTTATATGAGTTGTTTTATAATAAATATGTTTTCTTCTTGGTCACTGCAAAGTCTTTTTCTACTACTCCTTTTTCCGACACTAGTATGTGGTCAATAGCCAGATAGCCTGGTTTCTTTCCAAAGCTGCTCGAGTTTAGCTCGCTAAACAGGCCTCGGAAAAACACTCCGCCTTCGGGATATGGAGGTTGAAGCCAAAGGCTGACCCGCTTGAAGTCCGGAGATCGGATGTATCATGTTAAAGCACGACCGAAGCATATATTAATTTTAAGACTAATTTCGGGTTGGCACAATAAAAACTTGATTCTATTTAAACATAAAGTTTTTGCGTAAGATTTTTGGTTTTTCAGGGCATAACTCTAGCGATAAAATGCCAGGCGCATTTCAAGTATCGGCAATATTAACGGGGGGTTGCGACTAGCGCCGAAGCCATCAAAATCCGAGGTACTCCATGGAGTCCTTGGCAAAACGTCCTCGGCATTTTGCACTTATATGCATTGATTTCGAGTTGTGTCTTTGGTCAATAGCTCGATTGCGCGACTCCTGTGCTTACCCCTTACGTTTTCGCTTTATTCGACTAAGGGGTAAAGGGAGAACCACTGCGATTGTCACTTCCGGTTTAACTGGTTAAGTGCCTCAGTTGGAGAAAGCTGAAAGCTGACTGTCACAACAAGCGTAAATCGGTCAGCAAACCACATGCGGTGTTAAACCAAATATATCCCATTGAGGTTATCCGAGTAAAACGAAGGGCCTCTATTTCTTGAAAAGCCAAAGTTGTGGGTAGTTCGACCTCGAATGATCCGAGGAGTCGACGTATACCGGGGGATATTAAGTTGCCCCCAAACATATTCTCCTATGACTAAGTGAAAGTTATAAAGATTGAATATCTGATTGCCTCGTTTCCACTAACACAACCGCCTGCGGGCACCGAGACGTCGGCTAAGGGTTGTCTTGTTAATAGGAAACACCTTGCGTAGTATCTACAAAGGGGTGGAAGCTGACGATGGGCCACTTTCAGATTATAAACAGTCGCAATGGAGTAAAAATAAACCATACCAAGGGCTCCTTGGGGCACCTCGGCATGGTTACATCCGAACTCTTGGAGAGCCGATCATATTATCAGCGTTTGTATTCAATATAGGAGCGTTGTCTTCCGTAATCATCATTATAAAGCCATAAATATGCATCAATTTGACTTAAGATTTTGGCCGAGCTGGGTTGCCTGGCTCCTGTGCTTACCCCCTACGTTCCCGATTGTTCGGCTAGGGGGTAAAGGGAGCACCTCTATGACTGTTACTTCCGGGTCATCCGGATTAGTACCTCAGACTGGGTGAAGCCGGAAGCTAGCCATCTTAAGAATATAATTGGTCGGCAACGACGGAAGTGAAAATTTCGGTTCATTAAAGACCACGGAGTTCGGGAACATTCCCCGAACTAAATCCTCAATATTTTCCTTCCACATTGATCGGAGTTGAGGTTTCACGATCATGGTCCACATGATATCCTGGGAGAAGGAACTTATAAATAAACTATTTTCCCCAGAAGATGTTTCTTACGTTAAATAGTAATATAATATATCTCTCTGCGTATCTTTGTTTATAAAACCGTATGGCCGGATTGTCTTGTTTGCCGTAAATCTTTTCCCTTATAAAGTAGGACAAACACTTCTCGGCTACTGGCCAAGGAGGTTGAAGCAGATGGTCGGTCAACAAAGTCTTGTACAGTGCGGATCCAAGCATTAAGGATATAAAATACTTGGATACATAGAATAATTACACATAAAATGTGTCAAACGTAACAAAGTTTGTGTTAAACAAATATCGATCCTTAATTCGACCACCCGTGCCCAAATTAAGGCTCGGGGGCTACTGCATTGCCTATTCAATACAGCAAATTCAAAGTGCAATACGGTTTCCGAGGAGATTCGATCCTCAGGTCGGTCGGCCGCACCCAACCTCAGTCTCGGAAGTTATGGCGCACCGCGTTTCTTTTCCTAAGTATGCGGTCGGTCAAGGACTTGATCCCCAGGCCAATTTCGCAAATCGACCTCAGTTTCAGGGGCTACTGGGATTAGCGGTTTTGTTTTATCCTTCAGGAGCATCCCGGATTTTAGGCTGGCATGCACCTTGAGGGCTACTGGTTGTACATCTCGACAAAGAATAAATTGTACCCATCGGAAAACATTCCGTAAAGAATCTTCCCAAGGCCGAGGTGGTGCACCACCTCGAAAACAATCTGTTATAAAGCTCGGATGCGAGTGGCTGGTTCAATAGAGGACTTTTTCGGCATTTAGCTCGGCTAAAATCTTTCAACTATTTTCTAGACCGAGGTAATCTAGCACACCTTGAAGGCAGGCCGGCATTGGAGCTTGGCTGAAAAAGTACACCTCGGATGCCGACCAGTGTTGGAGCTCGGCTGCAAAAAGACACCTCGGAAGCAGTCCAGCATAAAGCTCGGATGCGAATAGACGGCTTCATAAAATACTATTCCGGCATTTATGCTCGGATGAACCCCTTCAAATTTTCAGAGACCAAGGTAATCTATGACACCTCGGAAGCCGACCAACGTTGGAACTCGGCTACAAAAAGACACCTCGGATGTAGTTCAGTGTTGGAGCTCGGACGCAAGAGGACACCGCCGCACGGGAAACACTTCAAACCCGAGGTGTGGCGTAAAAAATGCCAAGGCATCGATAAAGGCTGAAAACTTAAAGGGCTCCTCGGATGCCCGACGTGTGAAATCTTCGGATTCAGCTCGGCGATCCTCAAGATCGGACATGAAAAGATTTGTTGAACCAGTTTTCAAGACCGACGACCGAAGACAAAGAACTGTTGGGATGAACCGAGGAGCGTCCCCAACTTGAAGACCGATTCAGGGGGCTACTTGTTGGGGAACGTAGTAATAATTCAAAATTTTCCTACGTGTCCCCAAGATCAATCTAGGAGATGCTAGCAACGAGAGAGAGGGAGTGCATCTTCATACCCTTGAAGATCGCTAAGCGGAAGCGTTGCAAAGAACGTGGTTGATGGAGTCGTACTCGCGGCGATTCAAATCGCGGAAGATCCGATCCAAGCGCCGAACGGACGGCGCCTCTGCGTTCAACACACGTATAGCCCTGGGACGTCTCCTTCTTCTTGATCCAGCAAGGGGGGAGGAGAAGTTGAGGGAGAGCTCCGGCAGGACGACGGCGTGGTGGCGGTGGAGCTCGTGGTTCTCCGGCAGAGCTTCGCTAAGCACTATGGAGGAGGAGGAGGTGTAGGAGGAGGGAGGGCTGCGCCAGGGGCAAGGGGTGCAGCTCCCATGCGCCTCCCCACTATATATAGGGGTGGAGGGGGCTGGTTTCGTGCCCTCCAAGTCCATTGGGGCGTTGGCAAAGGTGGGAGGAAAGAAATCCCATCCTTTCCCTTCCCCACCGATTGTTATCCCCCCTTTTTAGGGATCTTGATCTTATCCCTTCAGGATATGATCTTATTCCTTCTAAGGGGGGATCTTGGTGCGCATTTACCAGGGGTGTGGGGCCTTGCCCCCACTACCCACGTTCATGTGGGTCCCCCCATGCAGGTGGGCCCCACTCCGGAACCTTCTAGAACCTTCCCGGTACAATACCGAAAAATCCCAAACATTTTCCGGTGGCCAAAACAGGACTTCCCATATATAGATCTTTACCTCCGGACCATTCCGGAATTCCTCGTGACGTCCGGGATCTCATCCGGGACTCCGAACAACTTTCGGTAACCACATACAATTCCCATTACAACTTTAGCGTCACCGAACCTTAAGTGTGTAGACCCTACGGGTTCGGGAACCATGCAGACATGACCGAGACACCTCTCCGGCCAATAACCAATAGGGGGATCTGGATACCCATATTGGCTCCCACATGTTCCACGATGATCTCATCGGATGAACCACGATGTCGGGGATTCAATCAATCCCGTATACAATTCCCTTTGTCCATCGGTATGTTACTTGCCCGAGATTCGATCGTCGGTATCCCTATACCTTGTTCAATCTCGTTACCGGCAAGTCTCTTTACTCGTTCCGTAACACATGATCCCGTGACTAACTCCTTAGTCACATTGAGCTCATTATGATGATGTATTACCGAGTGGGCCCAGAGATACCTCTCCGTCACACGGAGTGACAAATCTCAGTCTCGATTCGTGCCAACCCAACAGACACTTTCGGAGATACCTGTAGTGCACCTTTATAGTCACCCAGTTACGTTGTGACGTTTGATACACCCAAAGCATTCCTACGGTATCCGGGAGTTGCACAATCTCATGGTCTAAGGAAATGATACTTGACATTAGAAAAGCTCTAGCAGATGAACTACACGATCTTGTGCTATGCTTAGGATTGGATCTTGTCCATCACATCATTCTCCTAATGATGTGATCCCGTTATCAACGACATCCAATGTCCATGGTCAGGAAACCATGACCATCTATTGATCAACGAGCTAGTCAACTAGAGGCTCACTAGGGACATGGTGTGGTCTATGTTACGGTTTCCGGTTAATACAATTATAGCATGAACAATAGACAATTATCATGAACAAGGAAATATAATAATAACCATTTTATTATTGCCTCTAGGGCATATTTCCAACACTACTGATGGTGTCCTGGACTAGGGGGTACCCACCACGTCGTCTCCCAACCAGGTGGGTCGGACCAAGGACCCCCATGGCGGTTTACTAATGGGCCACTTCGGGAAGCCCATGATGCATACAAGGGAGATTCCACAAGACTTGGCGCACAAGACAAGGACTCCTCTAAACCCTAGGCCTACGGTGCATTATATAAACCGAGGCCAGGCTAGTCAATAGACAACTTCAATCTCATATTCATGACAACAATCTCGTGGTAGATACTTGTACTATGTACTATCCCTATATCAATACAATCAAAAGTAGGACACAGGGTATTATCTCCTTGAGAGAGCCCAAACCTGGGTAAAATCCTGTGTCCGTGTTACCATCGCTCCAAGACGCCTAGCTTAGGACCCCTATTACGAGATATGCCGGATTCAGAACTGACACCCACCACTCCCCGAGTTCCGATATTTTCCTCGCTTTGCAAGTTTCATTCTACTGGGAAGTTGGAATCCATTGATTTTTTGGAGCCCAAAAAGGTTCGTGTAGTCACCGACATAAACCATGCAATTATGAAATTTTGGTAAATTATTGGTAGGCCAGTTCAAAAAATTATATTTTTTTGCATAAAATGATAAGAAGCAACTATAGAAAGTTCTAACATTATTGATACATACGTTTGTGGGGAATCAACAAGCAACCTGCGGAACCCGTGTTTATGTTGATTAAAACCAATCTGGTGCTCGAACATGATGATGACCTCGTGCCTAGCTTAGCATAGCTTATTTTCAAGGATGAAATGTCCAATCCATATAGCATTCCTTTTGATCAAATCTTGAACAAGATAAAGTTACCTAAATACTGCCTTGAGATTCCTCTAGAGGACACACCAACACATCTTTTGTAATGGTGCAATGGGTGGGTTTGTTGGGGAACGTTGCATGGGAAACAAAAATTTTCCTACGCACACGCAAGATCTATCCATGGTGATGAGCATCTACGAGAGGGAGAGTGAATCTACATACCCTTGTAGATCGCTAAGCGGAAGCGTTAATAAACGCGGTTGATGTAGTCGAACGTCTTCGCGATCCAAATCGCCGAGCGTCCCGCGATCCAATCACGATCCTTCCGATCTAGTGCCGAACGGACGGCACCTCCGCGTTCAACACACGTACGGCTTGATGACGCCTTCACCTCCTCGATCCAGCGAGCGATGGTGAAGTAGTGGTTGAGTTCCAGCAGCACGACGGCGTGGTGATGGTGGTGAGGAACAATCTCTGCAGGGCTTCGCCAAGCACTACGGAGATTATGACGGAGGAACTAGAGGGCTAGGGTTGCCGGCACACGGCTTGGGAAATCCTGATGTGTCCCGTGTGCTAGCCCTGCCCCTCTATTTATATGTTGAGCCTTGGGGTCTAAACTTGGAGTAAAAGCCTCCTCCGGGTCGGTTTTGCCCGCACAAGGTCGGTTTGGCCCGCAGGGAAAGAGTCCAACTCGGATCCCGGCCGAACCGTGCACAGCCGCGCACAAGCGGTAGTACCGCTTCACACAAGCGGTAGTACCGCTTGGGCGGTAGTACCGCTTCACACAAGCGGTAGTACCGCTCCGGCGGTAGTACCGCTTCACCAAGCGGTAGTACCGCTTACGCGGCAGCAAAACTACTTTTGCACTTTCCAATACCTCGTGGGCTTTATCCCTTTGGCTCATATAAAGTGTTGCTGTACCCGAACACTTCGGTAAACATCCGGAACCCCTTCCGGTGAACTTCGGAACTCTTCCGGAGATCAAAACACTATTATCACATATATCAATCTTTACCTCCGGACTATTCCGGAGATCCTCGTCATGTCCGGGATCTTATCCGGGACTCCGAACAACTTTCGGTCACCAACATAATAACTCAATTATACTAATCGTCACCAAACGTTAAGTGTGTAGACCCTGCGGGTTCGAGAACTATGTAGACATGACCGAGACACCTCTACGGCCAATAACCAATAGCGGGACCTGGATGCCCATATTGGCTCCTACATATTCTACGAAGATCTTTATCGGTCGAACCTCTATGTCAAGGATTCAGTTAATCCCGTATGCTGTTCCCTTTGTTCTTCGGTATGTTACTTGCCCGAGATTCGATCGTCGGTATCACTATACCTAGTTCAATCTCGTTACCGGCAAGTCTCTTTACTCGTTCCGTAATACAAGATCTCGTGGCTAACACTTTAGTCACATTGCTTGCAAGGCTCATTGTGATGTTGTATTACCGAGTGGGCCCTGAGATACCTCTCCGTCATACGGAGTAACAAATCCCAGTCTTGATCCATGCCAACCCAACAGACACCCTCGGAGATACCTGTAGAGCACCTTTATAGTCACCCAGTTACGTTGCGACGTTTGATACACACAAGGTATTCCTCCGGTGTCAGTGAGTTGCATGATCTCATGGTCAAAGAAACAGATACTTGACATGTAGAAAACAATAGCAATAAACTGACACGATCAAATGCTACGTTTACAGTTTGGGTCTTGTCCATCACATCATTCTCCTAATGATGTGATCCCGTTATCAAATGACATCTCATGTCAATGGCTAGGAAACCTTAACCATCTTTGATCAACGAGCTAGTCAACTAGAGGCTTACTAGGAACACAGTGTTGTCTATGTACCCACACATGTATTTGAGTTTCCAATCAATACAATTATAGCATGGATAATAAACGATTATCATGAACAAGGAAATATAATAATAACCAATTTATTATTGCCTCTAGGGCATATTTCCAACAGTCTCCCACTTGCACTAGAGTCAATAATCTAGTTCACATCACTATGTGATTTACATTGTAATGAATCGAACACCCATGCAGTTCTGGTGTTGTTCATGTTTAGCCCTTGGAAGAGGTTTAGTCATCGGATCTGCAACATTTAGATCCGTGTGTACTTTGCAAATATTTATGTCGTCCTCCTTGATGTAATCGCGGATGGAATTGAAACGTCGTTTTATGTGTCTGGTCCTCTTGTGAAATCTTGGTTCCTTGGCTAGAGCAATGGCACCAGTATTATCACAAAACAGAGTCATTGGGTTAAGCGCACTAGGCACTACTCCAAGATCTGTCATGAACTCCTTCATCCAGACACCTTCCTTCGCCGCCTCCGAGGCTGCGATGTACTCCGCTTCGCATGTAGAATCAGCTACCACGCTTTGCTTGGAACTGCACCAGCTAACCGCACCCCCATTAAGAATAAATACGTATCCGGTTTGCGACTTAGAGTCATCCGGATCAGTGTCAAAGCTTGCATCGACGTAACCCTTTACGACGAGCTCTTGATCACCTCCATAAACGAGAAACATGTCCTTAGTCCTTTTCAGGTACTTCAGGATATTCTTGACCGCCGTCCAGTGTTCCATTCCTGGATCACTTTGAAACCTTCCGGCCATACTTATGGCAAGGCTGACATCGGGTCTTGTGCACAGCATTGCATACATGATAGAGCCTATGGCTGAAGCATAGGGGATGACACTCATCTTTTCTCTATCTTCTGCAGTCACTGGGCATTGAGTCTTACTCAACTTCACACCTTGCAAAACAGGCAAGAACCCCTTCTTGGACTGATCCATTTTGAACTTCTTCAAAATCTTATCAAGGTATGTGCTTTGTGAAAGTCCTATTAAGCGTCTTGATCTATCTCTATAGATCTTGATGCCTAATATGAAAGCAGCTTCTCCTAGGTCCTTCATTGAAAAACTCTTGTTCAAATATTCCTTTACGCTTTCCAGCATTTCTATATTGTTTCCAATCAGCAATATGTCATCCACATATAAGATTAGAAACGCTATAGAGCTCCCACTCACTTTCTTGTAAATACAAGCTTCTCCGTAAACTTGTATAAACTCGAACGCTTTGATCACCTCATCAAAACGAAGATTCCAACTCCGAGATGCTTGCACCAGTCCATAAATGGATCGCTGGAGTTTGCAAACTTTGTCAGCATTTTCTGGATCGACAAAACCTTCTGGTTGCATCATATACAACTCTTCCTTAAGGAAACCGTTAAGGAACGCTGTTTTGACATCCATCTGCCAAATTTCATAATCGAAAAAGGCAGCTATTGCCAACATGATTCTGACGGACTTAAGCATCGCTACGGGTGAGAAGGTCTCATCGTAGTCAACTCCTTGAACTTGTGAAAAACCCTTTGCCACAAGTCGAGCTTTATAGACGGTGACATTACCGTCCGCGTCCGTCTTCCTCTTAAAGATCCATTTGTTCTGAATGGCCTTACGCCCTTCAGGTAATACTTCCAAAGTCCATACTTTGTTTTCATACATGGATCCCATCTCGGATTTCATGGCCTCTAACCACTTCTCGGAATCCGGGCTCATCATCGCTTCTCCATAGCTCGTAGGTTCATCGTTGTCTAACAACATGACCTCTAAGACAGGGTTGCCGTACCACTCGGGAGCAGTACGCGTCCTTGTCGACCTACGAGGTTCGATAGCAACTTGATCCAAAGCTTCATGATCATCATCATTAACTTCCTCTTCAGCTAATGTAGGCTCCACAGAAACAACTTTCTGCGCTGCGCTACTCTCAGGTTGAAGTAAAGGTTCAACAACCTCATCAAGTTCTATCTTCCTCCCACTCAATTCTTTCGAGAGAAACTCTTTCTCAAGAAATGTTCCGTTTTTAGCGACAAACACTTTGCCTTCGGATCTGAGGTAGAAGGTATACCCAACTGTCTCTTTTGGGTATCCTATGAAGACGCATTTCTCCGCTTTGGGTTCCAGCTTTTCAGGCTGAAGCTTTTTGACATAAGCATCACATCCCCAAACTTTAAGAAACGACAGCTTTGGCTTCTTGTCAAACCAAAGTTCATAAGGCGTCGTCTCAACGGATTTCGATGGTGCCCTATTTAAAGTGAATGCTGCTGTCTCTAATGCATAACCCCAAAACGATAGTGGCAAATCGGCAAGAGACATCATAGATCGCACCATATCCAATAAAGTTCGATTACGACGTTCGGACACACCATTACGCTGTGGTGTTCCAGGCGGTGTCAATTGTGAAACAATTCCACACTGTCTTAAGTGACTGCCAAACTCATAACTCAGATATTCTCCTCCTCGATCAGATCGTAGGAATTTAATCTTCTTGTTACGATGATTCTCAACTTCACTCTGAAATTGTTTGAACTTTTCAAATGTTTCAGACTTGTGTTTCATTAAGTAAATATACCCATATCTACTTAAGTCATCAGTGAAGGTGAAAAAGTAACGATAACCACCGCGCGCCTCAATACTCATCGGACCGCACACATCAGTATGTATGATTTCCAATAAGTCACTTGCCCGTTCCATTGTTCCAGAGAACGGCGTTTTAGTCATCTTGCCCATGAGGCATGGCTCACATGTGTCAAGTGATTCAAAATCAAGTGACTCCAAAAGTCCATCAGCATGGAGCTTCTTCATGCGTTTTACGCCAATATGACCTAAACGGCAGTGCCACAAGAAAGTGGTATTATCATTATCAATTCTATATCTTTTGGCATCAATGTTATGAACATGTGTATCATTACTATCGAGATTCAACAAGAATAAACCCCTCACATCGGGTGCATGACCATAAAAGATATTACTCATATAAATAGAACAACCATTATTCTCTGATTTAAATGAGTAACCGTCTCGCAATAAACAAGATCCAGATATAATGTTCATGCTTAACGCAGGCACTAAATAACAATTATTCAGGTTCATCACTAATCCCGATGGTAATCGAAGAGCGAGCGTGCCGACGGCGATCACATCAACCTTGGAACCATTTCCCACGCGCATTGTCACTTCGTCCTTTGCCAGCCTCCGTCTATTCCGCAGTTCCTGTTTTGAGTTGCAAATATGAGCAACCACACCGGTATCAAATACCCAGGCACTACAACGAGAGTTGGTAAGGTACACATCAATAACATGTATATCATATATACCTTGTTTGTTGTTGGCCGCCTTCTTGTCAGCCAAATACTTGGGGCAATTCCGCTTCCAGTGTCCAGTTCCCTTGCAATGAAAACACACAGTTTCTGGTTTGGGTCCAGCCTTGGGTTTCTTCACGAGAGGAGCAACTGCTTTGCCACTCTGCTTGGAGTTACCCTTCTTACCCTTGCCATTTTTCTTGAAACTAGTGGTTTTATTGACCATCAACACTTGATGCTCCTTCTGAATTTCAGACTCAGCGGCTTTCAGCATCGCAAACAGCTCGGCGACTGACTTGTTCATCCCGTGCATGTTATAGTTCAACACGAAGCTCTTGTAGCTAGGTGGCAATGATTGAAGAACTCTGTCAGTGATAGCCTCTGGCGGAAGGGGCATCCCCAATTCAGCCAGACGGGTAGAGTACCCAGACATTCTGAGCACGTGATCACTGATAGACCCGTTCTCCTCCATCTTGCAAGCATAGAACTTATCGGAGATCTCATATCTCTCGATCCGGGCATTCTTCTGAAAGATAAACTTCAACTCCTAGAACATCTCATATGCTCCATGACGTTCAAAACGTCTTTGAAGTCCCGGTTCTAAGCCATACAACATTGCACATTGAACTATTGAGTAATCATCAGAACGAGCCTGCCAGGCGTTCACAACGTCTAGAGACTCAACTGGAGCGGGTGGATCACCAAGCGGTGCATCAAGGACATAAGCCTTCTGGGAAGCCGTAAGGATAATCCTTAGATTACGGGCCCAGTCCACAAAGTTACTTCCATCATCTTTCAACTTAGCTTTCTCTAGGAACGCATTAAAATTCAGGGGTGCTACTGCGCGAGCCATGATCTACAACATAAATATAGCAAAGACAACTTAGACTATTGTTCTTAGATAATGAGTTTAGTTAATCATATTACTTAAAAACTCCCACTCAAATTGACATCCCTCCGATCATTCGAGTGTAACATGATCCAAATCCACCAACTCAAGTCCGATCATCACGTGAGTTGAGGTGGTTTCAATGGTGAACATCTTCATGTTGATCATATCTACTATATGACTCATGTTCGACCTTTCGGTCTCTTGTGTTCCGAGGCCATGTCTGTACATGCTAGGCTCGTCAAGTTTAACCCGAGTGTTCCGCACGTGTAACATGGCTTACACCCGTTGTATGCGAACGTAGAGTCTATCACACCCGATCATCACGGCGTGTCTCGAAACGACGAACTTTCGCAACGGTGCACACTTGGGGAGAACACAATTTATCTTGAAATTTAAGTGAGGGATCACCTTATAATGCTACCGTCGTCCTAAGCAAAATAAGATGCATAAAAGGATTAACATCACATGCAAATCATAAGTGACATGATATGGCCATGAACTTGTGCTTTTGATCTCCATCTCCAAAGCACCGGCATGATCTCCATCGTCACCGGCATGACACCATGATCTCCATCATCTTGATCTCCATCAACGTGTCGCCATAAGGTTGTCGCGCCGACTGTTGCTTCCAGGACTATAGCTAACGTTTAGCGATAAAGTAAAGCATTACATAGCGCTTAATGATTGACACGCAGGTCATACAATAATTAAAGACAACTCTATGGCTCCTGCCAGTTGCCGTACTCATCGACATGCAAGTCGTGATATTCTATACAATACATGATCATCTCATACATCACATATATCTCATCATGTAATTGGCCATATCACATCACAACATACCCTGCAAAAACAAGTTAGACGTCCTCTAATTGTTGTTGCAAATTTTACGTGGCTGCTACGGGTTTGCAAGAACCGTTCTTACCTACGCAAAACCACAACGTGGTGTAGTGATTGCTTTTTGATCTTCTAAAAGAACCCTCTTCATTGAACCGATTCAACTAAAGTGAGAGAGACAGACACCCGCCAGTCACCTTTATGCAACAAGTGCACGCAGCGGTGAAACCAGTCTCGCGTAAGCGTACGCGTAATGTCGGTCCGGGCCGCTTCATCTCACAATACCGCGGAATCAAGTATCAACTAGTAACGGCAAGCAATATGTATACACCCACGCCCACAACTCGTTTGTGTTCTACTCGAGATCTCATCTACGCATAGACCTAGCTCAGATGCCACTGTTGGGGAACGTTGCATGGGAAACAAAAATTTTCCTACGCACACGCAAGATCTATCCATGGTGATGAGCATCTACGAGAGGGAGAGTGAATCTACATACCCTTGTAGATCGCTAAGCGGAAGCGTTAATAAACGCGGTTGATGTAGTCGAACGTCTTCGCGATCCAAATCGCCGAGCGTCCCGCGATCCAATCACGATCCTTCCGATCTAGTGCCGAACGGACGGCACCTCCGCGTTCAACACACGTACGGCTTGATGACGCCTTCACCTCCTCGATCCAGCGAGCGATGGTGAAGTAGTGGTTGAGTTCCAGCAGCACGACGGCGTGGTGATGGTGGTGAGGAACAATCTCTGCAGGGCTTCGCCAAGCACTACGGAGATTATGACGGAGGAACTAGAGGGCTAGGGTTGCCGGCACACGGCTTGGGAAATCCTGATGTGTCCCGTGTGCTAGCCCTGCCCCTCTATTTATATGTTGAGCCTTGGGGTCTAAACTTGGAGTAAAAGCCTCCTCCGGGTCGGTTTTGCCCGCACAAGGTCGGTTTGGCCCGCAGGGAAAGAGTCCAACTCGGATCCCGGCCGAACCGTGCACAGCCGCGCACAAGCGGTAGTACCGCTTCACACAAGCGGTAGTACCGCTTGGGCGGTAGTACCGCTTCACACAAGCGGTAGTACCGCTTGGGCGGTAGGACCGCTTCACAAAGCGGTAGTACCGCTTACGCGGCAGCAAAACTACTTTTGCACTTTCCAATACCTCGTGGGCTTTATCCCTTTGGCTCATATAAAGTGTTGCTGTACCCGAACACTTCGGTAAACATCCGGAACCCCTTCCGGTGAACTTCGGAACTCTTCCGGAGATCAAAACACTATTATCACATATATCAATCTTTACCTCCGGACTATTCCGGAGATCCTCGTCATGTCCGGGATCTTATCCGGGACTCCGAACAACTTTCGGTCACCAACATAATAACTCAATTATACTAATCGTCACCAAACGTTAAGTGTGTAGACCCTGCGGGTTCGAGAACTATGTAGACATGACCGAGACACCTCTACGGCCAATAACCAATAGCGGGACCTGGATGCCCATATTGGCTCCTACATATTCTACGAAGATCTTTATCGGTCGAACCTCTATGTCAAGGATTCAGTTAATCCCGTATGCTGTTCCCTTTGTTCTTCGGTATGTTACTTGCCCGAGATTCGATCGTCGGTATCACTATACCTAGTTCAATCTCGTTACCGGCAAGTCTCTTTACTCGTTCCGTAATACAAGATCTCGTGGCTAACACTTTAGTCACATTGCTTGCAAGGCTCATTGTGATGTTGTATTACCGAGTGGGCCCTGAGATACCTCTCCGTCATACGGAGTAACAAATCCCAGTCTTGATCCATGCCAACCCAACAGACACCCTCGGAGATACCTGTAGAGCACCTTTATAGTCACCCAGTTACGTTGCGACGTTTGATACACACAAGGTATTCCTCCGGTGTCAGTGAGTTGCATGATCTCATGGTCAAAGGAACAGATACTTGACATGCAGAAAACAATAGCAATAAACTGACACGATCAAATGCTACGTTTACAGTTTGGGTCTTGTCCATCACATCATTCTCCTAATGATGTGATCCCGTTATCAAATGACATCTCATGTCAATGGCTAGGAAACCTTAACCATCTTTGATCAACGAGCTAGTCAACTAGAGGCTTACTAGGAACACAGTGTTGTCTATGTACCCACACATGTATTTGAGTTTCCAATCAATACAATTATAGCATGGATAATAAACGATTATCATGAACAAGGAAATATAATAATAACCAATTTATTATTGCCTCTAGGGCATATTTCCAACAGGGTTCAGGTGTGAGGACAGAATGAACCAACATAGTTTAATGAGTCACTCAAAAGAATTAGGGTCACACTCAATAAATCCATATTGACATTAAGGTAATAATTATGTTTCATGTGTATCAATTTAATCTGAAGTATCATATATTAATATTTTTTATAAGATGGGTTTAAAATTAGGCCAAGAAGAGAATAGATGCAGAGTAACTGAGCAAATAAATTGTGGGATATATGTGAAACAAGGTAATATTTGAACGATGATTGATCTCATATTGTTGGATCATTAATTGAGACTTCACTACTCATGACCGAACGAGCTGGCTCAACACCTATGCCCAGTGGACATGCGAGACATTGTCATCACTGGGCAATAAAAATTTGACGCCGAGCCGGTTTGCAAGAGATGGCACACTTCACCCGCCAGAAGCACCGCATCGATGTTTTTTAGCATTTCGTCTCATGGGAGGTTCAACCTACCATTTACACTCGGCATACGGACTGAATCACAAAACAACTCAAATGGGAGCAAAGGACGCACAATATGGGCCAACCTATGTAACCATTAACATTTTTACGAAGTCCAAAATGCATTGTCACCCAAATTATATAGCCACATGTTTTGCTATCATTTTTCTCAAAACTAGATAATACTATGCACGTTGTTGGGAAAACGTTTTGCATTATATCTCAGTCAAATTTGGTTGTATTGGACAAAAATATTTCACTAATAATATGAGAACTAAACTAAAAATACATATGATTTATTGTATTAGATTATTGCATAATTGTAAAATATTTATTAAATATAAATAGCATAACAGAATTAAAATGCTGATGCATGTGTGCATGTTGAGGTAAGTTTTTCTTATTCCTTGTTGCATGTTGAAGTGGACCTTTTCCTATGGATGACAAGTCACATGCATATTGTGCTGTAAAACGAAATTTGTGGACTTATTGACTGTGTGCATCGTGCCATGTAGAGGCCGGACATCCTTTTGATCAGTGGCGGATCCTCTTGGGGACCAAACAGGGCCATGGCCCGGCCTTTTTTCTTGACTTCCTTTGAGAATTTGATCTGGATTTAGCCCAATAACAAAAGATGGCTCACTGAGTAACCTCTCGGCCCGCCCTTGGCCCGTTCTTCGTTTTGTTTCATGCTCCGCCACTGCTTTTGATGCGGTTGTATCATCTTGATATAGCAATTCAATGAAATGTCCTATATTGAAAAATTTAGATATGAAAGATTCCTAATTGCTTTATGGTTTTGTAGTTAGACCATCACACATCTACTTTTAATACATAGATAGATCAGTTTACCTTCAATATGCCTACCTGAATTACATCAGCAGAACATTCATAATATATAAATTCATTTTTTTTTCGATGGCACCACTTTAAAGTTTAAACCAGAGTGGGCCCGGCCCAGCTCTAGTTGCACGTACCAACCTAATCTTCGTCCTCCTCATACATAAGTTGCTTCCGGCGCCAGCTTCCTTCCGAGAGCTATCTGCAGCGATCTGGTAGCTGAAGAAGGACGTAAGTTTCTTGTCTCGCGCGCGGCTCGATCAGCTTGGCATGTCGAAGCCGCTGCGCGGGCCCAGGAAGCGGGTGAGGAGAGGGCTGTGGTCGCCGGAGGAGGACGCTAAGCTGACGAACTACATTGCCAAGTATGGCCACGGCTGCTGGAGTTATCTCCCAAGGCTAGCAGGTACCACGTCCTTATTTCGTTCCTGCACATATGATCGCATGGTGAATTGGGAGGAAACTGGAAATTAACCTTTCCAATCGAATCGTTAGCTAAAATTTTCTGGGATTTTCCATAAACAACTCTTGTGTCGTCGTTGCAACAGGCATCGACAGGTGTGGAAAGAGCTGCAGGCTGAGGTGGTTGAACTACCTGAGGCCGGACCTGAAGCGGGGAGCCCTCTCTCCGGACGAGGAGGATGCCATCATTCAACTCCATTCCATCATAGGCAACAGGTACGTAAATTCACTTGTACTCCTACTTACTCATACAGTTTTCATCATCAATGGTGATGGACTGCTAGCTAGCTTGTTCATCATCATTGCTCCTTGAATTCGATCAGAATTTTAATTTCTCTGACGAGCCTCGTCAGAGGTCACTGAGAGCACTAGGCTAGTAGCTAGGGCGTGAGCTAGCAGCAATTCAGTGGGGAATTGCCCGTTTCACACTTTCACTGCTCCTTGTCGATGGGGAATTCATGGCATGAATGGGATGGGATGGCAGGTGGTCTCAGATCGCGGCGCGGCTGCCAGGGAGGACCGACAACGAGGTCAAGAACTTCTGGCACTCCTTCATCAAGAAGAAGCTCCGCCGGCGTGGTATCTACCCGGTCACACACAAGCCCCTGATCGCCGAGCAGCTCATCTTGCCATCCGTGGACCGGCATATGGCTCACGTTCACCCGGCCGTGACGGCACAAAGCTGCATGTGCATCGGGAGCAGCACGGACAGCGGGGCGAGCTCGAGATGCAGGGCGGTGTTCAGTGAAGGTGAAGCACTGGCCCAGCACATCCTGCCATCGGCGATTCCTCCGGCAGTGACGGCAGGTAGCAGTAGCAACGCTGCGGTGGTGCTCGGCGCCGGCGCCTGCAGCGATGCGGCCCTGGCGTCGCCGGTCTTCACTGGCTACCTGGACGCGATCGCCTTCGGTGTCGTGCATCGGTCAGTTATCCCGAAGGTGTCGATGGCTGGATCAAACCCCTCGGGCACCGGCGCCTGCACTGCCGCCTTCACCGGCGAGCAGTGGAGCAACCGCACAAACAGTAGCAGTCAGTTCGGGCTGACACAGAGCGGTACAGTCTCGGCCACCAACCAACTCCGGTGGCCGATTGGCGGCGGTATTGAGGCCGTCGGGGCGGCGCTGGACGACCTCGAGTGGCTTCACGCCTTCACCGGCGCTTACTTGTTGGATGTATAACAGCTGGTGCATATGCATGCTTGAACTAATGAACCAACGTCGTCAATGGCGCGACGGTATCCATTACCGCATGCATGTGCGTGGGTATAGCTATTGGTGTATTCATTTGTGAGTTATTGTAGTAAATCGTAGAGATAATAATTGTAAGGTGCAGATGATGATATACATATTTAAGTACTATAAGTAGAAATGTCTTAGTTTTGTGTATTTTGTTGAAATAAAGATGTGTCCAAACCTTTGGTTCAAATAATTTTTTGTTGAATATATACATTGCCTATCTCTTACAATGAATTAGTACCGATGATCTGCAAATGCACGAAATGCAGTCGCCTTTCAATGGGAGTAGCCCCCCCCCCCCCCCCCCCCCCCTTAAGTGGATACGTTCGCTATCGCCGTAGCCTTATTTCATGTATTGGTGGTGGACTTTATAATGACTAGTGGAAATTACTTCTAGAAGGCGTCATATTTATATATAACTACAATACGATAGCCAGATCCACCTACGAATTCCTACTTCCTAGGGTCTTCAAACCCACACGTAGTCGTTCTAGGTAGGGACTTGGAGGCAATGTGGAAGGTTTATGGAAATATCCGGGGTTCATACCGACCTAGGTCTCCTTACCTTAGTCGGTTATTATTGAGCATTCATACTCGAGAGAAGAGTTCAGAAAGACTTATACAAAGGACCGGATGCCCTGCATAAGACCAAGTCTCAAGCTAGAGCACACGTCAGATTCATATGCACAACACCTCAAGTTGCAGTGCAATGCTAGCCGAAAAGTGTCGCCAAGGAGTTCAAGCTCAACATATAGCTAGGATCAGATCCAATCCAGGTCCACTTTTATGCACATAACTCTTATCAAGATCAATACAATCAAGCAGTAAGTAGGGGTTTTACCAATTCCATGCTTGAATCTTGGTAAACATCGTTTTTGCATTCAGACTATGTGGTACTTGCTTCACCCGACACCTTACTCATACTTTCTTCATGACAACCATGTGGTTTGTACTCTTGGGTGTGCTGTCCTCCTTGGTTTCCCAGACAATTAACACTGGTGAACCACTGGGGCTAGATGACGACCACGAGGTAATTGCTGGTGATAATCCCTAGGTGCAAGAAATTGTCGTAGCACTTTCTAAAGTGGTGGGTGTAAGTATGGAGTGTCGATATCCCAAAGGTGCTAAAGGTAGGAATTGTATTATCACAGGTTCTATCTGCCAATGATACAATCTTTCATACACCAAATGTCTACTTACCTAGGCTCTATAACCAAAGTAATTTGCAGGTATAAAAGATGAAACTAGCAAGATTCTAAGGTATCACTAAATAAAAGTTAGCTGCTGTAATATAAAGGCATAATAAAATAAAAGAGAGCAAGTGAGGAGTAGCGGTGGTAGGTGTTACATATTGTCCCTATGCAATCGGTTACGATACTAAACCGATAATCATGCATTGCAACTTAATGTCGGAGATGCTATGCTAACATACCACAAAATCAATTGATAAAGTTCACTTAAAATTCTAACCATTAGCAAGCATCCAAAAATACCAAGATTTCATTAAGGTAAACTCAACCATAGAATTAAGATCCATGGCTTCCCTTATTCCCATATGTGACTCCTATTCTTAGGTACGGTAATATCTGTCGCTCAGGCAATCCTATGCATATTTATCACAACATATATATTGCTAAGCCTAAAGTATGATCTAATATATGCACTCGCCCATAAATTGGGCACAAAAGGATGTCAGCACATCATAACATACAACTCATATCAGTCATAGTAGATCACCAAAGCCACAAGACAAAAGCAATCTACCCGGACATAACGGAGATGCAATAGATTGTTGGATAAAAAATTATTGTGTCAAACACGATATTTAAGTAGGGGATTGAAGATGTTTATGGAAGAGCTTACCATTGTAGAGAGGAAGGAGATGGCGATGGAGATGCTGCTGAAATCAATGAAGACGATGGCGATGATGACGGTTCCCCCGTGGCACTCCAGCACCATTGGAAGAGAGGGGGAGAGCGGTCTCCTCCTTCTTCTTTCTTGGCGTTCTCCCTATCAGAAGAAGATTTACCCCTCCGGTCCTTGGTTTTCATGGCCATGGAAGGCGAGAGCCCCCTCCGAGATTGGATATATCCTCGGGCAATATTTTTCTGGATGCTGACATTTGAGCTCGTCACTGTTTCATTCACCACGGGAAGTCTGTAACTCCCTAACATCCGAAAACTTCCGGAGCAAGTTTGCGGTCAAAGGAGAGGTCAAACTGACCTCCCCAACTCCCACACGGTAGGAGCTCACGGCCAGGGGTGTGATGTGGGGCCGCGGGAAGCCCTCGTGCCCCCCTTTGGCTCGCCTTCTGTTGTAGGATCTCTTATAGAAACAAACTCATCCTCGTATTTTTATATTGTTTTTTTACCCCAGGAAAAATTATTTTTCCGCGAAACAAAAACACTAGAAAACAACAACTGGCACGAGATTAATGTGTTAGTATACTAATGCTATAAAAAGGTGTCAAAAGTATTTATAAATGATGTAAATATAGCATGAACATAACAAAATTTATAGATAGTCGGA
This sequence comes from Elymus sibiricus, assembly GCA_039707655.1. NCBI lineage: Eukaryota > Viridiplantae > Streptophyta > Magnoliopsida > Poales > Poaceae > Elymus > Elymus sibiricus. The sequence continues at coordinate 492,982,592 of CM077669.1, forward strand.
GACGTACCACCTGCCTTCCTCAAACCAGCCTCCTTGGAAACCATGTTTGACTCGAGAGCTAACTGATGGGTGCGTTCATCATGCGTCAGCATTAAGGTTATGTGTGGATGTCATGCTACCTTGAATTTGTTTATCTTCCACATGGTTGTGAGACATATTTCCTTTGGTTAAGTACTTAAGGATCCCATGTTATGCTTGTTTCTTATTCTTATATTGTCATCCTTGAGTTTAGTTTTTTTTCTCACAACCTTGCGATGACACCTCTTGCAATTCCATGTCATCATATGCATTATTTGAATTGCAATTGGTTTCATGATTTAGGGGGACTTTCCTCTCCGAGTATGTCTAAAATGTGCACCTTGTTGGATGCAAGATTATTTGTGCATACATTTAGGGGGAGCCCATCTAAAGCATGGAACCCCTGCTCGTTAATCTAAATTGTTATATCTCTCATGAGTACTAACTTTGCTATCAACAGTTATAAAAAAGAAGAAATTAAATTGCAATATGCCATTCCATCATTATTCCCTTCACTGCCACTACCCCAACTTCGGTAGTGGTGAAGAACTCGAGTACCTACTAGACACATACTAGATACACATATTCGCTCTATTCGCCCCCTCCTATCGCCGTACCAGACAACAGGGCATAGGGGAACCCACAACGGTATCAACGGATCGATTAATTGAAGTTTTATATAAGTCAAATAATCTTTAAGTTTGGCCAAGCTTAGATGAAAACAAGCATCTAGACCACCAACGGTGCAGTAAGTTTAATTCCTTAAATTTTTACCCACTAACGGTGGTCGGACGTAACTAATCCCTCAAATTGAACTCCTCAAACAAAGTAACCCCACATGGAGGTCTCTCCACATCTTCTTCTTATTCCCTCTTGCTTCTTCTTCTTTTCGGCGACTAGCATAGACAAGGACAACATCATGTCGGGAGATGCACTTGGGATGTGGCGAGGCACACGCACGCGCAAGCGCGACACAGCGGACGGTTGTTTGTGTGCACACACACGCGGCAGCAACACACATGCATACTCAGCAGCAGCAACACACATGCATAATCAGCAGTAACAACACACATGCATACTTAGCAGCAGCAACACGCGCATGCTCGCGTACACACGCGAGTTATTGTTTCCACCCATGTCCACGTATTCGAGCGGCGCGTCGTGGTCCTCCCCGTGTTCTGGTCTTGCTAGCGCTTGTCTTGGGAGCATGACAGCTCGCAGATGAAGGCAACGACGCCGGGCAGCGGGAGCAAACAATGACGTGGGGACGCAAGAGGGTGTGGGAGGATGAACGACATAATTTTATGAAGTTTGTCGCCGCCGGTGAGGGTCGCCGGAGTTGAGAGGGTGTTGGGGGTGGGGTTCCATTTTCCCGATCACCAGGCCAGCCGTGTGAGTTCCGGCAACGACAGACGAAAGAAAAGAAATGAATATTTTTTAAGAAGCCGTGTCACCAAGAAGTGAAAATAGGAGAGTTTGAAGACTGGAGTAAACTTACACTAGTAGAAAACATGCCATCAGTCCCGATTCCAGAGGGCCTTTAGTCCCGATTCTGTAACCGGGACAAAACGATCGGGACTAATGCCCATCACTTTTAGTCCCGGTTGGCTTACGAACCGGGACTAAAGGAGCTCCACGAGGCTGCCGTGGGGCGCCCAGGCAGGAGGACCTTTAGTCCCGGTTGGTAACACCGACCGGGACTAAAAGGCAGCCACGCGTCAGCAGCTGCCAGGCGCTGGGTTTTTTTTTTTTGAAATGAAGGGTTTAGGGGTTTTGGAGAGTTTAGGGGTTTTCATATTGTGTTTCCCCATTTTATTTTTGTGTTTACCCTTCAATTCTTTTCATTTAGGGTTTCATTTTTATTTAATGTTATCCATTCGACTCGACGCTAGCTACTACATATAGCAATGAAGGAACCATTACACAAGATCGTCATGAACATATATAGAGAAGTGACCTCTCTTTCTCCGTGCTTGGTCGAACAACGAGTTTTCGTATATCTATCCGACGCTACTACATATATACAATATAACATCTCTTACGATCCCTGACATCATCTACCTAAATCAATTTGCAATTCCATATGGTATTCTCCGTGTTCACGTATGACGTGGTCAACAAAGAATCCCGTCAATTCCTCTTGAATTGCTCGTATGCGATCATGTGGTAGGAGTTCATCCTGCATCTCCCGGACCTAATTTAAAGAAGGGGGTCAATACATATATATGAATGAAACTCAGCACAATTGATGATAATAAAATAAAATTGTGAATATTGTTTACGTACTTCAAGTTGTTGGTCAGAGAAGCCCCGCTCAGAAGTCGAGTGGCGCATGAACTCACAAACGTAGTATCCACATAAATGATTCCCGGGTGCCTGCAACAAGCACTTTACGAGAATAGAGTTCAATCAAACTGATAATCAAACATGATAATGGTATTGATGAAACTAGAATCAATGAGAGATGCGCGGAACTAGCTAGTACTACTTACTTTGGGGTGTGTAAATCGTAGCTCCTTCTTCAGACCCGGAACCATTGTGGTGAACTTTTTCCAAACCTTGCCCGGCAAAGAAAATGATTACTTGATATCAGGAAATGAACGAAAGTTGCCGATATGGTGCGATAATGATTGAACTTACTTCTGAAGCATTTCACTCATGTCCGCCCACAACTTAGGATCTTTACGTCTCGAGTCTAAGACAGTTACTACTCCCTGTTGACACCTGATTTTGGCACGATGCAAAATGCAGTAAAGATGGACTCAAACTAAAAGGTTTTTTATACAAGAAAGTTCATATTGCCAAGTGAAACAACCTTGATGTTTAGGCCATCACCATTCGGCATCATTTCAAGGGCCAAATTACACTTGGATTGTCATGTAGATGTTCTGAGTGCTTTTTGGTCGATTACGCCTCCAAGACAACCTTGGATGAAGGAATGCTCTACATGGATTGTCTTCGTCTCGTCGAGCTGATCAATTTTGATATATAAATCATCTCAATCCGAGTTCGTATGCAGAAGTTAGAAGCAAAACACTGCGGACTGACCCTGAGCAAAAGTATGGCGCGAGGACCAGACACTCACCTGGATGGTGTCTGATGGGCCGCGCGAGCAATTAGGCCCTCAAGACGGCCTTGAATCGAAAAATCTTCAACACGGAAAAGTTTCGTCTCATCGAATCGGTCGATTTTGATATATAAATCGCCCAAATCCGATGTCGTATGCAACCTGCAGAGGCGAAACAAGTTCAGGCTGTGTTTTCATTCGAGAAATCCGAGTGAAAATATAGCTATCCGAGTGAAGGCTTGATGACCGAGTGAAACTTCGGACAAGGAGTCCAGGTACATGAATTCCGAGTGGAAAAATTGCTGTCCGAGTGAGAAATTTCACTCGACCGACTAAAGGACTCCAAATCCGAGTGATTCAACCAGAAGGTAAAGATTGGCCTATATGGTCATCTAGATGGCCTCGGATGGAAAAGTGTTCGACATGAAAGTTGTTCGTAACGTCGAAACGGTCAACTTTTCTTTTAAAGTCATTATCATCTGAGATAGTATACGGCCTGCAGAGACGCTACAACACTCGGACGGTCCAGTCCGCTACATGACCGAGTCCGATTCAAAGTTAAAGATGACCTCGTGGAGTATTCAAGATGGCTTTATTTGGGAAAGTGATCAACATACGGATTGTTGGCCTCGTTGAGGCACACAAAATTGATGTTTGGACCGTCTCCATCGGAGGTCATATGTAGCTGCCGACGGCCTAATCTATGCCGACGGCTCCCGTCGACATAGATGGATGTATACCGACGGCCTAGGTCAAGCCGCAGGCATAGACAAGCCGTCGGCACATGTCCACCTATGCCGATGGGGGCCGTCGGCAGCGATCGGCTGTCGGCAGCGTTCGCCATATGCCTACAGTGGCCGTCGGCATATCAAAGCCGTCGGCATAGAGGTGGACCCGACTACCCGGGCGGCGACGGCCGTTTGACGGTGCGAAGCCTACGCCGACGGAGCTAACGGGGGCCGTTGGCATAGCTAAGCCGACGTCATCGATCCTCGTGCTCTGCCACGTCATCGATCCGAGCCCTAACCGGTCCGTGGGGTGGCATAGGTATGCCGACGGCCTGGCCGTCGGCATAGGACTGGCCCATTTCCTCTGCCACATCATCGATCCGCGTCCTATGCCACGTCATCGATCCAGGGCTCTGTCGATCCGTGGCCGTAGCTATGCCGACGGCTACTTTTTTTCTATTTGATTTATTTTCTCTTTTTTATTTATTTTTCTTTTTTTCTGTTTTTTTTCAAAACTAATTTGATTAACTTAAATGTGCCTTATGTAAAAAAAAACATACCTCAATTATATATCGATTGCCTCCCCTCACGGACGTCGCTGCCGCCCTGTCTTGGAGGGGGGAAACGGGACGGGGTACCTGGGGGGTAGGAAACACGTTAGGTGTTGCGGTGGGCCCTCCTACGCGTGTGAAAGTGTGGTGGCACGCGGCTCCGGGTGGTGCCCCCCTCACGGGCGTCTTGGGGCTCCGGGGTGTGGCCCCCCTCCGCGGACGGCACTGCCGCCGTCACTTGGACGGCACTAATTGTTTCCCCCCTCCAAGTGACGGCGGCAGTGCCGTCCGCGGAGGGGGGCCACACCCATAAGCCCCAAGACGCCCGTGAGGGGGGCCACCACCCGGAGCCGCGTGCCACCACACTTTCACACGCGTAGGAGGGCCCACCGCAACACCTGACGTGTTTCCTACCCCCCAGGTACCCCGTCCCGTTTCCCCCCTCCAAGTGACAGCGGCATTGCCGTCCGCGGAGGGGGGCCACACCCATAAGCCCCAAGACGCCCGTGAGGGGGGCATCACCCGGAGCCGCGTGCCACCACACTTTCACACGCGTAGGAGGGCCCACCGCAACACCTGACGTGTTTCCTACCCCCCAGGTACCCCGTCCCGTTTCCCCCCTCCGTGACAGGGCGGCAGCGACGTCCGTGAGGGGAGGCAATCGATATATAATTGAGGTATGTTTTTTTACATAAGGCACATTTAAGTTAATCAAATTAGCTTTGAAAAAAAGAGAAAAAAATAAAAATAAATAAAAAAGAGAAAATAAATAAAATAGGAAAAAAAGTTGCGCAAATCTATGCCGACGGCATTCTACGACCACGGATCGACAGAGCCCTGGATCGATGACGTGGCATAGGACGCGGATCGATGACGTGGCAGAGGAAATGGGCCAGTCCTATGCCGACGGCCAGGCCGTCGGCATAGATCAACCTTATCCACTCGGGGAGCTGCCATTGACCCGTGGGGCCCAGGCTATGCCGACGGCCAAGCCGTCGGCATAGTCCCCCCTTATCCACTCGGCTGCTTCCTCCTCCACTCATTCGCTCTCTCTCTCTCTCGACCCCAACACTCCCTCTCTCTCTCTTGCCGCCGCCGACGCCACTCCGTTCGCCGCCACCGCCGCCTCCGCCCGGACCCGCCCACGCCGCCGCCGTCTACGCCCGGACCCGCCACCGCCGCCTCCACCCAGACCCGCCCTCGCCCCTGCCCCTGCCCTCCTCCTCCGCCCGCGCCGCCGCCGTCTCCGCCCGTCTCCGCTCGCGCCGCCGCCTCCCTCCGCCCGGACCCACCCTCGCCCCTGCCCCTGCCCTCCTCCTTCGCCCGCGCCACCGCCGTCTCCGCCCCGACCTCCGTCGACTCCACCCCGGCCACACCGCCGCCCCGCGTCGGCCACCTCGTCCCCGCCCCGACCTCCCTCGCCCCAGCTGCCCCGCGCGCGGCCGGCCCTCCTCTGCTCCGGCCCTCCATCGCCCGTGCCTGCCCTCCCCCCCCCGAGCCGGCCCTCCCCCATGGTGAGCTCCCTCCCTCTCTGTAGCAATTTTTTTTGTTAATTTAGTTGTTGTTCATAGTTATGTAATTAGATGGATGGTTAGATGGATGGATGCATTATGTATGATGATAGTTAGATGATAGATGATTTGATGATAGTTAGAAATGTGAGAAATGCAAATTTTTTTAACAAGAATGCAAGAAATGCAAATGGTAGATGATGATGTTGATGATGATAGATGATGATGTTGATGATTTTTTTATGCTCCGATGATTGTTAGGTGATGATAGATGATGGTGATGATGAATATATTGTGATGTTCATAATTTTGGTCACGGTGCAATTTGCAGGTTCTGTGGTGTTCCATCTCGGTGGAGTGATCGTCGTAGGAGCTGTTGGTCCCCGATCGTCCCTCCGCTGTTGGACTACTTCCTCTACAGCCGAGGGTGAGCTACGAATCATGTCACTAGATTTTATTTTCAAGTCAAGTCGCGTAACCTAGGCGTCTCCCGTCCGAAAGGGTTGCATTGATAAATATGCATTCAATTGCATATTTATCACCGCAGCTCTTTCGGATTGTCCAGCGTTTTCCACGGACAGCCCGAGGATGTGTAGATTGGGTACGTTCTCCATGTTCTACCCCGTTCCGAGATAGGATTTCGGCGGCGCCTCCCCATTGTTCTCCGGAGCACATTCTCTCGGCTATTTACCGAGACGTGTATCTGGAGAACAGCGGGGAGGTGCTGCCGAAATTTTGTCTCGGAACGGGGTAGAGCATGGAGAATGTACTCAATCTAGACATCCTCGGGTGGGATTAGGACCCATCTTTACCTATTAGAGATGTAGGTGGATTCAACGCGGTAGAAAATAAAAATTTGATGTGATTAATTTAAATGAATCCTTAATTTTGTTGTGTGGCTCCCAATAAAGCAGAGGATGGCAGATAATCAGTGGATGTATAGTGGTTTTATCCGTCAGAATCGAGTAACATCAGAGTGGATCGCGAAAACCGATGTGTATTTGAAGGAGATATTCCGTAGTCCAATGAGAATTATCCCACCATGCCCCTGTGCGAGATGTGCCAGACATCACCGTAGAAATCAGAAGGACATGACTGACCACCTTCGCACGCACGGATATATGCCAAACTTTGACATGCCACCGATAAACTTAGCCGAGCAGGACCGTGGTAGAGAGGAGGTGATGCGACAACGCATCGATGGTTATGCAGACGACGGGGTCAGGGACATGCTAGATGATGTCATTGTTGTAGAAACGGCACATGCGACACCTTCAGAGAATGAACTGGAGGAGCTGGAGGCAACCGCAAAGGCCTTTTTGGAGGTCTTGGCCTCGTCGAAGAAACCTCTTTATGCGGGTGCCAAAATATCTCAGCTGGATGCCATCTCGCAACTGGTTGCAGTCAAGGCTGAGTACGGCTGTAGCCAGAAATGCTTCGAAGCATTCCTGGGAGTATGGGCTAACATCCTCCCTGAGGGTCATGAACTGCCGAAAAGCATGTACGCTACAAAGAAACTCATGAATGCACTCTCTATGGATTATGAGAAAATACATGTTTGTCCGAAGAATTGCCTTTTGTTTAGGCACGAATATGCGGATGACCAGTACTGTAGGGAGTGTGGTTCGTCTCCGTACCTTGAGGTGGTCGGTGAGGATGGTGAGAAAAGGCAGCTAGATATCCCCGCTAAGGTTCTTCGGTATCTCCATTTCATAGAAAGACTGCAACGCCTTTTCATCACGGAGGAGTCTGCCAAAATGATGAAGTGGCACAAGGAAGGTATAAGGTACCATTCAAATAAAATCGTACACCCATCAGAAGGCGAAGCATGGAAGTCGTTCGATACAGAATACCCCGAGGAAGCAGACGAGGCCGGGAATGTCAGAGTTGCGATAACAGGTGATGGGTTCAATCCATATGGTATGTCGTCCAATCCATATAGCTGCTGGCCTGTGTTTGTTATTCCGCTCAATCTCCCTCCTGGTGCCCTAATGCAACGCAAGACCATGTTCTTGTCGCTCATCATTCCGGGGCCTGAATACCCGGGGAAGAATTTGGCAGTGTTTATGCAGCCGCTGGTGGATGATTTGCACCATTCTTGGTACTTCCCGAGGTTGACATACGACTGAGATCTGCAGAGAAATTTCTTGATGAAAGTTTGGTTGATGTATTGCATGCATGACTTTCCCGGCTATGCCCTATTCTGTGGATGGTGTACAAGTGGAAAGATGCCATGCCTAGTGTGCATGCAGGCTCTGCGTTTGATTTGGCTGCAGAAGGGTGGCAAGTATTCAGCCTTTGACCTGCATCGACAGTTCCTCCCTCCAGACCATCCAGACAGGGAAGACAAGAAGAACTTCACGAAAGGCCGGGTTGTCCATGAAGTAACCGAGATTCCAACATTTTCGGGGGCAGATGTTCTTGCTCAGCTAAAAGCTCTCAAGCCTAAAGTCAAAGGCAAAGGCAAAGGCAAAGCCAAAGGCTTCGAGGGATATGGTGAGACGCACAACTAGACTCACATTACCCCCTTCTCGAAGCTTCCCTATTTCAAGGACCTCAAACTTCCTTACAACATCGATGTGATGCACACCGAAAAGAATGTCGCAGAGTCCCTTTTCCACACGATCCTCAACATTCCTGATAAGACGAAGGATAACGTTAAAGCTAGAGCCGATCAACAGAGAATTTGTGATAGACCACGTCTAAACATGAAGCCTCCCACAGGCGGTCGAAGAAACTGGGTCAAGCCAGATGCTGACTTTGTCCTTAAACCGCCAGAAAAGAAGGAAGTACTTATCTGGATGAAACTCATTTTGAAGTTCACCGATGGTTATGCATCGAATATAAGTAAGGGAGTCAATCTTTCAACGGGCAAAGTGACCGGGCTCAAGAGTCATGACTACCATGTGTGGATTGAGCGGATAATGCCGGTGATGGTTCGAGGCTATGTCCCCGAGCATGTCTGGCGAGTGCTTGCCGAACTAAGCCATTTCTTCCGCACGCTCTGTGCTAAAGAAGTAAGTGAAGACGTGATTGAACAATTGCATAAGAAGGCACCGGAGTTGATAGTCAAGCTAGAGAAGATCTTTCCGCCAGGCTTCTTTACTCCGATGACACATCTCATTCTGCACCTCGCGAACGAGGTATTGTTGGGGGGGCCTGTGCAGAATCATTGGCAGTACGGCCCTGAGAGACGGAACAAGCATCTCCGACAGAAATGTGGAAACAAAGCTAAGATTGAAGCTTCCATAGCAGAGGCAGTTATCCTAGAGGAGGTGCCAGACCTCAGGACATCGTACTATCCAGACCACGTTCCCCATCTGCATAATAAGGTGCCTCGATACAATATAGAAGAGCCCAAGTATCAACCCAAGCTCCATCTATTCAACGGGCAAGGTGGCAGGGCTGGGGCCTCGAAATCTTATAACATGCCACAACAAGAGTGGGAGAACCTCATGTTCTATGTCTTGCACAACATCGAGGAAGTTGAGGAAGTGTGGATGAGGTAATACCACTACACCATTCCTTTATGTCTTGCACAACATCATGTTCTATGTTCACTTAGTCCCGGTCTAACACCGCTTTTCTTCTTTTAGTGATTTCGTTCAAGAGGAATGGACGGGAATGAATCCTCCTACTGAGGCGGAGGCACTTACTCTTCTCCGTCATGGAAAACTTGGACGTAAATTTTTTGTTGCTTGGTTCATGGAGAAAGTAATTTTCCACATTCCCCTATTAAATACCTAGTTCAACATTTATTAGTTAACCGAACTAATGCACCCAGCAATTTCAATTATACTTGTAGGGAAAAGATCCGAACATATCTATGGATGACGAATTGAGATGGGTTTCCATGGGTTTTGACCCTACGGTCATGACATGTAAAAAGTATGATGTGAATGGGTATCGCTTCCATACAGAGGAGCACCAGAACAGCTAGCGTGATCCCAAAACTATAAATACCGGAGTGTACACCCCCGGTCAAAATTCAGTAGACTACTACGGAAGGGTACAAAATATATACGAGATTACATTCCGCAAAGGGCGTGAAACCCTAAGTCTGCCTGTGTTCAAATGCCGATGGTTCGATCCGCGGGAGGGGCAGAGACATACGCCTTCCATTGGTTTGGTCGAAGTTAAATCATCAACCGTTTATGCCGGAGCTGATCTCTTCATTGCGGCTACCCAAGCTACACAAGTTTATTATCTGCCTTACCCATGCCAGAAAGAGTATCTAAAGGGTTGGGAAGTTGTGTTCAAGGTGTCGCCACATGGTAAGCTACCGGACCCGAACGAAGATGATTACTACAACATTAACCCCATGACATACGAGGGAGTGTTCTATCAAGAGCAACCTGATGATGATGATGTGGTCAGAAACGATGACGATAGACCATTGGGTGATGATGATGTGGATCCAAACGATGACGATGCACGGAATGATGGTGAGACCATTGTTAATGAAAATGACATACTTATGCTAGAAAAGTTAAACAAAGACGCTGATGACGAGGAAGAGCCTCCACCTCCGTCAGACAACGAAGATGATATGATTGATAGTGATGATGAGACCGAGCGAGAAAGAGGTTACAACAGTGATGATTCATATGGGTTCTAGCAGATGTACGTTTCATGTCTTTTTTTTCTATGGTTTAGGAATATGCCTTTTTATGCTTATTTTTAAATGTGTTTATTAGTCATTATTATTATGCTTTTTCCTTCATTATTAATGTACTAATTGTTTATTCTCTTTTCAATGCATGTTCGTGGAACATGGGCAAGGGGAAGGCGGACGGCGCGGGTTTCATACGCAAGGTCGTCGGCATTGCTAGTCGGAGTGGTCGAGCACGTACTGTTCCCCCCAACTACTTGAGGATGACTCCTCACAGGGAGGTCTAGGGAGAGGTGCCCCTAGAGGAGGAGGGGGGGGGAGGAGAGCCCCTGGAGGGCGAGGGGGTGGGAAGAGAGACACTAGAGGGGGTCGCGGCCAGAAAGAGCGCACCCTCACCGACTTAGGGGTGTTGTCTTCGAGGCCCTCCTCTAGTGAGGTACCCTTTGCCGAGGAGGAGGAGGACGAGGAGGAGGAGGTGGTTCGCGAGGAGGTTCAGGAGGAGGGTGAGGAGGAGGAGGAGGAGGTTGGGGAGGGGGGCGAGGAGGAGGAGGCAGGCGAGGAGGATGGTGGTGGCGGGGATGATGGTGGTGGCGGGGATGATGGTGGTGGCGGGGTTGACAACAACAAGGGGTGGTTGCGTGGTAACGCAAAGCTCCCAAAGCATGTTCCTGCTACCGAGGAGCAAAAGTGGCTCATTGAGCCCAAGGGGACAGAGTAAGTGCCACTTAATAATTTCAATAATAATTTAATTCTTTTGCTTGTCACATGCTTATATTTTTCTTTATTTTGCTTGTCACATGCTAATATTTTCATTCTTTAAATCTTTTGCAGTAACTGGACACATCCTAAAGGGGCCCGTGTTCCCAACGGCATCATCACCGTCTTGCTGAAGGAATACTGGCCGGGGTTGTACTGTCCGGATCCAGTCAGGCACCCGGACCGTCGGGTTTTGGCCACGACCTGGGAGCACTGGGAACCGGCCCCTCACGTGGAGCATGTGACCCATGCTAAGGCCGTGATCACTAATTTTTGGGTGAGTTCTCTTCACAAGCACAAGTCCATTCTGGTTTCATGAATGATTTAACTCATGGCTTCTGCCATTCTGGTTTCATGAATGATTGTAGAAATACTATCGAGTTCTTCCGGAGCACAAGGCCACTGCCGACGAGATCATGCTGCGCCAAGTGAAGAAGAAGGCCCGCCAGATGCAGTACGAGGTGCGCTGGGTGGCCATCACGCAATACTATCACGGCGTTCTTGGTGTGAAGATGCCCAAGGAAGAAGCAAAGACGGAGGACATTACCTTGGAGAGGCACGAGTACTTGGCGGTAAGTATAAAAGATTTTTCATTCCGACGTTTGTGGTATATTTCATCGTTTCGTGTTAGACATGCCATTATGCTTTCATTATGCAGGTGTGTCCAAATTGGTGTTATGGAAAAGACGAGTCCTGGGCGGCATTGGTGGATCTGTGGTGTGGTCAGGATGGAGCCTGGACGGCTACGAGCAGCAAAAAGAAGGCTAACCGAGGGAAGGAGGGAGAACATGCTCAGGGAAACTAGAACCACTTTCTCCACAAGGCACTTCATGTATGACTAACCTCATTAAACAATCTTCTTCTATTTACCGTCGCTTTCTTATGTATGACTAACCTCTGTTTGTTGGTGCAGGAGGAGAAACTGAAGCGGCCGCTCTCACACATGGAGGCGTGGGAGATCGCCCATACGCGGAGGAGGCCCAGGCCTGGCGAGGCCAAGTACTACGGCAAGACCGCGGAGAAGAAGAAGGACTACTCTGAGGCGTATCAGAAGCTACATCCTGACACACCTGACCCCATCAAGGCGCCTTTCGACGACAGGGTGGTGGTTGCCATGGGGCCGAAGGCTCATGGTCGGCAGCCGGTTTTGGATGCTGTGGTCACTCCTTCTATCTCCTTCACACAGCTCCGAGCTACCGACCCGAGCCTGAGACAGCGCACGACCACGACCACTGCGCAGTCACAGTCCCTCCTAGCCGAGCGGCACACTGTAAGTATTTTCCCTCTTATCTTCATTGCTCACTTTATTTTCCGCATTTAGATGTTTTATGAGTTCCATCGTGTCATATTGCAGGCCTACATGGAGTACGCACGCCAGGAGACCATGGCGTGGCAGGCGAAAGTTGCAGCACGCGAGGAACACATCACTCGCATGATGGAGGTTAGTTTAGCCCCTTTCATTTCACTTCCATATTTGCACTTTCATTTCTTCTGACATTCGTGTTTGCTTTGTCAATTAACATGCAGCTCGTTTTTGAGAGCATGAGGAACGGCACGATTCCTGAAATGGAAGCACCACCACCACCTGCAGGACCACAACCAGTGCTGCTTACCTTTGAGGAATTTCTAGCACAACAACCGGGGACAACGGCGGTTAGTATATCCCCAAACTATTCAACCACCGCTTATTGTTTATTCAACACAATAACATCCACTGAACATGTCTTTTCAAACATCCAGGGAACCAGTAGATCATCCGTTTGTGGTGGTGCCGGTCTTCGCATCACTCCCGAGTCACGGAGCCCGGTCACTCCGATCCACCGAGGCAGGAGCAGTGGCGGTCTTGGCGGTAGCGCTGCCGCTAGCAGTGACGACCTAGGCTTTGGCGGACTTGGCGGTAACGACCTTGGCGGTGGTGGTGGACGTACTGGTGCTTAAGCTCTTTTACGCTACTTCCGATGACTTGTGTGCTTCTTAGCTAGATGCTTATGTTTCTGATATGCTTTTGTTGTTGGTTGTGAGGATGTGATGGTGGTGGTGTTGGTTGTGAGAACATATATATTTATGATGCTCTTGATGGTGGTGCTGTTGGTTGTGATGGTGGTGCTGTGCATGTCTATTTCGTTGTATATACCTGCTATTTGAATTGAAATGAATTGATATGAAACAGGAAAAAGGGAAAAAAATCAGACGAACACTACGCCGACGGCTTAGCCATCGGCATAGACAGTGTGCGAGTTACCAGTTGCCGCCACGTGGCACCTCTGCCGACGGTCTAGCCGTCGGCGTAGTTTTGCCATATGCCGACGGCCTAGCCGACGACGTAGCTACGCCCCAGGAAAATGCTAGCGACCGCCACCTGGCTATAGATATGCCGACGGCCTAGCCGACGGCGTAGTTGTGACAGATGCCGACGGCCTAGCCGACGGCGTCGCTACGCCTCGGGAATTGTCAGTGAGAGCCACGTGGCCAGCCTACGCCGACGGCGAGGCCGTCGGCGTAGCTTCGCCACGTGGCGGTCACTGGTTGGGAGGCTCTTGACGACGGCGCCGTCGGACGCCATTTGGCGTGGAACTATGCCGACGGCCTGAGCCGTCGGCATAGTTGTACGGACGCCGTCGGGGTAGGCATCTATGCCGACGGTTACCTGGGGTACGCCGACGTATATGTTCCGACGGCCCTACGCCGACGGTGGCCGTCGGCATAGGTCTATCCCGACGGGAATCAGGCCTATGCCGACGGCCTGAGCCGTCGGCATAGGGGTTTATTCTGGTAGTGAGGAGCGGTCTAGGTAGCAAAATGAATCGATGAAGTCTGATACCTATCCATCATAATAATTCAACCTGTCTGGCCAATACACTGACAATAGAAGTACTAGGCTATACACTTAGCGTATCTCTAACCGGTCCATTATCATTTAAAGGAGCAAACGGTGGAGTAAGTTTAATTCCTTAAATTTTTACCCACTAACGGTGGTCGGACGTAACTAATCCCTCAAATTGAACTCCTCAAACAAAGTAACCCCACATGGAGGTCTCTCCACATCTTCTTCTTATTCCCTCTTGCTTCTTCTTCTTTTCGGCGACTAGCATAGACAAGGACAACATCATGTCGGGAGATGCACTTGGGATGTGGCGAGGCACACGCACGCGCAAGCGTGACACATCCGACGGTTGTTTGTGTGCACACTCACGCGGCAGCAACACACATGCATACTCAGCAGCAGCAGCAACACACATGCATAATCAGCAGTAACAACACACATGCATACTTAGCAGCAGCAACACGCGCATGCGCGCGTACACACGCGAGTTATTGTTTCCACCCATGTCCACGTATTCGATCGGCGCGTCGTGGTCCTCCCCATGTTCTGGTCTTGCTAGCGCTTGTCTTGGGAGATGACAGCTCGCAGATGAAGGCAACGATGCCGGGCAGCGGGAGCAAACAATGACATGGGGACGCAAGAGGGTGTTGGAGGATGAACGACATAATTTTATGAAGTTTGTCGCCGTCGGTGAGGGTCGCCGGAGTTGAGAGGGTGTTGGGGGTGGGGTTCCATTTTCCCGATCACCAGGCCAGCCGTGTGAGTTCCGGCAACGACAGACGAAAGAAAAGAAATGAATATTTTTTAAGAAGCCGTGTCACCAAGAAGTGAAAATAGGAGAGTTTGAAGACGGAGTAAACTTACACTAGTAGAAAACATGCCATCAGTCCCGGTTCCAGAGGGCCTTTAGTCCCGGTTCTGTAACCGGGACAAAACGATCGGGACTAATGCCCATCACTTTTAGTCCCGGTTGGCTTACGAACCGGGACTAAAGGAGCTCCACGAGGCTGCCGTGGGGCGCCCAGGCAGGAGGACCTTTAGTCCCGGTTGGTAACACCGACCGGGACTAAAAGGCAGCCACGCGTCAGCAGCTGCCAGGCGCTGGTGTTTTTTTTTTGAAATGAAGGGTTTAGGGGTTTTGGAGGGTTTAGGGGTTTTCATATTGTGTTTCCCACTTTTATTTTTGTGTTTACCCTTCAATTCTTTTCATTTAGGGTTTCATCTTTATTTAATGTTATCCATTCGACTCGACGCTAGCTACTACATATAGCAATGAAGGAACCATTACACAAGATCGTCATGAACATATATAGAGAGAAGTGACCTCTCTTTCTCCGTGCTTGGTCGAACAACGAGTTTTCGTATATCTATCCGATGCTACTACATATATACAATATAACATCTCTTACAATCCCTGACATCATTTACCTAAATCAATTTGCAATTCCATATGGTATTCTCCGTGTTCAGGTATGACGTGGTCAACAAAGAATCCCGCCAATTCCTCTTGAATTGCTCATATGTGATCATGTGGTAGGAGTTCATCCCGCATCTCCCGGACCTAATTTAAAGAAGGGGGTCAATAAATATATATGAATGAAACTCAACACAATTGATGGTAATAAAATAAAATTGTGAATATTGTTTACGTACTTCAAGTTGTTGGTCAGAGAAGCCCCGCTCAGAAGTCGAGTGGCGCATGAACTCACAAACGTAGTATCCACATAAATGATTCCTGGGTGCCTGCAACAAGCACTTTACGAGAATAGAGTTCAATCAAACTGATAATCAAACATGATAATGGTATTGATGAAACTAGAATCAATGAGAGATGCGCGGAACTAGCTAGTACTACTTACTTTGGGGTGTGTAAATCGTAGCTCCTTCTTCAGACCCGAAACCATTGTGGTGAACTTTTTCCAAACCCTGCCCGGCAAAGAAAATGATTACTTGATATCAGGAAATGAACGAAAGTTGCCGATATGGTGCGATAATGATTGAACTTACTTCTGAAGCATTTCACTCATGTCCGCCCACAACTTAGGATCTTTACGTCTCGAGTCTAAGACAGTTACTACTCCCTGTTGACACCTGATTTTGGCACGATGCAAAATGCAGTAAAGATGGACTCAAACTAAAAGGTTTTTTATACAAGAAAGTTCATATTGCCAAGTGAAACAACCTGGATTACACTTGGATTGTCATGTAGATGTTCTGAGTGCTTTTTGGTCGATTACGCCTCCAAGACAACCTTGGATGAAGGAATGCTCTACATGGATTGTCTTCGTCTCGTCGAGCTGATCAATTTTGATATATAAATCATCTCAATCCGAGTTCGTATGCAGAAGTTAGAAGCAAAACACTGCGGACTGACCCTGAGCAAAAGTATGGCGCGAGGGACCAGACACTCACCTGGATGGTGTCTGATGGGTCGTGCGAGCAATTAGGCCCTCAAGACGGCCTTGAATCGAAAAATCTTCAACA
This sequence comes from Elymus sibiricus, assembly GCA_039707655.1. Lineage (NCBI taxonomy): Eukaryota > Viridiplantae > Streptophyta > Magnoliopsida > Poales > Poaceae > Elymus > Elymus sibiricus. The sequence goes on from CM077669.1 coordinate 492,999,143, forward strand.
CGGAAAAGTTTCGTCTCGTCGAATCGGTCGATTTTGATATATAAATCGTCCAAATCTGAGGTCGTATGCAACCTGCAGAGGCGAAACAATTTCAGGCTGTGTTTTCATTCGAGAAATCCGAGTGAAAATATAGCTATCCGAGTGAAGGCTTGATGACCGAGTGAAAAGTTTCCATCCAAGTGAAACTTCGGACAAGGAGTCCAGGTACATGAATTCCGAGTGGAAAAATTGCTGTCCGAGTGAGAAATTTCACTCGACCGACTAAAGGACTCCAAATCCGAGTGATTCAACTAGAAGGTAAAGATTAGCCTATATGGTCATCTAGATGGCCTCGGATGGAAAAGTGCTCAACATGAAAGTTGTTCGTAACGTCGAAACGGTCAACTTTTCTTTTAAAGTCATTATCATCTGAGATAGTATACGGCCTGCAGAGACGCTACAACACTCGGACGGTCCAGTCCGCTACATGACCGAGTCCGATTCAAAGTTAAAGATGACCTCGTGGAGTATTCAAGATGGCTTTATTTGGGAAAGTGATAAACATACGGATTGTTGGCCTCGTCGAGGCACACAAAATTGATGTTTGGACCGTCTCCATCGGAGGTCATATGTAGATTCCACGGCCCACGCAAGGAGCAAGACAGAAGATTGGGCCAGATTTGGGCTGAATCCGAGTGGGACTAGAACTAGGACTGTAGGACGTGAATTGATGTAATTTTCTTGTAAGGAAAGCCTAGATGAATCCTTTTCTTGTACGGGAAGTCCAGCCGCCTCTTATATATGTTGGGGGTGACGGCCGATTGAACAACACACAATCGAACAAATCAATATACTACTTTTTACCCTAGCTTTTACATCTCTCCCTTGTTCTTTCTCTCTCGTTCTTCGTTCGTTCTTCGTGTTGAAGGGCAGCGATCCTTGAGGATCTAGGGGCAGGCGAACCGACCTAGGGCAGCCCATAGCCGCCGCACTCCCTGACGGGGTCCCTCCCGAGCGTGCGGGGTTTCGGGTCTGCAAAAGCGTCCGCCGGCTGTCTTGCGTATCGCGCTGCCGGACGGTCCTCCTTCGACGTGAGCTGCGGTGCATCACCCCCGGCGTCGAGGGTACACGGTGACGTGTTCGTGTGTCAACACACTTTTTGGCGACTCCGCTAGGGAACGAAGATCCATCATCATCATCATCCATCATGTCTGATCTTCCCAAGCCGAGTGAAGTAGACGCCGATAACATCATTAAGCCCAGTCTTGATGAGTTATCCGCCGATCATCGCCAAGCTTATGAGGAGTACAAGAAGGCTCGTGAGGAGAAGGAGCTGCAAGAATTCCTGGCAAAATTCAAGAAGGATCGCCATGGCAATGTCACTCCGATTGGAGAAATCAAGTTCCCTCCTCTTCACGATGAGCAGGTTAAACCCTCTGTAAGTACTACCTTTTCTCAAGAGTAGTGGGCTGAGATTGAGAGTCGTATTGCTGATGGTAATAATTTGGTCTATCAAACTTTCATAGAAAATACCAATGCTCAGAAAAATATGCCTCAATCGTCTAGTGGTAATATTGGTGTGGCTGCTAGTGTAGAAAAACCTAATCTGTGTTTACCTCTTTCATCGGCACCTCCCATGCTGATGAATTATTATCCTACCCACACCAATCAGATAGTGGCTGCACCCGCTAATCCCATCATGAGCATGCCAAGTTCGGTGCCAATACCGAACCAAGCTTTACCTATAGGTGCAAACACTCGGCCACAGCCGAACTATGGTTCGGCATATGTGCCACAGTTCCTGCCTACTGCTAGTAATTCTACTCCTCCCATCCCACAGCAGCAAGCTTCACCGTCTACTACGGACGATGCTTTAGCTAATTTTAGAGAGGAGATGGCTAAGATGCTTCGAGAGAATTTTGGAGTTGAGTTACCTCGGAATCGGATTTACCAAAAACTGTACCCCGAGTACTTTGATGCTGTCCAGTGCCCTCCGGGATATAAAATTCTAGATTTTGTTAAGTTCAATGGAGAGGGCACAAAAACCACATGGGAGCATGTTAGTCAATACTTAGCACAATTGGGTGAGGCAGGCTCGCTGAATGAATTGAAAGTGCGTTTGTTTCCTTTATCCTTAACTGGTACTGCATTCTCATGGTTCTCTTCTCTACCACATGGTTCCATTCGTGTGTGGTCGCAGCTAGAGCAGAAATTTCATGATCACTTTTATAGCTGTGACAATGAACTTAAGTTATCACATCTTACATCGATTAAGTAGAAAAATGATGAACCGGTCTCCGATTACGTCAAGAGATTTAGAGATACAAAGAACCAGTGCTATAGTTTGGTGATAACCGGGAGGGATTTGGCTGACCTTGTGCTCAGTGGTTTGAAAACTCACATTAGGGAAAAGCTAGAAGGATATGAGTTCTTAAGTATCAACCAAGTCTTGCAAAGAGCTTTGGCTCAGGAGAGTCGAAGCAAAGATCTCAAGGAGGTGCATAGATATAAAACTGATCGTCCTAAGATGAATATGGTTGAGTATGGTAGTGATCACTCGGATGATGAAGGTGATATGTATGCTGCTGAATTTGTTTGGCCATCTAAGGCCAAACCATTTACTTGCAATGACCTGAAACCGATCATAAGAATCGTGATGAAGAGATGAAGTTTACTTTTAACATTGCTAAGTGTGACAAAATATTTGATGCTTTGCTGCAAGCTAAGATCATTAGGATATCTCATACTTTACCGTCGTTTGAAGAGCTGAAACAGCGTGCTTATTGCAAATATCATAATTATTTTTCTCATGCTACTAATGATTGCAATGTTTTCCGACGACAGATACAATCGGCCATTAATGACGGACGATTGAACTTTTCTGAGATGCAAGTTGATAAGCAACCCTTCCCAATGAACACTCTGGATTTGGAGGGGAAAAAGTTGCTCATTCGGCCGGAGGTAGCCGAATCTGCTAATAAAACTAATGTCATTGTTGGTGAGCGCAGGAAAAGCAAGGAGGACAGCAAGGTCTTGGGGAGGCAGGTTGTGCTTGACAAGCAACCCGATGGCAAGGAAGTAATCAAGATCACCATCAAGAATCCTGCACTCGGGGGGCAACCACAGGTGCAACAAGACACGTGTTAAATTTGTTAAACCCAAGAGTCCAGAAGTTGGCAAGTGGAAGAGGAATGAAGTTAAGGTACAACGTAAGCGAATCAAGCCAACTTTTGATATGCTGCTGTCCAAATATGCAAATCAGTTGGCCGGTTCTAGCTCTAATCGGTCATCGTATCTGAAGCGACCAAGGTCACCATCAGCTGATATGTTCAGTCGGTATGCAAAACCGACTGGATCAAGGGTGCCGTTTCCACAAGAACAACGACAACCTGTTTGGGATCGACTTGGATGCTCGTATGAAAACCGACTGAACATTGGTGCCCATCACTCGGTTGGTCAAAATATGCCACCGAGTGAAAACTATCCGAGTGTAAGAATGCACCCGGGTGGAAGTTATCTGAATGGAAGAATACGGCCGAGTGGATTCTACTCAGTTGAACATCCGAGTGGATTTCATCCGAGTAAAAAGGTGCGCCCGAGTGAAAACTTCGTAGGCCAGAGAAGTCAACAAGAGTGGCGTGTCAAGTTGCCAAGTGTTGCAGCAGTGGAGTCAGGAAAAGGCAAGGAAAATATCAATGTTGACTCACTCGTCTTGGGCACTGAAACATTCACCACACAACAGCCGACTGTGCATAGCAACCCAACTGAGCTGATACTTGTTATCGCGCCAAAGCACTCGGCTAATGATCATGAAGCAAGTACCAGCCAAGTGAAGCCAATTGATCCTAAATACACTCAGCCAAGGTGGTGTCCTTCAGGGCTAACAAAGACACAAAAGAGGAAACTACAGAGGTCGAGAAATCAAGAGATGGCAGAACAAGAGGCCGAGAAGCAAAGGGACAAGTTGTTCAATGTCACTCGGCCCATGGTACCAGCAAAGCAAGTGTGGAAGCCTAAACCAATACAAGATATAGTGGCTTCTACATCTATCATAGTAGCACTTATACCGCCAAAAGAAGATGATGCAACCGTTCTCACATCGTCCACGTTACCTATTACTTCTCCTTCACTCGGACAGAATTCAGATTTGGTGGACGCGCACGAGGAGGAAGACGATCTGTTGGACTATGAGTCTACACCGGTTCATGAAGGTATGGATATCAATATGGTGTATTACTTACCCGCTGAATTCCGTGCTGTAGATGAAGAAGGGGAAGTGGCTCAGCTGGATTTTGGCCCCAAAAATGCAATATTCGAGAAGCCAAAAGAACCAGTGACGCACTTGAAACCATTGTACCTCAGAGGTCATATCAATGGATCACCACTCACTCGGATGCTTGTTGATGGTGGTGCTGTGGTGAATCTCATGCCCTATTCGGTCTTCAAGAAATTGGGTTTGCCCGATGATGAATTAATCAAGACCAATATGGTGCTTAATGGGTTTGAAGGCAAAGAGAAAACTGAAGCCAAAGGTGTGATGTATGTGGAGCTTACAGTCGGGAGCAAAACTTTGGCTACTGCATTCTTTGTCGCTGAGGTGCAAGGTAACTACAACGTCATACTAGGCCGTGATTGGGTTCATGCAAACCAATGCGTGCCATCTACTATGCACCAGTTTTTGATCCAGTGGGTTGATGATGAGGTGGAAGTCATTCATGCGGATAACTCGGCTTGTGTGGCTTTGGCCGATGCATCGGTGGATTGGCAACATCCCAATGCTACTTGCTTGACGGGACGCGACTTGTCAGAGTTTGATTTCCTCAGCGCAACGAAGAATGGCTTTATGCCCGTCTCTTTAAAGCCGATTGGTGGCAATCGGCTCCAAGGTATGATATGTTTAAATGGATTCTAATTCCGAGTGGTTGCAGAAACGTCTTGCAAAATATCGGTCTAGCGAGAACGATATGTATGAATCTATAGAGGAGTTGGATGACATGGATAAATTAGGACAAGGTTTTACGTCGGCCGATCCATTAGAAGAGGTAGATATAGGAGATGGTTCAGTCACTCGGCTGACTTTTGTAAACAAGAATTTGAAAGCCGATTGTAAAGCTGAGTTGATCGGGCTATTGAAAGAATATGTTTGTTGCTTTGCATGGGAATATCATGAGATGCCAGGTTTAAGCCGAGAGCTAGTGGAGCATCGGTTACCTATAAAGGCCGGTTTTAGACCTTACAAACAGTCGGCCAGAAAATTTAATCCAAAAACATATGACCGGATCAAGGAGGAGATCGGTCGGTTGCTCAAAGCTAATTTCATTCGACCTTGCAGGTATGCCGAGTGGATCTCTAACATTGTGCCGGTGGAGAAGAAAGGATCCGGCAAGTTAAGGGTGTGCATTGATTTCAGAGATTTGAACAGAGCTACACCCAAAGATGAGTATCCCATGCCAATAGCCGACATGCTTATTAATGATGCTTCTGGACATAAGGTTATTAGCTTTCTTGATGGTAATGCGGGTTACAATCAAAATTTTATGGCCGAAGAGGACATGTCCAAGACAGCCTTTTGTTGCCCTGGTTTCCTTGGTTTATTCGAGTGGACAGTGATGACATTCGGATTAAAACATGCTGGTGCCACATATCAAAGGGCTATGAATTTAATTTTCCATGATTTACTCGGTATTATACTTGAAGTCTATATTGATGATATTGTTGTCAAATCGGATGCTTTTAAGTCTCATTTAGACGATTTGCGTTTACCTTTTGAAAGAATGAAAACATACGGACTGAAGATGAATCCTTTGAAGTGTGCATTCGGCGTGTCGGCTGGAAAGTTTTTGGGTTTCATTATTCATGAGAATGGCGTAGAAATTGATCCCAAAAAGATAGAAGCTATACAAAAAGTGGAGGCTCCAACATGCAAGAGAGATATGCAAAAATTCCTTGGCAAGGTCAATTATTTGAGAAGGTTCATAGCTAATTTGTCAGGGAAGGTTGATGCATTCACTCCTATCCTTCGGTTAAAGAATGATGCTGATTTTACTTGGGGGGCAAAACAGCAAGAGGCATTTGACATGATGAAGACTTATTTGAGCACTCCTCCGGTGATGAAAGCACCCAAACATAAAGAGCCCTTTAGGCTTTACATTGCGGCGGAGGAAGGTGTTATTGGTGCTGTGTTGACTCAAGAAACCGAAGGAAGAGAGCATACTATTACATATCTGAGCCGACGCTTATTGGACGCCGAGACAAGGTATACATTTATTGAAAAATTATGCCTCTGTTTATATTATGCTTGCACAAAACTGAGACATTACCTAGTGTTGAGTGCATGCATAGTAGCTTGTCAAACCGATGTCATTAAGTACATGTTGCATAGGCCAATTCTTAGTGGTAGAATTGGCAAGTGGGCTTATGCTTTAATTGAGTATGATTTGGCTTATGAATCTCTAAAATCCATGAAAGGCCAAATTGTTGCTAATTTTATTGTTGAGCATCAGATTAATGACAAGCATGATGTTGATATAAACCTTGTCTCATTAGTGCCATGGAGGTTATATTTTGATGGTTCAGTTTGTAGCAATGGCCAAGGTGTTGGTATTGTTTATGTATCTCCTCATGGTGCTGTTTTTGAAGCCTCATGCCAACTGGAATATTTTTGCACAAATAATCAAGCCGAATATGAAGCATTGTTATTTGGTTTAGAGATGTTGCTCGCTGTAGGTGCTACACATGTTGAGGTTTTTGGTGATTCATTATTAGTAGTGTAGCAAGTGTCCAAAGTCTTTCAATGTTTAGACGAATCACTTAATGTTTATCTTGATAAGTGTCTAGATACGATTTCTACTTTGGATTATTTTAGCATTGCTCATATATCTAGACATGACAATTGGAGAGCAAATGAGTTGGCACAACAAGCATCCGGCTATCATATTGCTCATGGCATGTTTCATATTTCTCAGAAGCCGATGTCCTGTCTTGCTAATATGGGAGAGGCCGAACCAGAGCCCACTGATTCGGTCACTAACAATAAATCTAGTGCAGCTGAAAATCATGACTGGAGGAAGCCCATTATTGATTACTTGTGTAATCCGAGTGAAAGGGTGGACATGGCTGTTCGGCATATGGCTTTCAAATATACAATGAGAGATGATGGTCTTTATCGCCGAATGGTTGAAGATGTTCTTTTGAAGTGTTTGGACGAGGACCAAGCAAGAGTTGCTATGGGAGAGGTACATGAAGGCATTTGTGGTATTCATCAGTCGGGACCCAAAATGAAATGGCTCTTACGACGTGCTGGATTTTATTGGCCGACTATGATCAATGATTGCTTCAGGTATTATAAAGGCTGTGAAGCTTGTCAAAATTTTGGTGATATTCAGTTGGCTCCTGCTGCTATGTTACATCCTATTATCAAGCCGTGGCCTTTTAGAGGATGGGGTTTAGACTTCATTGGACAAATTCATCCATCTTCTTCAAAGGGGCATCGGTTCGTGTTGGTGGCAACCGATTATTTCACTAAATGGTCTGAAGCAGTACCTCTCAAGAACATGACACATACGGAGGTAATTCAATTCATAACCGAACACATTATTCATAGATTCGGCATTCCTCAGACGTTGACTACAGATCAAGGTTCATCTTTCATGTCACATCAAGTTAGAGAATTTGCCGAATCATATAACATAAAGTTGCTCAATTCATCTCCGTATTATGCCCAAGTTAATGGACAAGCTGAGTCTAGCAACAAAATATTGATTAAGCTCATCAAGAAGAAGATTGAGGATAATCCAAGAAAATGGCATGAGTTGTTGTTTGAGGCTTTATGGGCACATAGAATCTCAAGGCATGGTGCTACGAAGGTAACTCCGTATGAGCTAGTATACGGTCAAGAGGCTGTTTTACCAGTGGAAGTAAATTTGAGTGCTTTGAGAATAGCCAAACAAAATGATTTATCGGCAGTGGACTTTTATGATTTGATGATGGACAATATTGATGAGGTTGCTGATAAACGTTTGGCTGCATTAAAGGCCATAGAGAAAGACAAGTTGAGGGTAGCAAGAGCTTACAATAAAAAGGTCAAGTTGAAGAATTTTCAAGTTGGCGATCTTGTGTGGAAAGTGATTCTGCCGATTGGTTCTAGAGATAGAAAATTCGGGAAGTGGTCTCCAAACTGGGAAGGTCCTTTTAGGATTGCAAGAATAGTTCCTGGAAATTCATATTTGATGGAATCCATACAAGGAGTATTATTACCTCGAGCTCTCAATGGCAGATATTTGAAGAAGTACCACCCGAGTGTGTGGCAAGAAGCCTAATTAAACATGGTCGATACATAATTATCGCCCTGAGAAATATAGATGGCCGATGGAGTGTTGACATAGTCCTTAGAACAAACATGGTGCAAATTATTTTTCAGCATGCAAGCTTTGCCGAAAAACAGGGGGGCATGTGTTGACACCTGATTTTGGCACGATGCAAAATGCAGTAAAGATGGACTCAAACGAAAAGGTTTTTTATACAAGAAAGTTCATACTGCCGAGTGAAACAACCTTGATGTTTAGGCCATCACCATTCGGCATCATTTCAAGGGCCAAATTACACTTGGATTGTCATGTAGATGTTCTGAGTGCTTTTTGGTCGATTACGCCTCCAAGACAACCTCGGATGAAGGAATGCTCTACATAGATTGTCTTCGTCTCGTCGAGCTAATCGATTTTTATAAATAAATCATCTCAATCTGAGTTCGTATGCAGAAGTTAGAAGCAAAACACTGCGGACTGACCCTGAGCAAAAGTATGGCGCGAGGGACCAGACACTCACCTGACATCATCTACCTAAATCAATTTGCAATTCCATATGGTATTCTCCGTGTTCAGGTATGACGTGGTCAACAAAGAATCCCGCCAATTCCTCTTGAATTGCTCGTATGCGATCATGTGGTAGGAGTTCATCCCGCATCTCCCGGACCTAATTTAAAGAAGGGGGTCAATACATATATATGAATGAAACTCAACACAATTGATGGTAATAAAATAAAATTGTGAATATTGTTTACGTACTTCAAGTTGTTGGTCAGACAAGCCCCGCTCAGAAGTCGAGTGGTGCATGAACTCACAAACGTAGTATCCACATAAATGATTCCCGGGTGCCTGCAACAAGCACTTTACGAGAATAGAGTTCAATCAAACTAATAATCAAACATGATAATGGTATTGATGAAACTAGAATCAATGAGAGATGCGCGGAACTAGCTAGTACTACTTACTTTGGGGTGTGTAAATTGTAGCTCCTTCTTCAGACCCGGAACCATTGTGGTGAACTTTTTCCAAACCCTGCCCGGCAAACAAAATGATTACTTGATATCAGGAAATGAACGAAAGTTGCCGATATGGTGCGATAATGATTGAACTTACTTTTGAAGCATTTCACTCATGTCCGCCCACAACTTAGGATCTTTACGTCTCGAGTCTAAGACAGTTACTACTCCCTGTTGACACCTGATTTTGGCACGATGCAAAATGCAGTAAAGATGGACTCAAACGAAAAAGTTTTTTATACAAGAAAGTTCATATTGCCGAGTGAAACAACCTTGATGTTTAGGCCATCACCATTCGGCATCATTTCAAGGGCCAAATTACACATGGATTGTCATGTAGATGTTCTAAGTGCTTTTTGGTCGATTACGCCTCCAAGACAACCTTGGATGAAGGAATGCTCTACATGGATTGTCTTCGTCTCGTTGAGCTGATCAATTTTGATATATAAATCATCTCAATCTGAGTTCGTATGCAGAAGTTAGAAGCAAAACACTGCGGACTGACCCTGAGCAAAAGTATGGCGCGAGGGACCAGACACTCACCTGGATGGTGTCTGATGGGTCGCGCGAGCAATTAGGCCCTCAAGACGGCCTTGAATCGAAAAATCTTCAACACGGAAAAGTTTCGTCTCGTCGAATCGGTCGATTTTGATATATAACTCGTCCAAATCCGAGGTCGTATGCAACCTGCAGAGGCGAAACAAGTTCAGGCTGTGTTTTCATTCGAGAAATCCGAGTGAAAAGCTTATCATCCGAGTGAAAATATAGCTATCCGAATGAAGGCTTGATGACCGAGTGAAAAGTTTCCATCCGAGTGAAACTTTGAACAAGGAGTCCAGGTACATGAATTCCGAGTGGAAAAATTGCTGTCCGAGTGAGAAATTTCACTCGACCGACTAAAGGACTCCAAATCCGAGTGATTCAACCAGAAGGTAAAGATTGGCCTATATGGTCATCTAGATGGCCTCGGATGGAAAAGTGTTCAACATGAAAGTTGTTCGTAACGTCGAAACGGTCAACTTTTCTTTTCAAGTCATTATCATCTGAGATAGTATACGGCCTGGAGAGACGCTACAACACTCGGACGGTCCAATCCGCTACATGACCGAGTCCGATTCAAAGTTAAAGATGACCTCGTGGAGTATTCAAGATGGCTTTATTTGGGAAAGTGAACAACATACAGATTGTTGGCCTCGTCGAGGCACACAAAATTGATGTCTGGACCGTCTCCGTCGGAGGTCATATGCAGATTCCACAGCCCACGCAAGGAGCAAGACAGAAGATTGGGCCAGATTTGGGCTGAATCCGAGTGGGACTAGAACTAGGACTCTAGGACGTGAATTGATGTAATTTTCTTGTAAGGAAAGCCTAGATGAATCCTTTGCTTGTACGGGAAGTCCAGCCGCCTCTTATATATGTTGGGGGTGACGGCCGATTGAACAACACACAATCGAACAAATCAATCTACTACTTTTTACCCTAGCTTTTACATCTCTCCCTTGTTCTTTCTCTCTCGTTCTTCGTTCGTTCTTCGTGTTGAAGGGCAGCGATCCACGAGGCTCTAGGGGCGGGCGAACCGACCTAGGGCAGACCATAGCCGCCGCACTCCCTGACGGGGTCCATCCCGGGCGTGAGGGGTTTCGGGTCTGCAAAAGCGTACGCCGGCTGTCTTGCGTATCGCGCTGCCGGACGGTCCTCCTTCGACGTGAGCTGCGGTGCATCACCCCCGGCGTCGAGGGTACACGGTGACGTGTTCATGTGTCAACACTCCCCCGTCAAGCTTAATGGATAGAAGAATGAAGTGCAAGCTGCGCACGCATAACTCATCAATTACACTTAACCTCGAGTAAGCGAAACTGAATATGCACAAGACAGTAACACTCACTTGAAGTTGTAAGGAAAGAGTATTTCCCTTTTGTTTTGATGTCGAAGGAATGCTTTTAGCAAGTTTTCCTCAGTATCTTTGGCTCTTTTTTGTACCACCCATTCATTTACGGTATTTGGGCTAATGAACCCAATGTCATAGATTTGTCCTCTTTTGCATTCGACGATCTTCAATCTGCATAATATAGTGAGGATAATTATATATAATAATATAGCTGAGTATAGACTTAATTACAGAAGTAATACTTACAGAAATAGCAAGTCACGAGAGTTTTGTCGAGGGCGTCTTGATTGAATAACTGAAATAATTCCACAAATTGAACGTACATCACATCGACTCCAATTAAATCGTGCTCATCTTTAATTCCCAGCAACATACTGTCGGTCCCATCCTTGCTGCAAGTTTCCAAGTACCAGTCATGCAATCTTCGCATCATCATTGGTAGATGCGGGAGCTGGTCAGGTTTGACGAGAGGCTTCCCGTGCTCGTATGTAAAGGGCGCTACTACCTCAGCCATTTCAAATTGTACATCATCGCCCACGTAATCACCAAGAGCGGTACCGAGAGCTAGCCCCAGATGATTAGCGGTATCGCTAGACACCTTGAGCGGGGGGCACGATTGCTTCTCCTGTTCGCCGAGCTGGGGAATTGTTTTCCCACTTCGTCTTGCAGCACTGGTAGTACTTCCCGACTGTCGCGCTTCATCATATGTCTTTCCAATACAACGGTCATAGTTGGATTGCGGCGGAGGCGGTGGTGGTCGCTTAAGGGCATCCAGAGTGCGCTTCCCTTTCACCGGATCTATTATTTCCTTCGGAGGTGGACGTTTCCGTTCAAAATGGGCCTGCACTTCGGCAGCCCCGATGTCCGTGTTTTCCTCGTTAGTCCTCTCATATGGTAACTTTGGAAGAGCCCTGAGGCTTGGACCAGCTCTGAATTTTTTGCCTGTTGTATTGCTAGCCGCCATAGCGGCGGCGCCTCTCTTCCACCGTTGCTGAGGCGGCGGAGTCCGCTGACGCGCCGGAGACAGCTGAGGCGGAAGAGGACTCTGCTGAGGGGCCTCCTCCGCCGGAGACGGCTGAGGCAGCGGAGACAGCTCATGCGCCGGAGACGACTCAGGCAGCTGAGATGGCTGAGCTGGACTGTGAGGAGTCTGTTGAGGGACCTCCTCCGGCTGAGTCTGCTGAGGCGGCGTCCAGTTTGGAAGCAGAATGTTTTCCTTTCTCCATAGATAGGTAGTCCTTAAGGCATTTTCAAGAAGAGTCTCCCCTTCACCTGTAGGGTACTCAAGCTCCAGCCCCTTAAATCCATCCATTATTTCATCCACCCCGACAATAGGAAAGCCAGCTGGAACCGGAGTGAAATGGAAAGTTGCATTAGGTCGAGGAGGTAAGACATAGCCGACCGCCACCTTCAAGGTCAGGTTATGGCATTTCGCCATTAGCACACAATGTTCATTATCCTTGATACCATCCACGAGGTAGCGAGGAGCTGTGCTATCAGGCTGAATGAGCTCCGTGGAAGGCACACTGCTTCTCCGTTGAGATGGTGGGGTACCATCGTGGGTAGTATCCAATGAAGGATCTTCGTGCCGCTGAGATGGTGAGCCGGTAGCTCGCTGGCTCTCAAGTGCCTCTAGTTTCGCTAATCTTTCATTGATCTTCTGCATTTCGCTTGCTTCCTCTTTCTTCTTTCTCTGTCAGCTTCTATAACCAGTGCTGTCGGGAAACCCATGCACCCACGGAACGGAGCCTGATGTGCCTCGTGTTCGTCCAGGGTGTTCAGGATTCCCGAGGGCCATTGACAGCTCGTCCTTCTCTCTGTCGGGATGGAACCTCCCTTCTAGCGCTTTCTTGATTGCTTCCTCAAGATTTTTGACGGGTGTTTCAAGTTGAGCTTTCGTCCAAACACACTTCCCTGATTCTGGGTCCAAAGTTCCCCCAACCCCGAAGAACCAAATCCTTGCCCGATCTGGCCAGTGCAATGTCGCTGGTTGGACATCTTTAGCAAGCAGATCTTGCTCAGCTTTGTCCCACGTAGGCCGGGCTTTGCTATAGCCACCTGACCCCGTAACATGGTGATAGTGCTTCTTTGCAGCATTTTGCTTATTTATATGTGACCTTTGCTTGGCGTTCTCCGATTTCTTGTAGGCTACAAATGCGGGCCAGTGATCTTTTATCTTCAAGTATTGACCGGTGAATTCTGGAGTCTCGTCTTTGTCGACAAACTTTCTGTTCAATAGTTTCTTCCAGTACTTGAATAGTTCTGCCATCTTCTTACGAGCAAACGCCTTGACCTTTCGCTGTATAACTGGGTTATTTGGATCCTCCTCTGGCGGTAGGCTGAAATTTCTCATCAGCGAGTTCCAAAGATCATCTTTCAGTCTATCGTGGACATAAGGAACTTCAGGGTCCTTCTTCTTATTCCATTCTTGGAAGCTGATCGGGACGCTGTCCCTAACAATAACTCCGCACTGATGTATAAAGTTGTCCTTGGTCCACTTGGGAGCAATCGGTTGGCCTTCTGGAGAGACTTCTTCGATCGTGAACCTTTCATCCGGGTCCAACCTTTTCTTCGGGCCTCGTCTCCTTACCGAAGTTTGGCTCGATCCGGAGGGCTAAAAGAAGAAAGAAGCGTTAATATATGTACATACAAAATAATTAATGCATCTAGTCAGCAGAGGCTTTATATATATATATATATATATATATATATATATATATATATATATATATATATATATATATATATATATATATATATATATACCTCGCCGGACATTGAAACGGTTAAGGCTCCCTTCTCCATTCGATCACCGGAGCCGTCATGATATCCTTCCTCCTCCATTCGATCACCGGAGCCATCATGATCTCCTTCCTCCTCCATTGGATCACCGGAGCCGTCATCCTCTCTTTCCTCACCATCGGTGTCGTTGAGAAATGACAAGGTGATATCACCTACGTCGCGGATTATATCCCCCAACAACTCTTCTTTTTCTAAGTCTCTGTGATCCATAGTTTCTGCAAATATTACAACATGGCAATATACAACCATGAGAGATGGATTAGTGGCAAACATAGACTTAATCACAACAAGGAATCATATGCATATGAGCAATGGATTAGTGGCAAACATCATGCAAAGTTCACAAGTTTTATAACAGTAAGTTCACAAGTTTTATAACAGTCAAACCATTTTAGTAACATTTTTGTCATCAAGTATATATCAACTATAGGAATGGGAGCTTCACATTTTCATTTTAAAAAAGTAGCTTCATATTTTCATTTCAAAAAAAGACTCGCTTCACATTTTCATTTAACAAAAATACTACCTTCACATTTTCATTTCAAAAAAAGACTTGCTTCACATTTTCATTTAACAAAAATACTACCTTCACATTTTCATTTCAAAAACAGAGCACATTTCCACAAATCATCTCATCTCTCAAAATGGGAGCTTCACATATTCATTTCAAAATTTAACTCATCATGCATATGCAAAATTTAACATTTGTTTCTCTATCTAAAAAAAGCTAAAAAAATTCTCTTCCATCTCATCTCATCTCCACAAAACATCTATCTATCACATTGAGTTATTACATTTCATCCATCTATCTATTCATCTAAAAAAACAGAGCACATTTCCACAAAACATCTCATCTCATCTCCACAAAACATCTCATACATCTCATACATCTCATCTCATCTCATCTCATCTCATCTAAAAAAACAGAGCACATCTAAAAAAACAGAGCACATTTCATACATCTCATCTCATCTCATCTCATTATGCAACTACAATTCATCTATCTATTCGTCTAAAATTTATCTCATCTCATTATGCAACTAAAAAAACAGAGGACAGTGGCAGTGGCAGCAACGGAGACCGTGGAGCAGTGGCAGCAGGGGCGACCATGGTTGGAGCAGTGGCATCAGGGGGCCTTGGGAAAGAGGGGAGCTCACTGGGGGCGCGGCGATGGAGCTTGGAGGCCAGCGACGAGGAGCGGGCTCGGGGACACACGGCGACGGGGAGGAGGGCGCGCGAGGAGGTCCGGCACCGGCGACGAACAGCGGGCTCGGGGACGGCAGGGCGTCGGCGAGGGGCGACGGTGCGGTCCGGCAACCTGACGGCGTCGAGGTGGTCGTCGGCGCGATCAGGGGAGAGTAGGAGAAGAAACTGGATGGGGGATTGGAAAATCTGCTAAGTCCCGCTTATATGGCCCCTCCCTTTAGTCCTTGTGCGAGCCACCAACCGGGACTAAAGGTCGTTTTCACCAGACCAAAGGGCGGGAAGCCCAACCCTTTAGTCCCGGTTGGTGGCTCCAACCGGGACTAAAGGGGGGCCTTTAGTCCCGGTTGGAGCCACCAACCGGGACTAAAGGCCTGTTACAGCGGTGTCGAACGTTTAGTCCCACCTCGCTAGTTGAGAGGCGCCCACACTGGTTTATAAGCCGCGCTGCGCCTGAGCTGTCGAGCTCCTCTCTAATGCAGGCAGTACATGCCTAACCTTTGTCTCTGTCATGTTGGGCCTGCTGGGCCCGCGGGCCTGCATCCTGGCCCATGTACACATGGGTTTCTAGTCGTATGCAAGTCGTGGTGGCCTAGTAGGCGACATTTTTTTTATTTTTTATGTTATTTAGTTTGCTATTAAAGTTTTAATAAAAAATACTTTATGAAAATTCTTTTTTCTATTAAAGTTTTTAACAAAAAATACTTTGATAATTTTAGTTGCATAAATTTTATATAATTTTAAGTTAATATTATTCTGATAATAACTAGAGGTTTATAAAAGCTTTTTAGTTGATTCTTTTTGCTATTGAAGAATATTATAGTTTTGTTTTAGTTGATCATAACAAAAAAAATTAATTGACTCTTTTTAGTTCATTCTTTTTGCTATTAGAGTTTTATAAAAGATTTTTAGTTCATTTTTTTGCTATTAGTTCATTCTTTGAGCTAAATGACCCTGGAATTGACAAGCACTACAAATGAACTCTGAAAAGGTTGAAACTTGGCATGGTGTCATAATTTCACCCACATAGCATGTGCTAAAAAGTTGAGAGGGTTACGGGAAAAACTGGATGCACTTCGTGTACAAACTGGACAATCTCTTTCGAAGTATCAGGGTTTCGGATGAAAACTCATCTACTACAAAGGGATTTCATTTTTTTAAACTTATTTTAACTCTAGAATTTTTGTGTGTTCAAAATGCACCATTCAAAGCCACATCATCAATTTTCAACCCTTTTGTGACTTCATTTGCTATTTTTCATGCATTTAATGATTTATTTTGAGCTAAATGACCCTGAAATTGACAAGCACTACAAATGAACTCTGAAAAGGTTGAAACATGGCATGGTGTCATAATTTCACCCACATAGCATGTGCTAAAAGGTTGAGAGGGTTACGGGAAAAACTGGATGCACTTCGTGTACAAACTGGACAATCTCTTTCGAAGTATCAGGGTTTCAGACGAAAACTCATCTACTACAAAGGGATTTCATTTTTTTAACTTATTTTAACTCCAGAATTTTTGTGTGTTAAAAATGCACCATTCAAAGCCACATCATCAATTTTCAACCCTTTTGTGACTTCATTTGCTATTTTTCATGCATTTAATGATTTATTTTGAGCTAAATGACCCTAAAATTGACAAGCACTACAAATGAACTCTAAAAAGGTTGAAACTTGGCATTGTTAGACAAAAGATTTGTGGGAAACTGCACGATCCCCAATAGGGTGTGGCTATCTCATATATATAAAGGGGTACACGACGTGTACAAATACATGAGTACAGGGTATACACAGAAGCTACGTATATACATCATCTAACACCCTCCCTCAATCTTAACTGTGACCTGAAGTACAAAGCAAGTTAAGATTGCGCCTACATCCTTCAAACTGAGGTTGTGGAAGAGGCTTCATGAAGATGTCAGCAAGTTGATCTTTGGAGGAGATGAACTTGATATGAAGAAGCTTCTGTGCAACACGTTCCCTCAGAAAATGATAGTCAACTTCGATGTGCTTGGTACGAGCATGAAAAACTGGATTAGATGAAAGATATGTCGCACCAATGTTATCACACCAAAGAACCGGCGGCTGCTCCTGAGAGACTCCCAACTCTCTCAAAAGAGACTGTGCCCAAATGAGCTTAGCGGTGGCATTAGCAACTGCCTTGTACTCTGCTTCAGTGCTACTCCGAGATGCTGTGACCTGCTTGCGCGCACTCCAGGCGATCAAGTTGTGACCAAAGAAGACAGCATAGCCCCCCGTGGATCGCCAGTCATCCAGGCTCCCAGCCCAATCCGCATCAGAAAATGCCGAAAGAGCAGTCGAGGAGGTAGACCGAAGATGCAAGCCATAGGAGACAGTATGAGATACATAACGCAGTATACGCTTCACAGCTGACCAGTGCGAAGTCCGAGGAGCATGAAGATACTGGCACACACGGTTCACCGCAAAGGAGATGTCCGGCCGTGTGATCGTCAAGTACTGCAAGCCACCAACAACACTGCGGTACTCTGCAGCATCATCTGAAGGAAGCAATGCACCATCCAAAGCCGATAATCTATCAGTCGCCGACATGGGGGTGGTAGCATGCATGCATTGCATCATACCAGCACGGTGAAGCAAGTCCAAAGAATACCGATGCTGGGTGAGAGTCAGGCTAGCAGGAGACCGTGTAACCTCCAGACCAAGGAAGTAATGGAGAGCACCCAGATCCTTGACAGCAAAATGACTACCCAGAGCAGATAGCAAACGATCAGCAGCAGCCTCCGAGGAGCTGATAAGAATAATGTCATCAACATAAACCAGCAGATACATAGTCACCTCAGGACGATGAAATAGGAATAGAGAGGTGTAAGCCCCGGACGGAGCAAAGCCAAGATGTCGAAGAACCAAGCCAAGTCTGGCATGCGATGCACAAGGGGCCTTCTTGAGTCCATAAAGCGCCTTCGCAAGACGACACAAGTGATGTGGACGAGCAGGATCAACAAAACCTGGAGGTTGCCGCATGTACACTTCCTCCTCCCAGACTCCATGAAGAAAAGCATTCTGAACATCAAGCTGACGAAGGAACCATCCTTTGGTGACAGCCAAGGACAGAAGCAGACGAATGGTGGTAGGCTTGACAACCGGATTGAAGGCATCCTCATAATCAAGACCATATCGTTGTTTAAAACCTTTTGCCACCAACCGTGCCTTGTATCGCTCAATAGAACCATCAGCATGCTTTTTTACCTTAAACACCCATTTGGAGTCAATGATGTTGACACCAGACACAGGAGGAACCAAGTGCCAAGTATCGTTCTTCAGTAGCGCCTGAGACTCCTGTTCCATGGCACTGCGCCAATGAGGAACCGGAAGAGCTGCCTGAAAGTGCCGAGGCTCAGTAGTAGGATCGGCATCTGTCTGTGCCATACACGCCGCAATCCATGCAACGGTGCCGTCAGTATGCTCCTTTGGTCGAACAATACCACTCTGACTGCGCGTACGAGGACGCAGAGGAATGGCCGGCGGCGAAGGTGGCGAAGGTGACAGAGTCGGTGAAGCCGGTGGGGATGAAGCAGAGTACTCCCCAGACACCGAAGTCCGGTCTGGAGAGGTAGCCGTGGACACCGGTGTAACCAGCACGGGTACAGCCCCCGCAACAGGAGCTGGCTCGGGCGAAGCAGGCGCAGCCAGCGCGGGCGAGTCGGGCGAGGCTGGCTCAGCCAATGCGGGCGAGGCCGCCATGGGTGAGGCTGGCTCAGCCAGCACGGGCGATGCGGCCAGCCCCGTCGGCGAGCCAGGAGACGGCGAGGCTTCGCGAGCGGACACGGCCGGCTGCTCATCCAGAAGCTCGAGGCGTGCGCCTCGTCCAGTACATGCACCATGATTAGGTAGCAACAGGGGAGTATATGCAGCATCAACAAATTGACCAGGCATAGGTACAACAGATTTCTCGAGTGCAATGGGAGTGGTGGAGGTGACCGGAGGTGCGGAAAAAGGAAAAACATTCTCATCAAACACCACATCACGAGAGATGTAGACGCAGTTAGAGGGAACATGAAGACACTTGTACCCTTTATGAAGAGAACTGTAACCAAGAAACACACACTGTTTAGACCGAAACTCCAATTTGTGATGATTATATGGACGAAGATGTGGCCAACACGCACACCCAAAGACTTTGAGAAACGTATAATCAGGAACTTCATGCAGCAAGAGCTCAAGTGGTGTTTTCATCTAACGGAGTCGTGTAGGGAGTCTGTTAATGAGAAAGCATGCGGTGGAAAATGCATCACTCCAGAATCTGAACGGAATGGAGGCATGGGCAAGCAAAGCAAGACCAGTCTCAACTATGTGGCGATGCTTACGCTCAGCTACACCGTTTTGCTGATGTGTATGTGGACAAGACACACGATGTGTAATTCCAAGCTTATTAAAGAATGCATTAAGGTTGTGATACTCACCCCCCAATCAGACTGCACATGAATGATTTTGTGATCGAGCAGACGCTCAACATGTGCTTGGAATTGCAAGAAAACATTAAACACATCAGATTTGAGTTTAAGAAGATAAAGCCAAGTGAACCGACTGTAAGCATCAATGAAACTAACATATTAATTATGACCACTAACAGAGGTTTGGGCATGGCCCCATACATCCGAAAACACAAGTTCAAGCGGTTTATTGACTACACGACTCGACTCAGAAAAAGGAAGCTGATGACTCTTGCCTTGCTGACAGGCATCACACACTGCATCAACATGTTTATTGGACACGACTGGAAGCTCATGACGATGAAGTACATGACAAACGATAGGAGTGGCAGGATGACCAAGGCGCGCATGCCAATGTGAGGGAGACACACGAACGCCGCTGAAGGCACTAGGAGCTGGTGGCACATCAAGTGCATAGAGACTGTTGTTGCGCAGTCGACCTCTAAGAAGTACGTCCCTCGTGTCCCGATCCTTAACAAAAAATTGGAAAGGATGAAATTCAGCAAGAACATTATTCTCACGAGTAAGTTTAGGAACGGAAAGTAAAACTACGTGAAACAGAGGGAACACGAAGGACATTAAGAAGACGTAGCTGTGTAGATCGACGTGTAAGAAGAGATGCCTGACCAATATGTGAGATGTGCATACCTTCCCCATTTGCAGTGTGAACCTGATCATGCCCACGGTACGGCTCATGAGTAGAAAGCTTGCCCATCTCACTCGTTAGGTGGTTGGTAGCTCCTGTATCCATGTACCAAGATGCATCAACTGGAAAGGAGGGAGTATGTCCCGGCTCATGACTCGCCAGGGCAGCCTGCTTCTCATTCCCTTTGCCATTGTTCCCAATGCCCAAGAACTCCTTATTGAAGCGGCGGTGGCAACGGGAGGCCAGGTGACCATCAAGTCCACAAAGCTGACAGGGAACCTGAGCGCCACACGAAGCGCAACAGCCACGGACGCGACCACCCGCGGTGGTAGTGGTGTTCCACGGGTTGGGCGCAGCCGGCGGCTTGCCACCAGGCGGTGGCGTGTAGGGCTTGCCCTTGCCACGCGTGGCAGCGTTGGCGGAAGGGAAACCCGACGCAGAGTGGCAAGCCTGGATGCGCTGTTCCGTGGCAAGGAGACGCGCATATAGCTCACGCGGTTGGATGGGAGTGTCACGACCATTGATATTCTCCACCAAATTATCATAGTCATCTCCAAGCCCATTGAGCACGTAGGAGGTGAACTCCTCGGGCCCAAGAGCCTTGCCAATGGAGGCAAGTGTGTCTGCCATACCCGTCACCTTGTTAAAGTAGTCAGTGACGGTGAGGGCATTAAGCTTCACCTCTCCTAGCGCGGTGCGGATAGCATGAGCACGTGCCTGCTGTGAAGCAAAGCTGGTATGAAGGGCCATCCACGCGTCCCGAGACGTAGCGGCAAAGATGACCAGCGACGAGACACCCTCTGTGGGAGAGGACTGTATAGCAGAGAGGATGGCTTGATCCTGCGCCACCCAAGCACGATAGGCCGGATGATGCAGCGGAGGGCACGGTAGAGTGCCATCAACATAGCCCTCCAAGCACGGCAGGACTTGGGCACTGATACGTCTCCAACGTATCTATAATTTTTGATTGTTCCATGCTATTATATTATCTGTTTTGGATGTTTTATATGCATTATTATGCTATTTTATATTATTTTTGGGACTAACCTATTAATCTAGAGCCTAGTGCCAGTTTCTGTTTTTTTCTAGTTTTTGAGTATTGCAGATAAGGAATATTAAACGGAGTCCAAAAGGAATAAAATCTTCGCGATGATTTTTCTTGGACCAGAAGAAACCTACCAGACTTGGAGATGAAGGCAGGAGACCTGCCGGGAGATCACAAACCTGCAGGGCGCCCCCTAGGGGGGGGCGCCCCCTGGCTTGTGGCCCCCCTGCAGGTCCTCTAACCCTATTGTTCGGCCTATAAATTCCCAAATATTCCCCCAATACCGAAAAGAGCCATGAAAATACTTTTCCGCCGCCGGAAGCCTCTGTTCCCGTGAGATCCCATCTTGGAGCCTTTTCCGGTAATCTGTCGGAGGGGGATTCGATCACGGAGGGCATCTACATCAACTCCATTGCCCCTCCGATGATGCGTGAGTAGTTCACCACAGACCTTCGGGTCCATAGCTAGTAGCTAGATGGTTTCTTCTCTCTCTTTGTTCTTCAATACCATGTTCTTCATGATCTTCATGGAGATCTATCCGATGTAATACTCTTTTGCGGTGTGTTTGTCGAGATCCGATGAATTGTGGGTTTATGATCAGATTATCTATGAATATTATTTGAATCTTCTCTGAATTCTTATATGCATGATTTCATATCCTTGCAAGTCTCTTCGAGTTATTGGTTTGGTTTGGCCAACTAGATTGGTAATTCTTACAATGGGAGAAGTGCTTAGTTTTGGGTTCAATCTTGCGGTGTCCTCACCCAGTGACAAAGTAGGGGTAGCGAGGCACGTATTTGTATTGTTGCCATCAAGGATAAAAAGATGGGGTTTTCATAATATTGCTTGAGTTTATCCCTCTACATCATGTCATCTTACCTAATGCGTTACTCTGTTCTCCATGAACTTAATACTCTAGATGCAGGCAGGAGTCGGTCGATGTGTGGAGTAATAGTAGTAGATGAAAAATCGTTTCGGTCTACTTGACACGGACGTGATGCCTATATGCATAATCATTGCCTTGGATTATTTTCCTTCATGAGAGAAGCCTCTAGTGAAACCTATGGCCCCCGGGTCTATTTTCCATATTATATTTTCAGATCTATAAACCAAAAATACCAAAAATACTTTGCTGCAATCTTTTTACTTTTGTTTTACTTTTCGTTTTAGCAATCTTTTATATCTATCTCTATCAGATCTCATCCTTGCAAATAACCGTGAAGGGATTGACAACCCCTTTATAGCGTTGGGTGCAAGAGTTTGATTGTTTGTGTAGGTGCGAAGATTGGGGACTTGCTTGTATCTCCTACTGGATTGATACCTTGGTTCTCAACAACTGAGCAAAATACTTATCTACTTTGCTGCATCACCCTTTCCTCTTCAAGGGAAAACCAACGCAAGCTCAAGAAGTAGCAAGAAGGATTTCTGGCGCCGTTGCCGGGGAGATCTACATCAAGCCTACCAAGTACCCATCACAAACTCATCTCTTGCATTTACATTATTTGCCATTTGCCTCTCGTTTTCCTCTCCCCCACTTCTAAAACGATTTTCAGAAAAAACCAAAAAGATTTGCCTTTTTATTCGCCCTTCTTCCGTTCGTCTTTTCGTTTGCTTTTTGTTTGCTTGTGTGCTAGATTGCTTGCTTTGTCACGATGACTCAAGAGAATACCAAGTTGTGTGACTTCTCCAATACTAATAATAATGATTTTATTAGTACTCCGATTGCTCCCGCCACTAGTGCAGAATCTTATGAAATTAATGCCCTTTGCTTAATCTTGTTATGAAAGAAAAAATTTCCGGCCTTCCTAGTGAAGATACCGCATCCCATCTAAATACTTTCGTTGAGTTGTGTGATATGCAAAAGAAGAAAGATGTGGATAATGATATTGTTAAATTGAAGCTATTTCCGTTCTCACTACGAGATCGTGCTAAAACTTGGTTTTCATCTTTGCCTAAAAATAGTATTGATTCATGGAATAAGTGTAAAGATGCTTTTATTTCCAAGTACTTTCCGCCCGCTAAGATCATCTCCCTGAGGAACGATATAATGAATTTTAAGCACCTTGATCATGAGCATGTTGCACAATCTTGGGAGAGGATGAAACTAATGATTAGAAATTGCCCCGCGCATGGTTTGAGTTTATGGATGATTATACAATTTTTTTATGCGGGATTGAATTTGGCTTCTAGAAATCTTTTAGATTCTGCCTCGGGTGGTACTTTTATGGAAATCACATTAGGAGAAGCTACTAAACTCCTAGATAATATTATGGCAAATTACTCTCAATGGCATACCGAAAGATCTCCTACTAGTAAAAAGGTGCATGTTATTGAAGAAATAAATACTTTGAGTGAAAAGATGGATGAATTAATGAAATTGTTTGCTAGTAAGAGTGCTCCTATTGATCCTAATGATATGCCTTTGTCTTCTTTGATTGGAAATAATAATGAATCTATGGATGTGAATTTTGTTGGTAGGAACAATTTTGGTAATAACGCGTATAGAGGTAATTTCAATCCTAGGCCGTTTCCTAGTAATTCCTCTAATAATTATGGTAATTCCTACAACAATTCTTATGGAAATTATAATAAGATGCCCGCTGATCTTGAGAATAATATTAAAGATTTATTAGTTCGCAAAAGGGTTTCAATGCTATGATTGAAGAAAAATTGCTCAAGATTGATGATTTGGCTAGGAACGTTGATAGAATTTCGCTTGAGATTGATTCTTTGAAAATTATATCTACTCCACCCAAGCGTGATATTAATGAGTCTTTAAAAGCTATGATAATTTCTATTGATGAGTGTAAGGAAAGAACCGCTAGAATACGTGCTAAGCGCGAATGGCTTGAAAAAGTGTGTTCTCGTGATAATATTGAAGAAGATCTTAAAGTGATTGATGTGACTCCTATTGAATCTTTGTTTTCTAATATAAATCTTGATAAAGATGGGACTGGAGATAAGTCAACTTTAGTTAAAAGGCGTCCCAATGATTCGAAGTTTATAGATCTTAATGCTAAGATTGATAAAAGTGGGATTGAATAGGTCAAAACTTTAAATAGCAATGAACCCACTCTTTTGGATTTCAAGGAATTTAATTATGATAGTTGTTCTTTGATTGATTGTATTTCCTTGTTGCAATCCATGTTGAATTCTCCGCATGCTTATAATCAAAATAAAGCTTTTACTAAACATATCGTGGATGCTATGATGAAATCTTTTGAAGAAAAACTTGAGTTGGAATTTCTATACCTAGGAAGCTTTATGATGAGTGGGAACCTACTATTAAGATTAGAATTAAAGATTTTGAGTGCCATGCTTTGTGTGATTTGGGTGCTAGCGTTTCCACGATTCTGAAAACTTTATGTGATGTGCTAGGTTTCCATGAATTTGATGATTGCTCTTTAAATTTGCATCTAGCGGATTCCACCATTAAAAAACCTATGGGAAGGATTAATGATGTTCTTATTATTGCAAATAGGAATTATGTGGCCGTAGATTTCATTGTTCTTGACATAGATTGCAATCCTACATGTCCTATTATTCTTAGTAGACCTTTCCTTAGAACGATCGGTGCAATTATTGATATGAAAGAAGGAAACATTAGATTCCAATTTGCATTAAGGAAAGGTATGGAACACTTGCCTAGAAAGAAAATAAAATTATCTTATGAATCTATTATGAGAGCCACTTATGGATTGCATACCAAAGATGGCAATACCTAGATCTATTGCGTTATGCCTAGCTAGGGGCGTTAAACAATAGCGCTTGTTGGGAGGCAACCCAATTTTTATTTTTATGCTTTTGTTTTTGCTTCTGTTTTTGAGTGCTTTACACATTATTACCTCTGTAGTAATTGTGTTTTATTGTTTTAATTAGTGTTTTAGCCAAGTAAGACCTTTGGGATGGTCTACGATGATTGTGATTTGATTCTGCTGAAAAACAGAAACTTTTGCGCTTAGTCCAGGAATTTTATAAATTCACCAGAGCGTCAAATGAGTCTGAAATTTTTACACAAGATTGATATACAGTTACAGAAGTATTCAAAGTCTATAGATTGCTACAGACTGTTCTGTTTTAGACAGATTCTGTTTTCTTTGTGTTGTTTGCTTATTTTGATGTATCTATGGGTTGTATCGGGGGGTATGAACCATGGAGAAGTTGGAATACAGTAGATATTACACCAATATAAATAAAGAATGAGTTCACAACAGTACCTAAAGTGGTGATTTATTTTTCTTATACTAACGGATCTCACGAGTTTTCTGTTGAGTTTTGTGTTGTGAAGTTTTCAAGTTTTGGGTAAAGATTTGATGGACTATGGAATATGGAGTGGCAAGAGCCTAAGCTTGGGGATGCCCAAGGGACCCCAAGCCATATTCAAGGATACCAAAGAGCCTAAGCTTGGGGATGCCCCGGAAGGCATCCCCTCTTTCGTCTTCAATCCATCGGTAAATTTACTCGAGGCTATATTTTTATTCACCACATGATATGTGTTTTGCTTGTAGCGTCTTGTATGATATGAGTCTTTGATTTTTAGTTTGCCACAATCATCCTTGATATACACATCTTTTGAGGGGGACACGCATTAATCGTGAATTTTTTAGAATACTCTATGTGCTTCACTTATATCTTTTGAGCTAGGCAATGTTGCTCTAGTGCTTCACTTATATCTTTTTAGAGCACGGTGGTGTTTTATTTTATAGAAATAATTGAACTCTCGTACCTCACTTATATTATTTTGAGAGTCTTTAAACAACATGGTAATTGGTTTAGGTTATGAATTTAGTCCTAATATAATGGGCATCCAAGAGGGATATAATAAAAACTTTCATATAAAGTGCATTGAATACTATGAGAAGTTTGATTCCTTGCATATAGTTTTGAGATATAAAGATGATGATATGAGAGTCATGCTAGTGAGTAATTGTGGATTGGTAGAAATACTTGTGTTAAAGTTTGTGATTCCCGTAGCATGCACGTATGGTGAACCGTTATGTAACGAAGTCGGAGCATGATTTGTTTAATGATTGTCATCCTTTGTGTGAGGGTCGGGAGCGCGCGATGGTTAACTCCTACCAACCTCTCCCATTGGAGCATGCGTCTAATACTTTGCTTCGATAACTAATAGACTTTTGCAATAAGTATGTGAGTTCTTTATGACTAATGTTGAGTCCATGGATTATACGCACTCTCACCCTTCCACCTTTGCTAGCCTCTCTAGTACCGCGCAACTTTCACCGGTGCATTAAACCCACCATATACCCTTCCTCAAAACAGCCACCATACCTACCTATTATGGCATTTCCATAGCCATTCCGAGATATATTGCCATGCAACTCCCACCGTTCCGTTTTTCATGACACGCATCATCATTTTCATATTGCTTTGCATGATCGTAAGATAGCTAGCATGATGTTTTCATGGCTTGTCCGTTTTTTGATGTCATTTGCTAGGCTAGATCGTTGCACATCCCGGTACACCACCGGAAGCATTCATATAGAGTCATATTTTGTTCTAGGTATCGAGTTGTAATTCTTGAGTTGTAAGTAAATAAAAGTGTGATGATCTTCATTATTAGAGCATTGTCCTGTGAGAGAAAAGGATGATGGAAGCTATGATTCCCTCACAAGTTGGGATGAGTCTTCGGACTTTACAAATAATAAAAGAGGCCAATGAATCCCAAATAAAAAAAAGAGGCCAAAGATGCCCACCAAAAAAAATGAGAGAAAGAGAGAAGGGACAATGCTACTATCTTTTTCCACACTTGTGCTTCAAAGTAGCACCGTGATCTTCATGATAGAGAGTCTCCTATTTTGTCACTTTCATATAACTAGTGGAATTTTTCATCATTATGCACAACCACTTAGTTTCTTTTTGAGCTTTCATACACTTATAGCTCTAGTGCATCCATTGCATGGCAATCCCTACTCACTCACATTGATATCTATTGATGGGCATCTCCATAGCCCGTTGATGCGCCTAGTTGATGTGAGACTATCTTCTCCTTTTCCTCACAACCTCCACCATATTCTATTCCACCTATAGTGCTATATCCATGGATCACGCTCATGTATTGCGTAAGAGTTGAAAAGGTTTGAGAACATAAAAAGTGTGAAACAATTGCTTGACTTGTCATCGGGGTTGTGCATGATTTAAATAATTTGTGTGGGGAAGATGGAGCATAGCAAGACCATATGATTTTGTAGGGATAGCTTTCTGAAGCCATGTTATTTTGAAAGGACACAATTGCCATGTTAGTATGCTTGAAGTATTATTGTTTTTATGTCAATATTAAACTTTTGTTTTGAATCTTACGGATCTGAATATTCATGCCACAATAAAGAATATTACATGGATAAATATGTTAGGTAGCATTCCACATCAAAAATTCTGTTTTTATCATTTACCTACTCGAGGACGAGCAGGAATTAAGCTTGGGGATGCTTGATACGTCTCCAACGTATCTATAATTTTTGATTGTTCCATGCTATTATATTATCTATTTTGGATGTTTTATATGCATTATTATGCTATTTTATATTATTTTTGGCACTAACCTATTAATCTAGAGCCTAGTGCCAGTTTCTGTTTTTTTCTTGTTTTTGAGTATTGTAGATAAGGAATATTAAACGGAGTCCAAACGGAATAAAATCTTCGCGATGATTTTTCTTGGACCAGAAGAAACCTACCAGACTTGGAGATGAAGGCAGGAGACCTGCCGGGAGATCACAAGCCTGTAGGGCACGCCCTAGGGGGGGCGCGCCCCCTGGCTTGTGGCCCCCCTGCAGGTCCTCTAACCCTATTCTTCGGCCTATAAATTACCAAATATTCCCCAATACCGAAAAGAGCCACAAAAATACTTTTCCGCCGCTGGAAGCCTCTGTTCCCGTGAGATCCCATCTTGGAGCCTTTTCCGGTAATCTGCCAGAGGGGGATTCGATCACGAAGGGCATCTACATCAACTCCATTGCCCCTCCGATGATGCGTGAGTAGTTCACCACAGACCTTCGGGTCCATAGCTAGTAGCTAGATGGTTTCTTCTCTCTCTTTCTTCTTCAATACCATGTTCTTCATGATCTTCATGGAGATCTATCCAATGTAATACTCTTTTGCGGTGTGTTTGTCGAGATCCGATGAATTGTGGGTTTATGATCAGATTATCTATGAATATTATTTGAATCTTCTCTGAATTCTTATATGCATGATTTATATCTTTGCAAGTCTCTTCGAGTTATTGGTTTGGTTTGGCCAACTAGATTGGTAATTATTGCAATGGGAGAAGTGCTTAGTTTTGGGTTCAATCTTGCGGTGTCCTCACCCAGTGACAAAGTAGGGGTAGCGAGGCACATATTTGTATTGTTGCCATCAAGGATAAAAAGATGGGGTTTTCATCATATTGCTTGAGTTTATCCCTCTACATCATGTCATCTTACCTAATGCGTTACTCTGTTCTTCATGAACTTAATACTCTAGATGCAGGCAGGAGTCGGTCGATGTGTGGAGTAATAGTAGTAGATGCTGAATCGTTTCGGTCTACTTGACACGGACGTGATGCCTATATGCATAATCATTGCCTTGGATATCGTCATAACTATGCGCTTTTCTATCAATTGCTCGACAGTAATTTGTTCACCCACCGTATTATTTTCCTTCATGAGAGAAGCCTCTAGTGAAACCTATGGCCCCCGGGTCTATTTTCCATATTATATTTTCAGATCTATAAACCAAAAATACCAAAAATACTTTGCTGCAATCTTTTTACTTTTGTTTTACTTTTCGTTTTAGCAATCTTTTATATCTATCTCTATCAGATCTCATCCTTGCAAATAACCGTGAAGGGATTGACAACCCCTTTATAGCGTTGGGTGCAAGAGTTTGATTGTTTGTGTAGGTGCGAAGATTGGGGACTTGCTTGTGTCTCCTACTGGATTGATACCTTGGTTCTCAACAACTGAGCGAAATACTTATCTACTTTGCTGCATCACCCTTTCCTCTTCAAGGGAAAACCAACGCAAGCTCAAGAAGTAGCAGGCACGCCACGACAGGTAGTTATCCGTCGTGAGCTTCACCGGGATGAGATGCGCAAAGTAGAACGGCGCCTGAGAGGCACCATGATCCGAGAACGGCGGCTGCGCATAAAAGCCCATGGGTGAAGCACCACCTGGTACCGCGAACGAAGCCACCAGCTCCGTCGAAGGTCCGCCATGGGGCGCGCCGTACGGGGCAGGCGCGCCATAAGGAGACGTGGTCACCGAAGCCGACGGGTAGGCATAGGCCAACGGGGCAGCGGGGACGAAGGGCGGCGCCAACATAGGCGAAGCTGGCCACGGACCGGCGGGGGCGATGCCATAGGAGCCAGCCACTGGCGGCTGTTGCGGATGCGGGACACCACCGTGGGCCGATGGCGGGGCGCCACTCGGTTGCAGGTGCGGGGCGCCGCCGCAGGGCGCGCCATAGGGCAGCTGAGACCCCCACCAGGGAGCGCTCGCGGGTGAGCCAGAGGCCGGGGCGGCGCCATAGGGAGCAGTGGCGGCATCGTAGCAGCCCGCCGTCGGAGGGGCGGCAGGGTCGTTGAAGACCGACGGCTGGGCGGCGGAATCACCGAAGACAGAGGCGGCCAAGGCCATGGGAGTGCCGGCCAGGGAGACGAGTGGCCGAGAGGCCAAAAACGGAAAGGCCGGGGCGGCCAAGGCAGAAGCGGTCGGGCTGACTGCGGGGACGGCGACCGAAGCAGTGGAGAGCGGGGAGGCGGCGGCTGGCACCGAAGCCATCGCGACGGCCGAACAGAGGTACGGAAGCTAACTATCGAAACCCTAATCTGATACCATGTTAGAGAAAAGATTTGTGGGAAACTGCACGACCCCCAATAGGGTGTGGCTATCTCATATATATAAAGGGGTACACAATGTGTACAAATACATGAGTACAGGGTATACACAGAAGCTACGTATATACATCATCTAACAGGCATGGTGTCATAATTTCACCCACATAGCATGTGCTAAAAAGTTGAGAGGGTTACGAGAAAAACTGGATGCACTTCGTGTACAAACTGGACAATCTCTTTCGAAGTATCAGGGTTTCAGATGAAAATTCATCTACTACAAAGGGATTTCGATTTTTAAACTTATTTTAACTCCAGAATTTTTGTGTGTTCAAAATGCAGCATTAAAAAAAACATCATCAATTTTCAACCCTTTTGTGACTTCATTTGCTATTTTTCATGCATTTAATGATTTATGTTGAGCTAAATGACCCTGAAATTAACAAGCACTACAAATGAACTCTGAAAAGGTTGAAACTTGGCATGGTGTCATAATTTCACCCACATAGCATGTGTTAAAAAGTTGAGAGGGTTACGGGAAAAACTGGATGCACTTCGTGTACAAACTGGACAATCTCTTTCGAAGTATCGGGGTTTCGGACGAAAACTCATCTACTACAAAGGGATTTCATTTTTTTAAACTTATTTTAACTCCAGAATTTTTGTGTGATCAAAATGCACCATTCAAAGCCACATCATCAATTTTCAACCATTTTGTGACTTCATTTGCTGTTTTTCATGCATTTAATGGTTTATTTTGAACTAAATGACCCTGAAATTGACAAGCACTACAAATGAACTCTGAAAAGGTTGAAACTTGGCATGGTGTCATAATTTCACCCACATAGCATGTTCTAAAAAGTTGAGAGGGTTACGGGAAAAACTGGATGCACTTCGTGTACAAACTGCACAATCTCTTTCGAAGTATCAGGGTTTCGGACGAAAATTCATCTACTACAAAGGGATTTCATTTTTTTAAACTTATTTTAATTCCAGAATTTTCGTGTGTTCAAAATGCACCATTAAAAGCCACATCATAAATTTTTAACCCTTTTGTGACTTCATTTGCTATTTTTCATGCATTTAATGATTTATTTTGAGCTAAATGACCCTGAAATTGACAAGCACTACAAATGAACTCTGAAAAGGTTGAAACTTGGCATGGTGTCATAATTTCACCCACATAGCATGTGCTAAAAAGTTGAGAGGGTTAGGGGAAAAACTGGATGCCCTTCATGTACAAACTGGACAATCTCTTTCGAAGTACTAGGGTTTCGAACGAAAACTCATCTACTACAAAGGGATTTCATTTTTTTAACTTATTTTAACTCCAGAATTTTTGTGTGTTCAAAATGCAACATTCAAAACCACATCATCAATTTTCAACCCTTTTGTGACCTCATTTGCTATTTTTCATGCATTTAATGATTTGTTTTTAGCTAAATGACCCTGAAATTGACAAGCACTACAAATGAACCCTGAAAAGGTTGAAACTTGGCATGGTGTCATATTTTCACCCACATAGCATGTGCTAAAAAGTTGAGAGTGTTAAGGGAAAAAGTGGATGCACTTCGTGTACAAACTGGACAATCTCTTTCGAAGTATCACGGTTTCGGACGAAAACTCATCTACTACAAAGGGATTTCATTTTTTTAACTTATTTTAATTCCAGAATTTTTGTGTGTTCAAAATGCACCATTCGAAGCCACATCATCAATTTTCAATCCTTTTGTGACTTCATTTGCTATTTTTCATGCATTTAATGATTTATTTTGAGCTAAATGACCCTGAAATTGACCAGCACTACAAATGAACTCTGAAAAGGTTGAAAGTTGGCATGGTGTCATAATTTCACCCACATAGCATGTGCTAAAAAGTTGAGAGGGTTACGGGAAAAACTAGATGCACCTCGTGTATAAACTGGACAATCTCTTTCGAAGTATCAGGGTTTCGGATGGAAACTCATCAACTACAAAGGGATTTCATTTTTTAACTTATTTTAACTCCAGAATTTTTGTGTGTTCAAAATGCACCATTCAAAGCCACATCATCAATTTTCAACCCTTTTGTGACTTCATTTGCTATTTTTCATGCATTTAATGATTTATTTTGAGCTAAATGACCCTGAAATTGACAAGCACTACAAATGAACTCTAAAAGGTTGAAACTTGGCATGGTGTCATAATTTCACACACATAGCATGTGCTAAAAATTTGAGACGGTTATGGGAAAAACTGGATGCACTTCGTGTACAAACTGGACAATCTCTTTCGAAGTATCAGGGTTTCGGACGAAAACTCATCTACTACAAAGGGATTTCATTTTTTTTACTTATTTTAACTCCAGAATTTTTGTGTGTTCAAAATGCAACATTCAAAGCCACATCATCAATTTTCAACCCTTTTGTGACTTCATTTGCTATTTTTCATGCATTTAATGATTTGTTTTTAGCTAAATGACCCTAAAATTGACAAGCACTGCAAATGAACTCTGAAAAGGTTGAAACTTGGCATGGTATCATAATTTCACCCACATACCATAATATTGAACAAGGATGGTGGGAACACCAAATCGAAGCTGACAAGACATTGGACCAAATCATTCTGTAACCTTGGTAGGATATCTGGATCGATTACCTTCTAAGAAATTGCATTGAGGAATGCACATAGCTTTACAATGGCTAATCGAACATTTTCTGGTAGAAGCTCCATCAATGCAACTGAAAGCAGTTGCGTCATAATCACGTGGCAGTCATGAGACTTTAGGTTCTGGATTTTTTTCTCTGCCATGTTTATTATTCCCTTTATATTCGACGAGAAGCCAGACGGGACCTTGATACTGATCAGGCATTCAAAGAAGATTTCCTTCTCCGCTTTGGTTAGAGCGTAGCTGGCAGCACCTTGATACTGCTTTGGATGCATGTCGTCTTTTTCGTTCACACGTTGCTGGTCCTCCCGTGCCTCCGGTGTATCTTTTGTCTTCCCATACACGCCCAAGAAGCCTAGCACGTTCCCAAAAACATTCTTCGTCACGTGCATCACGTCGATTGCAGAGCGGACCTCTAGGTCTTTCCAATAGGGTAGGTCCCAAAATATAGATTTCTTCTTCCACATGGGTGCGTGTCCCTCAGCGTCATTCGGAACAGATTGTCCGCCAGGACCCTTTCCAAAGATTACTTGTAAATCCTTGACCATATCAAGTATATCATCACCAGTACAGAGGACGGGCTTCTTCTAGTGATCCGCCTCACCTTTGAAATGCTTGCCTTTCTTTCTTAAGGCATGCTTGGTCGGAAGAAATCGACGATGTCCCAGGTACACATTCTTCTTGCATTTCTCCAAATATATACTTTGGGTATCATCTAAACAGTGCGTGCATGAGTTGTATCCCTTGTTTGTCTGTCCTGAAAGGTTACTAAGAGCAGGCCAATCATTGATGGTTACAAACAGCAACGCTCGTAGGTCAAATTCCTCTTGTTCATGCTCATCCCACACATGTACACCTTTTCCATTCCATAGATGTAAAAGTTCTTCAACTAATGGCCTTAGGTACACGTCAATGTCGTTGCCGGGTTGCTTAGGGCCTTGGATGAGCACTGGCATAATAATGAACTTCCGCTTCATGCACAACCAAGGAGGAAGGTTATAGATACATAGAGTCACGGGCCAGGTGCTATGATTGCTTCTCTGCTCCCCAAAAGGATTAATGCCATCTGCACTTAAACCAACCATACGTTCCTTGCGTCACCTGCAAAGTCCCCCCACTTTCTCTCGATTTTTCTCCACTGTGACCCATCAGCGGGTGCTCTCAACTTCCCGTCTTTCTTACGGTCTTGTTTGTGCCATCGCAACAACTTGGCATGTTCTTTGTTTCTGAACAGACGTTTCAGCCGTGGTATTATAGGAGCATACCACATCACCTTGGTAGGAACCCTCTTCCTGGGACGCTCGCCCTCAACATCACCAGGGTCATCTCGTCTGATCTTATACCGCAATGCACCGCATACCGGGCATGCGTTCAATTCCTCGTACTCACCGCGGTAGAGGATGCAGTCATTAGGGCATGCATGTATCTTCTGCACCTCCAATCCTGGAGGACAGAGAACCTTCTTTGCTTCGTACGTATTGTCGGGCAATTCGTTATCCTTTGGAAGCTCGTTCTTCATTATTTTCAGTAGCGAACCAAATCCCTTGTCAGATACACCATTGTCTGCCTTCCATTGCAGCAATTTCAGTGTGGTACCGAGCTTTCTGTTGTCATCTTTGCAGTTTGGGTACAACCCTTTTTTGTGATCCACTAACATGCGATTGAAATTCAACTTCTCCCTTTCACTTTCGCATTCTCTCTGTGCATCAACAATGACCCGGTGAAGATCATCATCGGGCACATCGTCTGGTGCCTCTTGATCTTCAGCTTCCCCTGTTGTAGTATCACCGTATTCAGGGAACATAGGATAGCTGTCATCATCCTCTTCTTCTTCGTTGTCTTCCATCATAACCCCTCTTTCTCCGTGCTTGGTCCAAACATTATAGTGTGGCATGAAACCCTTCTCAAGCAGGTGGGAGTGAAGGGTTTTCGAGTTAGAGTAATCCTTCGTATTCTCACAGACAGTACATGGACAATACATAAAACCATTCTGCTTGTTTGCCTCAGCCACTTCGAGAAATTTATGCAGGCCCTCAATGTACTCGGAGGTGCGTCGGTCACCGTACATCCATTGCCGGTTCATCTGCGTGCATTATATAATTAAGTGTATCAAAAACCATTACAGAACATTATGAATAGAGAAGTGACCAAATTAATACAAGTTCATCATCACATTAAAACCAAAGTACAGTAGTGATCAAATGTTATTACTGAAAAAATAAATACATAAAGTTCATACATAGTTCTCATAAAACAACATACAGCTCTCTAGAGCATCTAATTAAAACATAAATTGAAACTAACATACAAATATGTAAAACATTTAAATGCAACTACAAATGCGATCATAATCGCAACTAAGGTAACAATTGATCCAACAGCATAATGATACCAAGCCTCATTATCAATGGCATATTTTTTTATCTTTCTAATCTTCAAGCGCATTGCATCCATCTTGATCTTGTGATCATCGACGACATCGGCAACATGCAACTCCAATTTCATCTTCTCCTCCTCAATTCTTTTTAGTTTTTCTTTCAAATACTCGTTTTCTTTTTCAACTAAATTTAACCTCTCGACAAGAGGGTCGGTTGGAATTTCCGGTTCACACACCTCCTAGATAAAAACATCTATGTCACGTTGGTTAGCATAATTGTCATAAACACTAAATGAAACAAATAGTTATAAAAGATAATATACCACATCCGAATCATAGACCGGACAAGGGCCGACGGGGGCGGATACCAAAACCCACTAGTAGAAAACAGGGCATCAGTCCCGGTTCCAGAGGGCCTTTAGTCCCGGTTCGGCAACCGGGACAAAACGATCGGGACTAATGCCCACAACTTTTAGTCCTGGTTGGCTTGCGAACCGGGACTAAAGGAGCTCCACGTGGCCGTCGTGGGACGCCTGGCAGGAGGACCTTTAGTCCCGGTTGGTAACACCGACCGGGACTAAAAGGCAGCCACGCGTCAGCAGCTGCGAGGCTTTGGTTTTTTTGAAAGGAGGGGTTTAGGGGTTTTCATATTGTGTTTCACCCTTTTATTTTTTTGTTTACCATTTTTATTTTATGCTTTTCATTCAACTCGACGCTAGCTACTACATATAGCAATGAACTAACCATTACACAACATCGTCATGATCAATATATAGAAAGAACCATCAGTATCACTTGAAAGTTGTTCAACTTAAGAAACAAACATCAATGTATCACATTCATCTTAACATACTAATTAATTAACTAACAGTTCTCCAGCTGATATATTCATGACTTAGTTCTAAACATGGTCAACAAGAACCATCATCTGATAGTCCTTGCGGTTGCTCTTCCTTATAGTGATTACCACAAGGGTGTCCACCCTTAGTTCTCTCTTTCCCTTGATGAACTCCTGCCACTCGGCCTTGTGGAATGATATGCGCCTGTCATCCTCTGTCTTGTATTGGACATTCGTGACAGGCCCTCTTGGTCCATGGATTACTCCAGCAGTGCCGACGGAGGGGATGTCCACTCCGAAAAACATCTTCAAAGGTAACTTCTGAAGACCCCATAATTAAGAGAAAATAGAGAGCAGAGAATGTTAGACATCTCTCCATACTTGGTTATGACCAAAAAGAGATGAAAGAATATAAAACATCTCACCATAATTTTTTTGACCATGTTTGTTTTTGTTAGACGGTGCACAAAGGGCTTCCCCAAGAATGCTAAAGAGGATGGTAACATTTCTTTCACACTAGCTTTATCATCCCGAGTAAGCTTCTTCATCCTTTGAGAAAAAATTGCAGAAAGGATAGGACCATCATCTTCATCTTCGATGTCCTCCTCTTCATCTTGGTTGTCCTCATCTTCATCTTGGATGTCCTCATCTTCATCTTGGCTGTCGATGTCATCTTGGTCATCTTGGCTGACGATGTCATCTTCGTCATCGTCATCATCATCGCTTTGGACATATAATGTCCATAACCTATTCACCTCTCCTATTAAGGAAAAAGCTACGAGTTCTCCTCCTTTAAAATTGTTCACTGCAATGTACTGCTCCCATCCATCACCATATATGATGGTTTTATTCTTTCCTTTGCGCAGATCCAATTCGAATTCGCGCTCCTCATCATCCTCAAAGTACAACACGTTACCATATGAATTGTTGAAGTCCTCCCTTATGTTGCATGGAACACACTATGCAGCAGTTAATAATCAACAATAAAGTCAGTAAAATAGCTAAACAAATGATCAGAATTCAATACAAATTCAAGTTAAAGACCGATACCACTGATTTTTGAAATCCCTTTCTCAAAAATACCCCGAACTGCACTGTAGGTCCAAGACTGTCCATACATGAATTTTGGCAGACCTTGCAGATCTTACGCCTCATGGTCCCTAATAAGCCCAAGAAGTTGTCAAACATAAGAAAATGCAATTAACACGATAGATCACCATCAACATATGAAAATTCGGTGAACATAAAAAATATAATGCATATGATATCATCGGCGATCGTCGGGGACTCTTCATATAATATTATCATATAATATCACTAATACATCTCGAACAATCCAGTTAATGAAGCATCGAATATTATAACTAATACAGCTCGAATATTATCGAATAATCTAGTTCACTCGCAGTTCCTGAAGCGTGGGCGGTGGACACCCAAAGAGAAGGAACCATCACAGGATCATAGCTCGGGTGAGATCCCTGAAGGAACTGCCAGGTATTGGAGAACCTCGCATCCAACGCAACCATGTAGCGATGGACGTGCTCGTCCTCCTCCATAACACGGCGACGTACCACCACCTCGGTTGCTGGCTGCCTCCACACCGATAGTGGCCCACGCGACCGCCACCAAAGAAGTTCCGGGTCGACGACGATACCCGGATTCCTCACCAAACTGCGCGCCCCGGAAGGTAGCACCCCCAGTGCCAGCCCGGCGGAGCCCAGTCCCGGACATGGCGCCTCTCAAACTGGTTGTCGGCGCCAAGTCGACGACGAGGATGTGGGATTGGCATCGTCGACGAGAACAAATTGTGGCTATAGCAAATATCATTTTATTTAACAACAATAAAAACAACAATACCATTTTTAATAAGAAAGCCTAGTGATGTGTATGTGTGTGTGTGGCGCGCGCCCAAGAGCACATATAACACTTAAAATCATGTAAGGTAGCAATTAAAGAAGCACCTTCCTCATACATCAACAAATCAACTTAAAATGACATCTTAATTTTCTAACTAGCCTAGGCCCCGTTTGATAGCTCGGTATTTTAAAGTATTTTGGGAATACTGCAGTTTTTGGGATTATCATGGTTTTAATTACAACGACGTGTTTGGCTGCCCCTAAAAATAGTAGTTTTAATACTGCAGTATTGGGTAAAACATGGGTTTTATCATGTTTCTTGTATGCAGTAAGAATTCTAGCATGCTTCAGTTCATATGGACGCGAATGGCAAGGCTAGCCAAACCATAGTAGCTAGGTTAACGCAACAGAAACAATACACTACTTGACAGCTGCGCGCGCCCAAAGTATTTTCAAAGTATTCTAAGAATACTACAGTTTTTCAGATTACTATGGTTTTATTTACATTGGACTCTTTGGCTGCGCCTAAAAACTGTAGTTTTGATACTAGAGTATTTGCCAAACCATAGTATTTTCTCTGCATAATAAAAAGAACCCGAGACCTCTTTTTTTAAAACTGAGCAAGGTGAGAAAACGGGCACGGTGAGAAAACTAGAGTATTTATGTTTTACCCAAGCAACACCAAACATGTTTGCAGTATTCTCAATACTCTAGAAAATTTCTGTATGTCAAAACTGTGGTATTTTCTACCTATAGGTTAAAATGTTGTAGTTTTCAAATACTTAAGTTTTTCAATACTTTGCTATCAAACAGGGCCTAGTGTGGCCGGCGACGGACGCGGGCGACGACGGTGACCGCGGGGGGGGGAGGATAGATAGGAGGAGGAGGGGAACGGCGGTGTGGCCGGCGGCTCACCTAGGAGGAGGAGGCCGGAGCGGGCTCGGGGAGGCGACGGCGTCGGGGGGCGGCGACGGGGGACGGCGTCGGGAGCGACGACAGGGGATGGCATTGGGAGCGGCGACGAGGAGCGAGCGGGCTCGGGGAGGCGACGGCGTCGGGGAGGCGACGGCGAGATCCGGCAGCGTGGCGGCGTCGAGGTGGTTTTCGGCGCCGTCAGGGGAGAGGGAAAGCAGATGGATTTGGAAATTTTTCCAAGTCCCGCTTATATAGCCCCCCCTTTAGTCCCGGTTGGTGGCTCCAACCGGGACTAAAGGCCCCCCCTTTAGTCCCGGTTGGAGCCACCAACCGGGACTAAAGGTAGTTTTCGCCAGGCGAAAGGGCGGGAAGCACAGCCTTTTAGTCCCGGTTGGTGGCTCCAACCGGGACTAATGCCCCCCCTTTAGTCCCGGTTGGAGCCACCAACCGGGACTAAAGGGCTCTGCTTCCCGCAGCCAAAAGTTTAGTCCCACCTCGCTAGTCGAGAGGGGCTCGGAGTGGTTTATAAGCGCTGCTGCCGCTGCCCTCTCGAGCTCCTCTCTATTGTAGGCAGCACATGCCTATCTCACGCCCTGTTGGGCCTTCTAGCACTGCGGGCCAGCATCCTGGCCCATTTCTAGGGTTTCTAGTCGTATGCAGGCTGTTGTGGCTAAAAGGCGGGCCTTTTTTATTTTTTGCATAGCGCAGTGTTAAAGCTGCTGCTTTGTGACCATGAGGTCACGGGTTCAAGTCCTGGAAACAGCCTCTTACAGAAATGTAGGGAAAGGCTGCGTACTATAGACCCAAAGTGGTCAGACCCTTCCCCGGACCCTACGCAAGTAGGAGCTACATGCACCAGGCTGCCCTATTATGTTTTTGAAAATTTAATGTTATTTTTTTGCATAAGTTTTAGTTGATTCCTTTTGCTATTAGAGTTTTATAAAAGCTTTTTACTATTAAAGTTTTTAACAAATAAATACTTTGATAATTTTAGTTAATATTATTTTGATTCTTTTTAGTTGATTCTTTTTGCTATTAGGGTTTTATAAAATCTTTTTAGTTCATTCTTTTTGCTATTAGAGTTTTATAAAATCTTTTTAGTTCATTCGTTTTCCTATTAGAGTTTTATAAAAGCTTTTTAGTTCATTCTTTTTGCTATTAGAGTTTTATAAAATCTTTTTAGTTCATTCTTTTTCCTATTAGAGTTTTATAAAAGCTTTTTAGTTCATTCTTTTTGCTATTAGAGTTTTATAAAATCTTTTTAGTTCATTCTTTTTCCTATTAGAGTTTTATAAAAGCTTTTTAGTTCATTCTTTTTGCTATTAGTTCATTCTTGGAGCTAAATGACCCTGAATTTGACAAGCACTGCAAATGAACTCTGAAAAGGTTGAAACTTGGCATGGTATCATAATTTCACCCACATAGCATGTTCTAAAAAGTTGAGAGGGTTACGGGGATAACTGGATGCACTTCGTGTACAAACTGAACAATCTCTTTCGAAGTAACAGGGTTTCAGATGAAAACTCATCTATTACAAAAGGGATTTCATTTTTTAACATATTTTAACTCGAGACTTTTTCTGCATTCA
Organism: Elymus sibiricus; assembly: GCA_039707655.1. NCBI lineage: Eukaryota > Viridiplantae > Streptophyta > Magnoliopsida > Poales > Poaceae > Elymus > Elymus sibiricus. The sequence goes on from CM077669.1 coordinate 493,039,546, forward strand.
ATATGCACCATTCAAAGCCACATCATCAATTTTCAACCCTTTTCTGACTTCATTTGTTATTTTTCATGCATTTCATGATTTATTTTGAGCTAAATGACCCTGAATTTGAAAATCACTGCAAATGAACTCTGAAAAGGTTGAAACTTGGCATGGTATCATAATTTCACCCACATAACATGTGCTAAAAAGTTGAGAGGGTTACGGGAAAAACTGGATGCACTTCGTGTACAAACTGGACAATCTCTTTCGAAGTAAGAGGGTTTCGGACGAAAATTCATCTATTACAAAAGGATTCCATTTTTTTAACATATTTTAACTCCAGACTTTTTATGCATTCAATATGAACCATTCAAAGCCACATAATTAATTTTCAACCCTTTTCTGACTTCATTTGCTATTTTTCATGCATTTCATGGTTTATTTTGAGCTAAATGACCCTGAATTTGACAAGCACTGCAAATGAACTCTGAAAAGGTTGAAACTTGGCATGGTATCATAATTTCACCCACATAGCATGTGCTAAAAAGTTGAGAGGGTTACGGGAAAAACTGGATGCACTTCGTGTACAAACTGGACAATCTCTTTGGAAGTATCAAGGTTTCGGACGAAAACTCATCTATTACAAAAGGGATTTCATTTTTTTAACATATTTTAACTCCAGACTTTTTCTGTATTCAATATGCACCATTCAAAGCCACATCATCAATTTTCAACCCTTTTCTGAGTTCATTTGCTATTTTTCATGCATTTCATGATTTATTTCGAGCTAAATTACCCTGAAATTGACAAGCACTGCAAATGAACTCTAAAAAGGTTGAAACTTGGCATGGTATCATAATTTCACCCACATAGCATGTGCTAAAAAGTTGAGAGGGTTACGGGAATAACTGGATGCACTTTGTGTACAAACTGGACAATATCTTTCAAAGTAAGAGGGTTTCGGATGAAAACTCATCTATTACAAAAAGGGATTTCATTTTTTTAACATATTTTAACTCCAGACTTTTTCTGCATTCAATATGCACCATTCAAAGCCACATCATCAATTTTTAACCCTTTTCTGACTTCATTTGCTATTTTTCATGCATTTCATGATTTATTTTGAGCTAAATGACCCTGAAATTGACAAGCACCGCAAATGAACTCTGAAAAGGTTGAAACTTGGCATGGTATCATAATTTCACCCACATAGCATGTGCTAAAAAGTTGAGAGGGTTACGGGGAAAACTGGATGCACTTCGTGTACAAACTGGATAATCTTTTTCGAAGTAACAGGGTTTTGGACGAAAACTCATCTATTACAAAAGGGATTTCATTTATTGACATGTACCTGCACTGATATTCTAGATCAAAGCCATCATGAGAATAGTTGTGGAGAGAAAGTCTTCACTTTTTCTTCGCGTGTGTCCCTTCCTTATTGCGCCGTAACCATGGATAATCTTCATCGTTTAACATGATGCTTTGGTTAGCCTTCACTTTGAAGGGAGGAATTTCATGAAACTTTTCATAATCCTCAGACATGTCTGTCTTGTCCGCCACTCCCACGATGTTTCTTTTCCCTGAAAGAACTATGTGGCGCTTTGGCTCATCGTTTGATGTATTCGCTTCCTTATCTTTTTTTTCCTCGGTTTGGTAGACATGTCCTTCACATAGAAAACCTACGCCACATCATTGGCTAGGACGAATGGTTCGTCTGTGTACCCAAGATTGTTGAGATCCACTGTTGTCATTCCGTACTGCGGGTCTAACTGTACCCCGCCTCCTGACAGATTGACCCATTTGCACCGAAACAAAGGGACCTTAAATTCATGTCCATAGTCAAGTTCCCATGTCTCCTCTATGTAACCATAATATGTGTCCTTTGCCCTATTGGTGATTGCTGCATCAAAGCGGACACCACTGTTTTGGTTGGTGCTCTTTTTATTTTGGGCGATCGTGTAAAATGTATTACCATTTATCTCGTACCCTTGGTAAGTCAATACAGTCGAAGATGGTCTCGTGGCCAACAAGTACAGGTCATCTCCAACAGTGTTGTTATGCATGAGATGCATTTGCAACCAACCACTGAAAGTCCCGATGTGTTCACGTGTAATCCAGTCGTCAGACTGCTCCGGGTGTTTGTAGCGTAGAATATTCTTGTGTTCATTGATATACGGGGCCACCAAGGTAGAATTCTGTAGAACTGTGTAGTGTGCTTGCGCCCAGGAATGCCCGTCCCTATATATTATCGAATCCGCTCCTAGCCTGCCTTTTCCACTCAGTCTCCCCGCATACCGCGATTTAGGGTCACCAATCGGCTTAAGGTCAGGAAAAAAGTCAACACAAAACCCAATGACCTCCTCTGTTTGATGGCCCGTGGAGATGCTTCCTTCTGGCCAAGCATGATTACGAACATATTTCTTCAAGACTCCCATGAACCTCTCAAAGGGGAACATATTGTGTAGAAATACAGGACCCAGAATGGCAATCTCGTCGACTAGGTGAACTAGGACGTGCGTCATAATATTGAACAAGGATGGTGGGAACACCAACTCGAAGCTGACAAGACATTGGACCAAATCATTCTGTAACCTTGGTAGGATTTCTGGATCGATTACCTTCTAAGAAATTGCATTGAGGAATGCACATAGCTTCACAATGGCTAATCGAACATTTTCTGGTAGAAGCCCCCTCAATGCAACCGGAAGCAGTTGCGTCATAATCACGTGGCAGTCATGAGACTTTAGGTTCTGGAATTTTTTCTCTGCCATGTTTATTATTCCCTTTATATTCGACGAGAAGCCAGACGGGACCTTGATACTGAGCACGCATTCAAAGAAGATTTCCTTCTCCGCTTTGGTTAGACCGTAGCTGGCAGGACCTTGATACTGCTTTGGATGCATGCCATCTTTTTCGTTCACACGTTGCTGGTCCTCCCGTGCCTCCGGTGTATCTTTTGTCTTCCCATACACGCCCAAGAAGCCTAGCACGTTCACACAAACATTCTTCGTCACGTGCATCGCGTCGATTGCAGAGCGGACCTCTAGGTCTTTCCAATAGGGTAGGTCCCAAAATATAGATTTCTTCTTCCACATGGGTGCATGTCCCTCAGCGTCATTCGGAACAGATTGTCCGCCAGGACCCTTTCCAAAGATTACTTGTAAATCCTTGACCATATCAAGTATATCATCACCGGTACGGAGGACGAGCATCTTCTGGTGATCTGCCTCACCTTTGAAATGTTCGCCTTTCTTTCTTAAGGCATGAGTGGTCGGAAGAAATCGACGATGTCCCAGGTACAAATTCTTCTTGCATTTGTCCAAATATATACTTTGGGTATCATCTAAACAGTGCGTGCATGCGTTGTATCCCTTGTTTGTCTGTCCTGAAAGGTTACTAAGAGCAGGCCAATCATTGATGGTTACAAACAGCAACGCTCGTAGGTCAAATTCCTCTTGTGTATGCCCATCCCACACACGTACACCTTTTCCATTCCACAACTGTAAAATCTCTTCGAGTAATGGCCTTAGGTACACATCAATGTCGTTGCCGGGTTGCTTAGGGCCTTGGATGAGCACTGGCATCATAATGAAATTCCGCTTCATGCACAACCAAGGAGGAAGGTTATAGATACATAGAGTCACGGGCCATGTGCTATGCTTGCTGCTCTGCTCCCCAAAAGGATTAATGCCATCTGCACTTAAACCAAACCATACGTTCCTTGCGTCACCTGCAAAGTCCCCCCACTTTCTCTCGAATTTTCTCCACTGCGACCCGTCAGCGGGTGCTCTTAATTTCTCGTCTTTCTTACGGTCTTCTTTGTGCCATCACAACAACTTGGCATGCTCTTTGTTTCTGAACAGACGTTTCAACCGTGGTATTATAGGAGCATACCACATCACCTTGGCAGGAACCCTCTTCCTGGGACGCTCGCCCTCAACATCACCAGGGTCATCTTGTCTGATCTTATACCGCAATGCACCGCATACCGGGCATGCGTTCAATTCCTCGTACTCACCGCGGTAGAGGATGCAGTCATTAGGGCATGCATGTATCTTCTGCACCTCCAATCCTGGAGGGCAGAGAACCTTCTTTGCTTCGTACGTACTGTCAGGCAATTCGTTATCCTTTGGAAGCTTGTTCTTCATTATTTTCAGTAGCGAACCAAATCCCTTGTCAGATACACCATTGTTTGCCTTCCATTGCAGCAATTCCAGTGTGGTACCGAGCTTTGTGTTGTCATCTTCGCAGTTTGGCTACAACCCTTTTTTGTGATCCTCTAACATGCGATCGAACTTCAACTTCTCCCTTTCACTTTCGCATTCTCTCTGTGCATCAACAATGACCCGGCCAAGATCATCATCGGGCACATCGTCTGGTGCCTCTTGATCTTCAGCTTCCCCCGTTGCAGTATCACCGTATTCAGGAAACATAGGATAGCTGTCATCATCCTCTTCTTCTTCGTTGTCTTCCATGATAACCCCTCTTTCTCCGTGCTTGGTCCAAACATTATAGTGTGGCATGAAACCCTTCTCAAGCAGGTGGGAGTGATGGGTTTTCGAGTTAGAGTCATCCTTCGTATTCTCATAGACAGTACATGGACAATACATAAAACCATTCTGCTTGTTTGCCTTAGCCACTTCGAGAAATTTATGCAGGACCTCAATGTACTCGGAGGTGCGTCGGTCACCGTACATCCATTGCCGGTTCATCTGCGTGCATTATATAATTAAGTGTATCAAAAACCATTACGGAACATCATGAATAGAGAAGTGACCAAATTAATACAATTATCTATGTAAATCATACAAGTAAGAAAAAAATTTCTTTTAAAAAGAAGATAAGAACAAGAGGCTCACCACGGTGGTGCCGTCGACGAGATCGGCGTGGGCGATCGACGACGGTGAGGACGGGGATGGGAACGGCACCCTACACATGTGCAGACTCTAAGAAGTTAATTTCAGCTCTAATTGTGCGTCTAAATCAAAAGAACTCCCACATACACTCCTCCACTAAAACCCACAAACCACACTCTACTTCTAGAGCATTTGAAATGAGCTAAACTAGCAGTGAGAGATGAAACGATGAAGTCGTTAACCTTTTAGAACACTTGTGTAGTTGGTGCACCACCAAACCTAAACAAATCTTGGGGAAAATGTAGCTTGGAGGTCGAGCTTGGAGAGGAGAAAGCTTAAGTGTGGCTGCGGCATTTCATCGAACACCTCCTGTGCATAGGAGGTGAGAACAGAGAGCAGCACACCTCCCACACGCCGGCCGGCCAAAAAACAGAGGAGTGAGCGGGCAGGGGCGAGCATATATATAGGCAACTCTTAAGTCCCGGTTGCTGGCTAGCACCGGGACTAATGGTGTCTCTTTAGTCCCGGTTGCTGGCTAGCACCGGGACTAAAGGGGCTGGGCCAGGAGTGAGGCCCTTTAGTCCCGGTTCGTGTCTGGAACCGGGACTAAAGGGGTCAGACGAACCGGGACTGGTTCCTGCCGAGGCCCGGCCGGCGCCCTGGCCGCTAGAACCGGGACCGATGCACCCATTGGTCCCGGTTCGTAACAGAACCGGGTCTAATGCTCTGATCTGGCCCGGATCAAAGCCATGTTTTCTACTAGTGACCATGGCACTATATAATAACAAACAATAATAAAAGTAAGAAATTTATACAAGTATCTATGTAAATCATACAAGTAAGAATTTGTTTCTTTTAAAAAAAAGATAAGAACAAGAGGCTCACCACGGTGGTGCCGGCGACGAGATCGGTGCGGGCGATCGACGACGGTGAGGACGGGGACGGGATGGGACGGACCGCCAAACCTAGACAAATCTTGGGGGAAATGGAGCTTGGAGGTCGAGCTTGGAGAGGAGAAAGCTTAAGCGTGGCTCGGGCATTTCATCGAACACCTCGTGTGCATAGGAGGTGAGAGCAGAGCAGCACACACCTCCCACATGCCGGTCGGCCAAAAAACAGAGGAGTGAGCGGGCAGGGGCAAGCATATATATAGGCATCTCTTTAGTTCCGGTTGGTGGCTAGAACCGGGACAGAAGACTGCCCTTTAGTCCCGGTTCCAGCCACCAACTGGGACTAAAGGGGCTGCGCGAGGAGCGAGGACCTTTAGTCCCGGTTCGTGTCTGGAACCAACACTACAGGGGTCAGACGAACCGAGACCGGTGCCTGCCGAGGCCCGGCCGGCGTCTTGGCCTCACGAACCGGGACTGATGCACCCATTAGTCCCGGTTCGTAACACGACCGGGACTAATGCGCTTATATGGCCTGGATCAAAGCCATGTTTTCTACTAGTGTTAGGACGTGTTTGTTTGCTCGCATAGAGCCGAACCAGACCCGTTGCAGGAAAAATTTGGCATGCTTGGTTGCCTGCATTTACGGTTTGACCTGCATGCATGAACTTTAAAGCAACTCTAGGCCTGCAAACCTAGGACTTTTGAATTGACAGTTTTTCGGGAGCCAGGACTGAGCGCATGTTGGGTGGCTCTCGTCGTGCAGTTACGTGTGAGCTCCTCCACACTGTGTGTACCCTATACGTGAGTTTGCAAGTGTTATACTATAATCTTTCCTTAATCTCTCTCACCTTCTAATCAACACAAATGTGCTCCGATTTGAGATAATATCTACACAAAAAGATGCATATTGATGTTATGGTTTCATTCAGACGATCATTTCATAGTTTTGTCGGCCGTATATGTTCAATTTAGTGTTCATGTTTGAAGCTATTTCGAACAAATTTTGTCAAATTCGTCGCGCACACTCGACCGTTTGAAATTTCCTTTGACTGGTAGCTTCTCGCAATTTTACACGAATTTTGTGTTGCTCGTTTTCTATTTCAACGATTGTAGATGAGCAGATCTACATCTTTCTATTGACTATACATATGCAGACGTGTGTGCTGTTTTAAGCACAACCCTTAATCTCCTTCGAAGTCCCTTCTAATTGTTCCTCTCGGCCTACTCACCCGCCTCCTTATGCACATGCATCATTGTCGTCGTCATTCATCTTGGCCTCCTCTCCTGTATCCTACTGCACTGACGTTGTCATGGTGTTCATGGTGCACACTCTGTATTTCTTCTCCTCCGTCCTCCGCCTCAGCGCCCTCGAAATTAGATCTGGCGGAAGCGGGACGAACTCCTACCAACTGATCGCATCCGAGCAATTCAAGAGGAATTGGCGGGATTCTTTGTTGAGCATGTCATACCTAAAGACGGAGAATACCATAAGGATGTCGAATGCGATGTTGGTAATAGACGACGTTAGGATCGTCATAGATGTTATATTGTATATATGCATGAACGTGTACTATATGTAATAGCGTCGAATAGATTTACGAAAACTTGTTGCATATTGTTCGACCAAGCACGGAGAAAGAGAGGTCACTTCTCTCTATATATTGATCATGACGATGTTGTGTAATGGTTCCTTCATTGCTATATGTACGTAGTAGCTAGCGTCGAGTCGAATGAAAAGCGTAAAATAAAAATGGTAAACACAAAAATAAAAGGGGGAAACACAATAGGAAAACCCCTAAACCCCCCCTTTCGGAAAAAAACAAAAAACAAAAACCCCAGCTCCTGGCAGGTGCTGACGCGTGACTGCCTTTTAGTCCCGGTCGGTGTTACCAACCGGGACTAAAGGTCCTCCTGCCTGGGCGCCCCGCAGAGGCCACGTGGAGCCCCTTTGGTCCCGGTTCGTAAGCAAACCGGGACTAAAGTTTTGGGCATTAGTCCCGATCGGTTTGTCCCGGTTCCAGAACCGGGACTAAAGGCCCTCTGGAACCGGGACTAGTGCCCTGTTTTCTACTAGTGCTCCTATTCGTCCCTCCGCATGAACTTTTTTTTTGCGGCAATGACGCTAGCAACTAGTTCGTCATGTCGCCGGCGGGATCACTCGCCCGCGACTCCATGCTCGTCGTGTCGGGCACGGTGTCGCTGCCTCTCTGCCTTCTCTCATGCGTCCTACTACACCGGCACCATCACCGGCGTTGTTCCTCTCGGTCTCACTACCACCGACGTCATTCCTCTTGACCTCCTTGCCCACATCCTACTACTCTGGAGTCGTCTTCGGCATCGTTCCTCTCGACCTCCTCTCCCTCTCCTACTACACTGACGCTGCCATGGTGCGCGCACTGCATTTCTCCTCCTCTATCCTCTGACTCATCATCCTACTATTCGTCCCTCCGTGCAGACTTTCTCCGTGACGATGACACCAGCAACTAGTTCACCGCGCCGCCGCCGGGATCGCTCGTCCATGATTCCATGCTCGTCGTGTCTGACGCGGCGTCGAGGCCATCGTCCATTGCAATCGCCATGGCACTATCTATGTTATGCGTGGTTGTTAATTCTTAATCACACTGTCAGTATGCAACCAAACACCGTGTAGTTGCATCAACCCAGCCAATGCAGGACATCAAACGCCATGCTAAAATTACCCCCCTATTGCAAGAAGCCTTGATACGAGCAACCAAACAACATGCAAATGTTGATTTTTTACCCTGTTTTCTCTTAGTCAGGCTCACCCGAGACACAAATACAATGCATGCAAAAATAGCTACGGTAGCCAAACATGTCCTTAGGATAGTAAAAAAATTAGCTTCTTGAGGTTTGAGGGATTAGTCAGGCGTGGTTAACTCCTTCTTCTGCTCCTCTTAAACTTCATAGAGGGTTGATTAGAGATTCTCTTAACTTGTCCACCAACCCATCCATCGAAGTATACTTGCATACACTGTGCCGTCTGTGCGTCATAAAAGAGACGAAGCACATATGCCGTTTGGAGCATGCGATGAGATCTGGAGGAATACTTATGCGTGCCTGACTAGTAGCAGATTCTGCGGGATAGACAGGTAAATCTTACGAATTAATCGGGTTCTGTGGGATAGACAGGTGAATCTTGCGAATTAAGTCTGGCTACCCACACAAATGAACTTGGTTCACCACAAGGTACAGCTCATGGAGGAGGGACCGATTTATAAAGGGGATGAAGTCCCATGCTGTCTCATTGCAAGCATTGATTCATGGCTGAATCTATATGCACCTACGTGTTTGAAGGAGCACCTGCAGGTCTCGGCTTCAACGTCTGCCTTTATATGTCATGATGGCGACGATTGGAGTCGACCATGACTACCATTCCTGTCAATTTAGTTGTGGCATGTGTCTAGGTGCAACTTTTGTCACGTAGCTGGCTGGGCACCACATGTCCAGCTGATCAGCTGAATTTGGAATGTGGCTAACGTATTCGGTGTACCAACCCCTTAAACGTACTCTGTATCCGTGTGCAGACAAGTCCAGACGCGTACACAAACAGTGATATAAAAACCGTCCAACTGTTTATCTTTTTTTTTTTCTAAACAAAACCACATTCACTGAATTCTTGATATATTTCATTAAACAAAAGCATTTGAAAGTTAACCAAGTCTAAATTTTTATCAACATCCGTCCTTCAAGTCCTTGTTGTTCCTCATGTTCGGCATCTTCGCCAGCATGAGCCCCAATAACTAAAGTTGCAGGTCGCCGACGAGGAAGAGTAAGACATGAGACATGTGTGCCTCGGTCTCCCATGTCTTCATCGTTGGATTCCGCGGCCTGGACGTCGCCGGTGGAGGTGACGTCCACGATGCACGTGGACAGACGAGCCTCGTGGTTGTAGCGGCAGGAAAGACGCCATCTGCCGGCGTATCGTCCATGATCGTCTGTGCCGCCAACGTCTGACTCCATCTGTGCCGCCAGCGAGGAAGAGTAAGACATGGGACATGTGCGCCTCCGTCTCCCATGTCTTCCTCGTCGGATTCTGCAGCCTGGACGTCGCCGGTGGAGGTGACGTCCACGATGCACGTGGGCAGACCAGCCTCATGGTCGTAGCGACAGGAAGCCAGGAACGACGCACATCTGCTGGCGTATCGTCTGTGATTGTCTGTGCCGCCAACGTCTGGCTCAGTAGCACGAGCGCTGCTCGCAGCCAGCGCCCGGCTACTCCTTGACGAAAACGGCGGTAACGATAAAACTCACTAATGAGCAGAGTAGCGGAATCAATAAAGAGATGGTGAAGCGCGACCATTCCTGCAGCTAGTTATACCTCTCAGCCGTGAGAATATTCTACTCAGAGATGAGAGTCGAAGTGCATGTACTTTGTTATTATTCAGTTTCTAGTTATCTTGCCACCAGCTCGATCATGAATCAGCCAAGCTATTAATCCAATTCCCGTCATTTCTTTTCCGGGTTTACTCGATCGTTAGTCAACTAGGGTGCAACATTTCAGTTACTGCAAATAAAAGTTGCAACATTAATTTCAGTTAAGCCCCGCTTGGAATCGGTGTAAGTTGATACAGCCGGATTTAATATACAGGTGTATATTACCGCCGTAGCGTCATTTTCGCCTGAAATGAAAACGACGGCTGGAGATGTGTATCGTTTTACAGAGGTACCTACGAGCTAAACGATAATCCAAACAGGTCCTAAACTGTATTAGTTGCTCCTCTATCTAGTTAGCAATGCATAGCTAGCTAGAAAAACAAAATAAAGGCCCATACTAAAGATGCTCAATCTTGTTCAGATGATACTTCCTGTACAACCTGGGCAAGGTATATATAGCTCATGGAGGGACCGATTGACAAAAGTAAATCAAGTCCCGTGATGTCTCAGTGCAAAGCATTATACTATTCATTGCTGAATCTTGAACGTCATGATGGTGACGATTGGTCCCGGCCGGCATCACTAAGTGCTCGTGCCAATTTGGTTGCGACTGAGCTGTCTATATATGCTCAACTTTTGGCGCGCAGATCACTAGCTAGCTACTGTAGCTAGCTGACCGCGTGCACGTATATACCGATCAGCTTACTGAATTCAAAACGTGGTTTATTCGTTGAAGCATTTGCATGGATAATATCGAAATATATTCCATAGTAGTCACCACATGCTCCAAACAGAAACTCCAAAAGTAGAACGATGGAGAGTCTCAGTCAGCTGATGTCAGCAGCCTGTAAACCAGCTCGTTTAGTGGCCTCGTTGCCGTTTTGTTGTTTTGGGCTTTCTCTGTCATTTTTTGTTTCGGCTGCGCCGGTCACACACGGGCCGGACAGAAGGATTTGTAGCACGATCATGCTGAATGGTTTTGTGGCGTGCGTCTCTTTTCAAGTCACTTTTTCTTGTCTTTTGTTCTTGTTAACTTTTTGGTTGTTCCTTCATAAATGTAAACAAATGCTTACATTTTTCGTGTATTAAAGAAAAAGTGTGCCCTCATTTTTCTAAGAAATATATTTGTATTTTAAAAATGTGCATCGTGCACTCAAAAAGAAGTTTAACGTTATTTACAAATGTTCGTCCTGTATTTTAAAATATATATTCAAAATGTATTTTAGAAAGAAAAAAATTGATTTGTAAATACAACGTGTATTAAAAAATTAGTCTTGTATCTAAAAAAAGTTGAACTTACATTTGAAAAAAATCGTTATGTATTTTAAAAAATGTTCAAGTGGGGTAAAAAGAAAATGATAAGTTAAATTATTTGCACATGAGGTACGACGCATGGGAGTGCCCGTGAAGCCCCCCCCCCCCCCCCCCTCGACAGTTGTAGTCCGCGCGCAAGGGATTGGGGCACTTGCAGTTGTGTACCTAGTGACAAACATGCACCTGTCGCACTCCCCCGACAAAACACCACCGAAGTTGTAGTTGCCTTGAAGAGAGCCGGTTGCAGTCGGGAAGACACTTGCAGTTGCGTGTCTACCTGCAGACATGCAACTACCCCACTCCTCCCAACAAAATACCAGTAAGTTACAGTCACGTTGAAGACATGCACCTGTAGTTGAGGCGACACTTGGAGTTGCGTGCCTAGTGATAGACATGTGATAGACATGCAACTACCCAACACCCCTCAACAAAAACACCACTAACTCATAGTCACATTAAAGACATATTGTTATAGTCGAGGACGACACGTGCCATTGCGTGCCTAGTGAGGGACATGCAACTATCCTTCCGCTGACAAAACACCAGCAAGTTGGAGCCGAGGCTGAAACTTGTAGTTGTGTGCCTAATGACAAACATGCAACTGTCCCCTTTCCCCAAGAAACACTGCTAAGTTGCGGTTACATTGAAGACATGCAATTGCAGTTGAGGGTGACACTTACAGTTGCATGGCTTCTGGTAGACATGCAACTACCCCTCCTTGACAAAACACTACTAAGTTGCAGTCATGTTGAAGACATGCGGTTGCAGTTGTGGACGACAATTGCAGTTGCGTGCCTAGTGGCGGACATGCAAATGCCCCACCCATGGCGGACAAAACAACAATAAGTTGCAGTCACGGTGAAGACATGCAGTGTTGAGTTGCAGTTGAGGGCGACACTTGCAGTTGCGTGCCTAATGGCGGATATGCAATTGCCCTTTTACCCAACAAAAATACCACATAGTTGCAACCGAGGGTGACAAATTACAGTTGTGTGCCTAGTGATAGACATGCAACTACTAACCCTCCTTTGATAAAAATACAACTGAGTTGTAGCCGCATGGAATACATACAGTTGCAGCCGGGGTGACATGTTGTTGCGTGCCTAGTGGCAAACATGCAACTACCCTCCCACGGCAAAAACACCGGAGAGTTGTAGTCGCATGAAAGACATACATTTGCAGCCGGGGTGACATGCGGTTGTGTGCCTAGTGGCAAACATGCAACTACCCTCCACGACAAAAACACCAGAGAGTTGCAGTCGGGGGTGACACTTGCAGTTGCATGCCTCATGGAAGTTATGTAATTGACCACACTACGGAGTTGCAGTCGCGTTGAAGACATACAATTGCAATTAGGGACAATAATTGCAGTTGCATGCATACTGACATGCATGCAACGAGCCCTCTTGACAAAACAACATAAAGTTGCAGTCGAGGGCGACACTTGCAATCGCATGCCTAATGAAAGCCATGCAACTGACCTCCTCCGACAAAACCCTACGGAGTTGCAGTCGCGTTGAAGACATGCAATTGCAATCAAGGGCAATAATTGCAGTTGCATGCGTACTGACATGCATGCAACGAGCCCTCTTGACAAAACAACACAAAGTTGTAGTCGGGGACGACACTTGCAATTGCATGCCTAGTGACACACATGCAATTGTGCCCTCGCCGACAAAAATATCACAGAGCTGCTGTCGCGTTGAAGACATAAAGTTGCTGTCGGACGCGACACTTGCAATTGTGTGCATAGTAGTAGACATGCCGACAAAACACCACACGGATACTTTCTTTTTAAATTTCAAAAGTAAATTTATTGCTTAAATAACAAATTAATAACAAAAACAACAATAATCATATTGTTAGAAAAGAAGTATCCAAAAAAAGCAATAAAAAGAAAATAAATGTAAAACAAAAAATGAATATACAAATACAACAAATAAATTAACGACACAAAAGGGACACAAACAAAAAATGTGCTAAAAATTATACAAGAAAATAAAGAATAATTTTAAAACAGATAAAAACAAAAAATAAGGGCAAAGGCCGAACAGACAATGAGAAGGACCTCTGCCTACCTAGCCCACGACGCGTAACTTCCTTCCCCCGACAGGAAAAAAACAAGTCAAAAAGATCAGCCCAAGCTCGGTAAGTTCTCTAGGGGCCGATTTACACAAACAAACAGCACTACACATATCTTAAGGCAACAAACAATCTAATGGTTAGAAGGTCGACTGAGACTTGAGTAAAACTCAGTCGACTGAGTTTTAGCATTCCCCATAAACTAATAATAGAAGCCCAAACTATTAGAGAGAGGTGGACAAATATATTTCAACACTTATAATACAGTTCGTATAATACCGATTTGAAAAGTAAATTAAAGTTTGTTCCAGATGCATAACATTTCCTGCCGGAACTTTAAAGTAACCGAATTACGGCCACCTGAGCTGGAAAACGACTCCCCCTCCTCCCCTCGCGTCGCACCCGCGAGCGACTGAGGGGATAACCCTAGCCGCTGGCGCGCCACTGCCCTCTCTCCCCTCGCCGCCGCATGTCCGCGCCGCCAGACAAAGCCCGGTGGGTGCTGGCGGCGGCGGGGCCCTCTCATTCCTCGCTCGTGGGGGCCTGGCGCAGGTGGGCGCTCCCAAGCGGTGGCGCGGCGCGGATCTGGGGCACGGCGGCGCGTGGCTGTGCTCGACGGCGGCGCTGTGGACAGGCAGGCCGGACGTGGTGGGATGGACGCGGGCGGTGCTCGGTGGATGCGTGGCCGGGGTGGCGGCGTCGGCTTTGGCTGGTTCTGCCCCGCGGGCGGTGCGGGCTGCGGCGGCTCTGCTCGAGGCGGGCGACGGTACCCGGCGGCGAGGCGCCATGGCGTCACGGCGGCGGTGCGGGTCAGGGTGCTGACCCCTCTGGTGGCCCTCTTCGGTGGCTGGGTGCGGTCCAACCTGCGGCCCTTGCTGACGGACGGGTGGCTGCTTCTTCGTCGCCTGGATCTGGCCGGAGGCTGTGGTAGGACGTCAGGGGTGACGCAGGGGAGGCTGATGGAGGGATGGGTAGACCGACTACCTGTCACTGGCACAGGGGTGCACCGGTCTGGACGAGCTCCGCTCCCCCCTCCCCTCTTCCAAGCCTAATGCTTCTTGGCTGTAGATCAGTGTTCGGGGTGGGACAGCCACTGGCGGTTCTGATGATGTTTAGGTCCTGCCGGTCGGCTCAAAGCCCGTACCTTTGATGGTCTTCGGAGTGTCTAGATGCTGGGCGGCAGCCTTAGTGGTGCGAGCTGCGAGCTCGTGGGCGGAGCTCGTAGCTCGAGCGCTGACGGGCTCGCTGTCTTGGCCGCAAGGGTGGCATGGGGGCGGGCCTTCAATGCTCTACGGTGGGGGTATGGCCGGCCCTCTCCTGTCGTGCCATACCCTGGGTGGAGGCGGAGGGTGGTGGCCGGGGTGAAAACCTCGTCTGGTTCGGGCCAGACCGATGGCGGTGGCATCCTTGCGTCGTTCCCTTCCTGAAGGCTCCATCGCGGTGACCCTGCGTCCTTCGCGTTACTCCGGGTGAAAACCTCGATTCAATGGATCGGGCGGTGGCAGCTCCCCGGTGTCGTTTCTTTCCTGAAAGCACCGCTTTGGAGTTCCTGGTTCGTCGAGTTTCGGCTTCGTCTCCTCGCGGTGACTTGCTCACGGTGGAGCGCTCCTTAGTTCCTTAGCTATGCTCTTTTGTCTACTTGTTGTTTGCTTTGGGATCTTTGGAGTAGATCTGCTGATCGTCAGCTCCCATGTATATGCCTTGGGTGTGTGTGGTGTCGGGTTGTATGCAGTCTGTATGTCGTTGGTTGCTTTATATATAAAGCAGGGCGAAAGCCTTTTTCGAAATTAACCCAATTAATCGATGCTAGGACATGATATCTCCGTCGTGCTGATTTGATCACAGCCAAGTCGGTTAACTACGAGTTGAGGAGGTAAGTTTTTACCTATGCACCATTGCATGTTGAGGTGATTTTTTTCCATGTTGCATGCTGAATGACATGTTTGTATGCATGCCGAGAGAAATAAATTAGTGAGGGCTATGGAAGATTCCTAATCTAGTTATCTTCGTGTAGTTAGGCCATCACGCATCTATTTTCAAAACATAGATTGATCAGTTTACCTACCTTTTTTCTTTGAGAGAAAATTAACCAACTGACCTATTTGCTCGCTTCAATATGCCTACCTTAATTACATCATCAGAACATTCCTAATATATAAATTCATTAAAGAAATTTTTTCGATGCCACCACTTTAAACCAGAGTGGGCCCGGCCCAGCTATTGTTGCAGTATACCTAACCTAATCTTCATCCTCCTTTTCATCATAAGTTGCGTCCGGCGCTAGCTTCCAAAAGCTAGCTATCTGCAGCGCTCCGGCCGCTAACTAAGAGCAACTCCAACAGGCGCGTTATCTTAGCGGTGCGTGGAAAAAAATGCCAGTTTTTGCGCACGCGGACCCGAGTCGGGCGCTCTAGCAGACGCGCGAAAATTGCGCGCGCTGTATAGTTGGTTGCGCGCACGGAGCAAAACGGCATCCCGCGCTGGTTATTTCGGGCGCTCGCTACCGCGTGCTGAACAACAACAATTCGCGCGCGCAAGGCCAACTGGCAACTGCCTCTTCGGCCACCCCGCCTGCGCCCCCCCTCCCGCCGCGCCGCCGCCGACTAAATCGACCGATGGAACCCGCCGGCGACATCCCCCCAACCCCTTCCTACACCCGTGACCCCTCCGCCGCTGCCGCCACCGCCGCCGCCGCAAACCCTAGCGCGGGGTTGAGCTGCGACTTCGCCGCCGGCGCCCCTCCTCCAAGCAGCGGCCTCGCGCGCGGCTTGTTCATGGCGCCGCAAACGATTGCGCGTGCCGGCAGACAGGCGTCTGGCTGCTAGCACGCGCTGCTTTTTGCAGCGCCTGCTGGAGCTGTTTCGCCGCGCCCTTTTTTTCAACGCCTGCTGGAACAGGCGCCATGCCGCGCACCAAAAAAGAAAATTTCGATGTTGTAAAAGAATTTTAGCGCGCGGCGCCTGTTGGAGTTGCTCTAAAGAAGGACGCACGTTCTTGTCTCGCGCACGGCTCGATCAGCTTGGCATGTCGAAGCCGCGGCGCGGGCACAATAAGCGGGTGAGGAGAGGCCTGTGGTCGCTGGAGGAGGACGCTAAGCTGACGAACTACATTGCCAAGTATGGCCACGGCTGCTGGAGTTATCTCCCAAGGCTAGCAGGTACCACCTCCTATGATCGTATGGTGTACTGTGTTGTGCGGAAACTGGAAATCAACCTTTCCGAACGAATCGCTACCTAAAATCTGCTGGGATTTTTCATAAACAGCTCTTGTGTCGTCATTGCAACAGGCATCGACAGGTGTGGAAAGAGCTGCAGGCTGAGGTGGTTGAACTACCTGAGGCCGGGCCTGAAGCGAGGCGCTCTCTCTCAGGACAAGGAGGATGCCATCATTCGACTCCATTCCATCATAGGAAACAGGTACGTAAATTCACTCGTACTCGTACTTACACATCCGGTTTTCATCATCAATGGGGATGGGCTGCTAGCTAGCTAGCTTGTTCATCATCATTGCCCCTTGAATTCGATCACAAATTTTAATTTCTCTGACGAGCCTCGTCAGAGGTCACTTGTCTAGTAGCTAGAGCGTCAGCTAGCAGCAATTCAATGGGGAATTGCCCGTTACACACTTTCACTGTTCCTTGTCAATGGGGAATTGCCCGTTACACACTTTCACTGTTCCTTGTCAATGGGGAATTCATGGCATGCATGGGATGGGCAGGTGGTCTCAGATTGCGGCGCGGCTGCCAGGACGGACGGACAACGAGGTCAAGAACTTCTGGCACTCCTTCATCAAGAAGAAGCACCGCCGGCGTGGCATCGACCCGGTCACACACAAGCCCGTGATCGCCGAGCAGCTCATCTTGCCATCTGTGGAGCGGCATATGGCTCACGCTCACTTGGCCGTGACGGCACAAAGCTGTATGTCCACCGGGAGCGGCACGGACGGCGGTGCGAGCTCAAGACGCAAGGCGGTGTTCAGTGAAGGTGTAGCGGGTGAAGCACAGGCGCAGCATATCGTGCCATCGGCGGTTCCTCCGACGGTGACGGCAGATAGCAACGCGCACCGCGGGCACGAGGGCGCAGACGCTGCGGTGGTGCTCGGTGCCGATGCGGCCCTGGCGCCACCGGAGTTCACTGGCTACCTGGACGAGAACGCCTCTGGTGGCAGGCAGCCTGTGGTTATCCCGCTGGTCTCCATGGCTGGCCCAACCCTGGAGCCGCCGGATTTCACGGGCTACCTGGACGCGAACGTTTCCGGTTCAGTGCAGCCGGCGCCTATCCAGGTTGCGTCGACGGCTAGCCCAAACCCCTCGGGCACCAGCGCCTGCGCTGCCGCCTTCGGTGGCGAGCGGTGGAGCAACCGCACAAACGGTGGCAGTCAGTTCGAGCTGAAACAGAGCGGTACCGCCTCGGCCACTGACCAACTCCGGTGGCCGATTTGCGGCGGCTTTGATGCCGTCGGAGAGCGCTGGACGACCTCCAGTGGCTCGACGACTTCGTGTCAGCGTTTTGACTTTCGGTTTGTGAAAATTTTCGCCCCAGGCCGAGATGGCCGAATTTCGGCCATTTTCAAAAAAAATCGGTCGAAATTTGACCAAAATTTGGCTGAAATTTGACCAAAATCTATTTTTTTGCCGAGAAATACTTTTCGCCCCAGGCCGAGATGGCCGAAATTCGGCCGAAATCCGTTTTTTTCGGCCGAAATTCAAAACACAGCTTCGTGTTGGATGTATATGACAACTGATGCAGATGATGCATGCTTGAACTGATGAACCAATAAGCTCATCAACAGCAGTGTATCCATTACCGCATGCATGTGCGCGCGTATAGCTAGATATTGGTGTATTCATTTGTGTGTTACTGTATAAATGGTATATATATATAATAAATTAACAATTGTAAAGTGCATTTGATGATTTTTTGAAATAATAAAGATGTGTGTTCAAACCTTAGTTCTTTTTTGTTGTTGAAAAATATATATTGCGCACCTCTCTTATCATTTTTTGGTTAGTATTGATGATCAGAACTTAGAGTTTTTGAACTCTGAACTCTAAGTAGTTCAAAAACTCTAAGTTCTGATCATCAATACTAACCAAAAATGATAAGAGAGGTGCGCAATATATTTTATTTATTTAGTATGATAGTTTGATTAAACATAGACATGTTTGACTTTTGAAAAACAAAATATACACTACATTGTGGAGCAGCTAAACTTGGTTCAATTTGTTCTGAGTGCGATTCCGATCCACACCATGGTGGCCTAGGATATCCCTCCAAACAAAATTGGCCAAAATAATCAAGATATGTCGTGGCTTCCTGTAGGTAGGTGCCTCCGACACGAGGGGTGGACTGTGTGTCATCACTTGGGTGGCCGTTTGCATGCCCAAATGGGCTGGAGGTCTAGGTCTCCCCAACCCGCGTTTGTTGAACTTCGCTCTGAGGGCGCGATGGTTATGGCTGAAGAGAATCGACAGAGAGAGACCCTGGGCAGAGTTTGACATCTCAGTGCCCGGGGAATCAAGACAAATTTATCAGGTTGCCATGTTTGTGGACGTAGGGAATGGAAGGAATGCGCTTTCTTGGGAGGACAACTGGATTGACGGCTACCGCATCCAGGAGATTGCCCCGCGTAGTTACAATCGCATAAGACCGCGAGTTCGGGAAAGGAAATCAGTGGCGGAGACGATCAACGGCTCATGATGTAGGCCTAGATCCATCTGTAGAGGAATTGGCTGAATACCTGACATTATGGACGAGACTTGCTGATACCACTATCACAGACAATGTCGAGGAACGAGGACCGGATTCGTTGGGCATGGGAACCCTCGGGTATCTTCTCGGTTTGCTCAGCATACGCGGCGAACATTGTTGGGAAGCAACATGATCCAATAGCGTTGGTCACCGGGGGATGTTGTGCTCCTCTCAGGTGTAGTAAGTTTTTCTCCAGCCTGGCCCTGCGGAACCAGTGCTGGACTTCCGATCATCTCGTTAGGAGAGGTTTGCCGCATGAGTATGCTTTCATGCTTTCAGGAGGAGAGCATTGATCACGTGTTGGTCTCATGTGTCTTTGCACGGGAGGTTTGGTTCTCTGTGTTCTTGGCGTTGGGCAAGGTGGGGTGGATCCCAACGAGCGATGATAGGCTGCTTGATTGGTGCACTGACTTGCGACCCCACCCAACACTCGCAAGGATCTCCACACACTCACTTTGTTAGTCACTTGGGAGATTTGGAAGCACAAGAATGTCCTAGTGTTCGGCAACGCAAGCACATCATCGGCGAGGGTTTTGGAGAAGATCACGCAGGAAGATAGAGCTTGAGTGCTGGCGGGTAAGTTTAGGGGTGATCTGCATATGTGTTTCCAAAATTTGTATCAGCACACGGTTGGTGTCGGTTGTGTCATGATTGCCGAGCTCTTGTGCCCGTCCTGTAAAAACGGTGGATGGGTGTCTCACCCTCTTCTTCTTCTTTTAATATAAGATACACATACTCATGCGTTCATGAGGTCCAAACTAAATTCTAAAATGTCAAAGCTTGCATGGGGTTAGTATTACACTGCTGATTGGGTAAGGAAGTGTGAGACCAACATATAAGGTGAACATCCTACCATGTTATAATACTAGAAATGCATGGAGTCTTGTGCTAGAGACACATAGTTCGAGTAGCCGACTACCTAAGTATTCACATATTTTTTTCATATGAATGTCCACACATGACTTATGATTATAGAAAATAAATTCCATATTTTGTTTTGTGAAATCATGCATTAATTCACATTTCTCAATTCCATTGAATGTGATTAATGAACTGATTTGGTGGTTAATTTGGTGATTAAATTTATAGGAGCTTCGGTGTTTGTAGTCATTGCTAAGTGGTCTATGGACTTGGACGTAATTTTTTTTACTTCCGGTGTCCTTTCTACTACATTGACAGTTGATAAATAGATCAGAAGTTTTTTCCGCAAAAAAGAGAGCACCAAAACTGATTGATTGTGTGGTCGTTCTAGGTCCTCGGATATCGAAACACCACATAAATTTACACACACCTAGCGCACCCAAGCATCTTGATTGCCACAAAATTTCAGTTTTTTTTTTAATTTGTATGCTATTTTTTGAATTTATTTTTCATAGTTCAAACCTGGTCAACATGGTCAAACCCGGTCAACGTGCTTAAAATCTGGTTTGGACCAAACTTATCCGGTTTTGAGACTTGAAGGACCAAATGTATACCAAAAAATCTCGAGGGACCAAGTCTATACTTTTGGGAAACTTGAGGACCAAAAATATACTTTTGTCATTGTTTTAATTGGCTATTAGAATTTACTACAAAAATATGGCTTTTCAAATGGCCGTTAGTAGCAGTAAGGGCTCAAACTATATATGAGCTTGGACCATCCAAGCACAGACCGAATAACGTACCGTCATCCTTATTCCTACTACAAAACTGTGGTTGATCTTTGTAGTATGCCACGTAAACTTTTGTCAATTCTCCCTCTTGGATGGAGCAATAAGGTTTCTAGGAAGTACCACTGCACAACCACTTGTTGCATTCCCCACCTCTGTTTCTTTGTATTGCTCTGCTCTACGCCTCTACACCAATCTTTTGCCCGAGCAGCCGCGCCTGGATCTTAAGCCTACACTGACCCTGCACTTGCTACCGTCATTCACCGCATGAATGAAAGTCCTTCTAAGTTGGGCGTGATGACTTGCCTTGGATATTCCAGAAGGCAAAACTTTGCACCGTCACTGTGCTCAGTTCAACTGCCAATCGGTGTTAGGTTGTACTGCTTTGTTCAGATTGCTACTGGTATTGGTAATTAAGCCTCTTGTTATTTGCTCTCTGTAATTCATTGAAGTTCTAGACAGTCAAATTTCTTATAAGTTTGACCGAGTTTATGGAAATATATCAACATCTAGAACACCAACTTAGTTTTATTGGAACCATTATAGAATATATTTTCGTACTATGCATATGTGATGATGTAAATGTTGTCATATTTTTTATAAACTTGGCCAAATTTACACACAGACGCCCGCACACACACACACACACACACACACACACACACACACACACACACACACACACACACACACTCAAATAGCTAGGTAGCAAACGAATCAGCAAAGTTAGATACCCGTCCATCTTAATATTTGATGCGCCTGGATGAGCCAAGACAGTAAGACAGTGACATTACAAGCAGGCTAGACAATTAACTTGGCGAGGGACCAATCCATCCATTGAAGTACATAATACCCTGCCACTGGTGCATCATAAAGGGAAATGGACCGCATGCCGTTCGAAGCATGCGACGAAATCCGCAGGGACTATTTATGCGGACTTGGCTAGCAGGTTCCGTGGGATAGACAAGAAAATCTTGTGAATTACGTGACCACCGATTCAAGCATAGATTCAGGATTCATGGCTGAATATATATGTACAGTACGTGTTTGCAGGAGCACCTGCAGGTCTCGGCTTCAACGTCTGCCTTTATATGTCATGATGGTAACGTTGGTCCCGACATCACCGATCGTTCCTGTCAATTTGGTTGTGGCATATGTCTATGTGCAAACTTTTGTCAGGCAGCTGGCTAGCCACATGTTCAGCAGATCAACTGAATTTAGAACGTGGATGGCGTATTCGGTATAAGGGTATCCCAATGCATACCCTAAAACAGACACCACAAATGTCCGCGGACAAGATGCCCATCCAACACTTATTCACAAATAATCCTCATTTATACAGTTAGGAGGAGACAGGAGAGGAGGAACATGCATGTGGTTGGTTTTGGTTTGATATGTGTGCGGTGTGCAGTTGCTTTTTTGTTGATCAAGTGGATGTCTGGACTCCCGTAAAGCCTCGCCTAAAGCCCCGCCTAGTTTTCTTTCGGTTTGCGAAAAAACGGACATGCGACTGATCTGTGGACATATAGGGGTCCCTATTAGATGACAAAAGTTGACAAGTGATCCGGACATTACAATCCAGACATACACAAAAGTTTTGAGGGTATTCTTTGGAGATGCCCTAACGTATACATATACTATAAGACTAATCCTCCTAGAATTGGAGAGCCCACATTCAATTGAGGTCTCCAATTCACATTGAGTCACCCGATTTTGACCGGGTCAACAATTTCTCAAAGCTTTCTTATTCAATTTTTCTATACTATATTTATAAATACATATGCTCATTAATTTTAAGGCCTCATAATCAATTGATGTCTTCAATTTATAATTGGATCACCTGATTTTGACCGGGTTAACAATTTCTCAATGAGCTCTCTTATTTAATTATTTTAATTCATCTCTCTTAGTGTTATTATATTCTTTTATTCCTTGTGCTCTTTAATTTTGAAGCTCTCTCGTTTCATGGAGGTATTTAATTTTGGATTTGATTTACGATTTTGACAGTCCAATGATTTTCTAAATCAACCGGCAACAATCGACCTATAAAAGCATATCAATCAACCAGCAGCCCTCTCACCACCTTGAAAAGTGTCAGTATGTAATATTGTAGCACCAGTATAGAACATGCAGTCACCGGCGAAATTTTGACACAAAAGTATGGATTGATTAGCAAATAACACTGAATCACACCACTGAAGGCCCACCAAACATGCTGCATTATAAATAAAAACACACTTCATCGTCTCCCCCTCTTGTGAAACCAAATACTCATTCAGTTTTAAGACATAAGGTGTATTAAGTTTTCGAAAAGTGTAATATCTTTAACTTTGACTAAGTTAAGAGCCAAAAATATTGACAACCACAACACTAAATCAATAAAAATTAAAAAAATCATGATGAATCTAATGATACCGATTTGATATTATGTATATTGATATATTTCTCTACGAATTTGGTCAAACTTAAAAAGATTTAATTTTTCAAAAAAATACACCTTATATTTTGAAACAAAGGGAGTAGTTTTTTTATGAAAACCCAGCAACACCGACGGCGCAGCAAAGCGCGCCCAACCCTTCTAGTATATGAAGAAGGACGAAGAGAAACTAAATCCAAGGAAGAAGTAGTAAGACATGGCCATACATTTTTCTTAATAATAGTAACATTCCATAACCTACTCTCCAGTGGCGGAGCTACGGCACGGGCCAACCCGTGCCCTGGCCCACCCATCCCATCTAAATTTCTGTAATGTACACCTACTACTGAGCCATGTAATAACAGTTCAGCAGTAATTTTCTTCAGCTAGTCCTCACCGGCCCGCCCAGCAATTTGGGTGAAGCTCCGCCAGTGCTACTCTCTTCAACGGTGGTATGGTATATGTCACATTGGACTACCTTGCACTTCTAAGATTTCTGTTATAAATATGCATAAAAGGGTAAAATGTGGTTAAATTAACAAAGCGAGCAATATAACCATAAAAATACACAATGAATTAGCAAATATGATATGTGTGTGTTGGTTGTATCACCGTCCTCTTGGATTGGTACTTTTCGCCCGCCTCAGATAGACTAAATCTGTACTAGTGCCCTCTCCACCCAATATTCACTCTCTCTTATCTGTTTTGCTAACAGACCCGCACGTCATTCTCTCTTCGTGTCTCCGTATCTGTGCCACATGAGTTAATTGCAGAAAACCACCACATTAAAGGGTAGGCTTGCAGAAAACACTCTTCTACAGATTTTTTTTAGAAAACACAGTTTCCGTGCCTAATTTTTTTTTACGAAACCACTGACCCGTCTGTTTGGGCATTTTAAGCGGGATTATGACATGCGGGGCCAGTTTTGGTGACGTGGCGTAACGGACATGCACTAACGCCGTCGAAGCTGGCGCCGGAGCGACGGCTGGATCGAGCGGCCCATGGGGCCCATGCGGTCGGGCGAGAGGACGAGCTCGTCGTCCCCGACGCGCACCACGCGTAGGAGCAGCGCCATGGCGACGCGGGGCGCCGACGAGGACGGTCGATGCGGGGCGGAGACGCGCGGATCTTGGCGGGGACTGCGGGATCCGAGCCGCCGCGACCGGATCAGGGCAACAACGGCGACAGATGAAGCTTGGACGGCGACATATGGCTCCGGCAGGGATGGACTTCCCCTGCAAACCATGGGAGGGAGAGGGACCGTGAGAGAAAGGGGAAGGAGAGAAGGAGGAGAGGGATGCTTGGTCGGCCTGGCGGGAGCGCAGGGGAGGCTGAGGCCAGCAGGAGGAGGAGGGCGGCGACGTGACCCGGGCTCCGGTGGGCATCTTCGGCGAGGTCCGGGGCGAGGTGGTCCTAGCGCGCGAGCTCGAGGACGGCTGCGCGAGCTCGGGCGGCGACGCGACCCGGGCTCCGGTGGGCATCTCCGGCAAGGTCCAAGGCGAGGTGGTCCTGGCGCGCGAGCTAGAGGACGGCTGCGCGAGCTCGGGCGGCGGCGGTCCCTAGCGGCAGCTTCGACGGCGTTAGTGCCTGTCCGTTACGCCACGTCACCAAAACTGGCCCCCACATGTCATAATCCCACTTAAAATGCCCAAACAGGCGGGTCCGTGGTTTCTGCAAAAAAAAATAGGCACATAAGTTGTGTTTTCTGCAAAGAATCTGTAGAAGAGTGTTTTCTGCAACCCTACGCTTCAATGTGGTGGTTTTCTGCATTAACTCGTGCCACACTGTTCTTTTTCTCCCTCTCATCCATGTCATGCCTCTTTTAAAAGTAATGGTTGGTACAATTTTGTTAGGGATGATTGCATCCAGTGGCGGAGCTACCAGAAGATCTAGGGGGGGGGGGGGGGGGGGGGGGGGGCAGACAAGTCTTTTGGGGGGAGGGCAAATGACTAAACTCTCTTTAATTTAACCTCTAAATATATTTTTCCTTAACTAATTAGGGTATGGCTGGGGGCAGTGGCACCCTAGAGCTGCACGTAGCTCCGTTGCTGATTGCATCTAATCTGCATTAGGGCTATAGCTATAGTAGCCGGTGAAAAATAGGTGTCACCATAAATACATACTCCCTCCGGTCCTTTTTACTCCGCGGATTAGATTTGTGTCAAGTCATACTATGTGAAGTTTGACCAAATTTATATTAAAAAATATCAACATCTAAAATAGCAAATATATATATTATGAAACTACATTTCATAATGAATCTAACAATATTAATTTGGCATCGTAAATGTTGATACTTTTCTCTATAAGTTTGGTCAAAGTAGAGATACTTTGACTTTGGACAAAACTTATATGCAGACTAAAAAGGACCGGAGGGAGTATATGGTTATTCAGCCCTACTAGGAGAATGCTTATAGATAGGATTTTAGCAGTAGCGCCGGTTAAAAGGACAGCGCTACTGCTAAGTAGCAGTAGCGCGGGCGGCAACAGGCGCTACATGTATCCAGTTAGTAGTAGCGCTAGATATTCAACCGGCGCTACTGCTAATCGGTCCCATCGTGACCGACAGGGGTGACCTGTAGTAGTAGCAGTTGGCATTGAGCAACGCTACTGCTAAAGCCGTAGCAGTAGCGCCCTTCTCCGCCCCGCACTACAGCTAATTAGCACCCTCGTGGACTTATCATCTTCCCCGCGCACGCCCCTCACTCTCTCCCTTTCTCCCTCCTCACTCCCTCCCTCTCCACGCCCTTGCGCCGCCGTCGGTCCTCCCAACACGACCCCGCGCGACTCTCTGCTGCCCCCGGTGACTCTCTGCTGCCCGGCGACCCCGAGCCTGACCCCGACCCACTCTGCTGCCCCGACGAACTCGACCTCGGCCTCTGCTTCTCCTCTGCGCGCCGGCCGTCTCCTTCTCTGGTGAGACATCCCCACACCTCCTCTACCCGTTTGCTTGCTAGGGTTTTGGTGGATTGCTAGGGTTCTTGCTAGGACATTGCTAGGGCTGCTTGCTAGGGTTCTTGCTAGGACATTGTTTTTGAAATTGATTGTGAAATTAGATAGTTAATAAGAAAACCAAGTCAAAAATGAGTTTCAGAAATTAAGCATTTCTGAAATAGCAAAACTGAGTCAAAAATGACTCAGAAAAATGGTTTTGATGCCCAAATTCAAATGAGATGCTTGCTGTCCAAATGAAAATTAGTATTAACTTGGCATGCAATATTAATTTGGACATGTTTTATATAATATTTTTATGAGAAAAAAGAATTGTTCGCGTATTTCTAAGAACATAACCAGAAAGTAAAACATTAAACGATAAGAAAATGTTCTCATAGGAATTTGTTCTCGACGTCGACGATGCCCGGCCCGCATCCTCGTCGTCGACTCGGCGGCGACATCCTTGAGAGGCGCCATGTCCGGGACTGGGCTCCGTCGGGCTGGCAGTGGTAGGTGCTACCTTCCGGGGCGCGCAACTTGGTGAGGAATCGGGGTCTCGTCGTCGACCCGGAGCTTCTTTGGTGGCGGTCGCGTGGGCCACTATCGGTGCGGAGGGAGCCGGCCCCCGTGGAGGTGGTACGTCGACGTGTCAGGGAGGAGGACGAGCACGTCCGTCGCTACATGGGTGCGTTTGGACGCCAGGTTCTCCAATACCTGGCAGGTTCTTCAGGGATCTCACCCGAGTTATGATCCTGTGATGGTTCCTTCTCTTTGGGTGTCCACCGCCCGTGGCTCAGGAACCGCGAGTGAACTAGATTATTCGATAATATTCGATCTGTATTAGTGATATTATATGATAATATTCGAGATGTATTAGTGATAATATTCGATGATGCATTAACTGGATTATTCGAGATGATGTATTAGTGATATTATATTTGAGTTCATTATAAATTGATTAGAAATTGCATAAAAATAGCTCTAGAAATTTTTAGTAAAAAAATCAGGTACTTTCGGTCTGTCGTTGCTCCTTGTGTGACTTTCATGTGTGTTCTTGATGGATAAATCCCGACTGTTGTCGTGGGGGGCGCTTTGTCCTCTTCTCTTCTTGCGATATATACCTCGGTATAATGCGCAAGGAGAGGAGAGAAGATGCGTCCATCACCGACGGTCGAACTATTACTGTGAGAGAGTGTCCATTAACATATATACACCACCATATCAGTGTGAGAGAGTGCGCACCAACACACCATGAGATATGAGAGTTATTTAAGGAAAGCCTCGACAGACCGAAAGTCAACCCATATTGAATTAGGTGTATTTGGACATGTGTGTATGTTATTGCACAGAACACCTCCTAGTGCCTATGTTTTGCCGGAATGTTGATTCATTTCCGTTCCGGCAAATTTCAGGCGCTCAATATGTCTTATTTTAATAATGGTCATGCCGAATTTTTGAATCATGAACATAGGAAATGTCTGACGATGATAGGATCCCTGAGTGTGAACTCTGCGGCGAAGATCAGGGTCTGTGTGATAGGCCTCACCTGCGAGACAGCAGGTTCTTCACCATCAAGCTTGACGAGACCTTCGATGTTTGTACGGTACGCAACGATGACAAGTGTTTTTTCGTAATTAAGCATGACTTCTGTTTCTTTGCTTCAACGTGTAATTTCTGTTTTATACAATTCGACTAGTTCATCCCCTGCCATGCAAGACGGTATGTCTTGGAGAGGCTCGGTTTCGAAGACCACGAGAGTATGGAGACGAGGAGAGCTAACCTGAGGACTAAACATGGTCACACATTTCTGGTCAAAGTAATGAATGCAGTTAATAACACAGAATTAGGGTGCTCAAATTGGGAAGCTCTAGCCAAGGCATATGGATTTCAGGACGATATGGAAATAACCTTCGATCTTCGTCCTGAAGATCATATTGAAGGTAATATCAACATTTGGGTGGATGTCGATATTCTTCCAGTTTTACCTCCATGTGAGTTTGTCAACCATATTTGTCAAGTAATTTGCATTCTATATTTAAAAATAGTTGGTGTTCATCCATACTAAATTTGTTAATTTATAATTTACAGCTTATTTCCTTTCTTCGAGTGAAACACGGAAAATGATTGGCACGACACACTACACTTATGGATCACATCTAACTTGGGAGGAGAAGGGTGTTCTTGTCACCTTTGTTATTGGTGTCATGTTTGGTAGGGACGACTTCCCGTATAATATGGGACCTGGCCCAAATTATACATTATACATGCCACTAGTGCATAGGTTGACGGCGGATGACATTCGCGGAAATATCTTGGTAAGATTTGCTAATTAAGTACACTACAATTGCGTAAATGGTGTTGATTACATTGCTAACTAGGCTACTATTATGTTCTTCAACAGAAACTGCCAAATGATGTTGTGCCTCCGTTGATGCATGGCAAAGGTTATATGACAATTAAAAGCCAGATACGTCTTCAATGTATCGATAATTTATGAAGTATTCATGCCATGATTGCCTATGTTTACAATACTTTTATATGGTTTTGATGCACTTTACATGATTTATTTAGAACTAACCCGGACTGACGCTGTTTTCAGCAGAACTACCGTGGTGTTGTTTTTTGTGCAGAAATCAAAGTTCTCCAAATGGAACGAAACTTTTTGACGATTTTTTTGGGACAAAAGAGGCACTAGAAGCTTCGTTGGAGGGCCAGAAGAGCCACGAGGTGGGCACAACCCACCAGGGCGAGCCAGGCCCCTTTGGTGCGCCCTGGTGGGTTGTGGTCCACTCGTGGCCCATCTCCGCGTGAAACCGATGCTCAAAAATCCTATATATTCAGAAACCCTCAGAAATTACCCTAGACGGGAAGTTCCGCCGCCGCAACTCTCTGTATTGGCGAAAAACCAATCTGGAGGCGTTCCAGTACCCTGCCGGAGAGGGATCATCTCCGGTGGCCATCTTCATCATCCCGACGGAGGCCATGACGAGGAGGGACTAGTCCACCCTCGGGGCTGAGGGTATGTACCAGTAGCTATGTGTTCAATCTCTCTCTCTCTCGTGTTCTTGAGATGTCACAATCTTGATGTATCACGGGCTTTGTTAATATAGTCGGATCATATGATGTTATTCCCTTGCTATCATGTTGTGATGAATTGAATCTTTTCCTTTGAGATATCTTTATGTTGGATTGAACATTGGATTTGAGAACAGTTGATATATGTCTTGCATATGGATACCCGTGGTGACAATGGGGTGTTCTATTGATTCACTTGATGTATGTTTTGGTACTCAACTTGCGGATTTCCGATGTGACATTGGGGTAATCTATGCATAGGGGTTGATGCACGTTCTTGTCCTACGTTCTCCGATAGAAATCTTGGGGCACTCTTTGAGGTTATTTGTGTTGGATTGAGTATTATGAATCTAAAATTGTTTGATGCGTATCATATAATTAACTCATGGATACTTGTGGTGACATTGGAGTATCTAGGTGACCTTAGAGTTGGTTGATGCGTATCATATGGTGTTATTTTAGTACGAACTCTTAGATACATCGATCGGAAAGGATAACTTGGTGTTATTTTAGTACGAACTCTTGGATAGATCGATCGAAAAGGATAACTTTAAGGTGATTTCGTACCCTACAAACAATTTCTTCTTATGTTCTCCGCTAGATAAGAACTTTGGAGTGATTCTTCGTTGCACGTTGAGGGATGGTTATGTGATCCAATTATATTACCATTGTTGAGAGATTGCACTAGCGAAAGTACGGACCCTAGGCCTTATTTTCAAGCATTGCAATACCGTTTTTGCTCACTTTTGTTACTTGCTACCTTGCTGTTTTTATTGTTACTATTACAAAAACCTTTATCTACCATCCATATTGCACTTGTATCACCATCTCTTCGCTGAACTAGTGCACCTATACAATTTGCCATTGTATTGGGTGTGTTGGGGACACAAGAGATTTCTTGTATTTGATTGTAGGGTTGTTTGAGAGAGACCATCTTCGTACTACACCTCCCACGGATTGATAAACCTTAGGTAATCCACTTGAGGGAAAATTGCTACTGTCCTACGAAACTCTGTGCTTGGAGGCCCAACAAAGTCTACAAGAATAAAGTTGCGTAGTAGACATCAAGCTCTTTTCTGGCGCCGTTCCCGGGGAGGTGAGTGCTTGAAGGTATATCTTTAGATCTTGCAATTAAATCTTTTAGTTTCTTGTTTTTCACTAGTTTGGTTTTTATAAAAGAAAACTACAAAAAATGGAGTTTAAGTTGGATCATTTGTATCGTCTTTATAATGTCTTTCGTGAAAATAAGGATTCAGAAATTATGCTCAATTGGTAGAGGAAGAAATTATGAAAATACTTAATGAGAATTCCTTGAATGATGAGCATGATTGTAATGTTGCTAGTATGAATTATTTGAATATCCATGATGCTAATGATATGCAAAGCCACAAGCTTGGGGATGCTATGTTTGATGAAAATGATATTTTTAGTCCCCGAAGTTTTGATGAGAAAATTTATTATGATGATGGCATGACTCCTATCTATGATGATTATGATGATGACATGTATAATATAAAGAGTGATAGTGACCATGAAACTTGTCATCATGATTTTAATATTGAATGTGGTTATGTCAATCAAGTGTCTCATGATAGTTATTTTGTTGAGTTTGCTCCCACTACAATGAATGAGAATAAAATTGCTTATGTGGAGAGTAATAAATTTTCTATGCTTGTAGATCATGAAAAGGATGCTTTATGTGATAGTTATATTGTGAAATTCCTTCATGATGCTACTGAAAATTATTATGAGGGAGGAACATATGCTTGTAGGAATTGCAATAATATTAAGTTTCCTCCCTATGTGTTAAAAATCTTGAAGATATGCTTGTTTTGCCTTCCTATGCTAGTTGATTCTTGATCCCATAAATTGTTTGCTTGCAAAATACCTATGCATAGGAAATGGGTTAGACTTAAATGTGCTTGCCATGTGATCCATGATGCTCTTTTGCATGTTTCAATTATTATTCCTATGTGAGCATCATTGAAATCATCATGCCTAGCTAAAAGGCATTAAAGAAAAGCGCTTGTTGGGAGACAACCCAACACTTTTCCTTTCTATTTTTGTGTGTTCACATGATTAAGCTACTGTAGTAATCATGGTTTGTGCCTTTTATTTCAATAATGTGCCAAGTAAAGCCTTTGGGATAGTATGGGTACTTGTTGATTTGATGTTGTGCAAAAACAGAAACTTTTACCTCCAGAAAGAATTTCTCTGATTTTACTGGAGCGTCAAAAAATTCTGAAATTTTTACACAGTCTTGATATACAAATTCTTCAGGTTTTCTAATTTTTCGGAATTTGTAGAGACAGGGAAGTATGGATAAACTATAGATCTTCACGGACTGTTCTGTTTTTGATAGATTCTGTTTTGCATGCATAGTTTGCTTGTTTTAGTGTTCCCATAACTTATATTCAGAGATATAAATTATGTGAATGGTAGAATACAGTAGTTATTATGCGAGAACAATTATGAATCTTTTCTTGACAGTACCTAAGTGAATGATCTTTATTATTATACTAACCCATCTCACGAAGTTCCGTTGAGTTTTGTGTGATTGAAGTTTTCAAGTTTTGGGTGAGACACCGATATGAGGAGAATAAGGAGTGACAAGAACCTAAGATTGGGGATGACCAAGGCACCTCCAAGGTAATATCCAAGGAAGACTCAAGCGCCTAAGCTTGGGGATGCCCCGGAAGGCATCCCCTCTTTCGTCTTCAACATTATCGGTATATCTTACTTAGAAATATATTTTTATTCGTCACATAATATGTGCTTTGCTTGGATCGTCATTATATTTTGTTATTTTCTGTTAGGTGTTATTTATAATCTTGTTTTTCAATAAAAAGTTCCAAGAATTGCCTTAGGATGCTTGCATTGCATGTTTGATGTGTGATGTGTAAAAACAGAAACTTTCTCTGTAGTGTTTGAATTTTCATATTTTACTGGTACGTGGAAAGTTTCTGAAACTTTTACACAGTGTTGTCATATAAATTCTTTATGACGTCCTAAATTTTCACAATTTTTTGAGTTGCAGAAGTACACTGGTTTAATAGATTGCTACAGACTGTTCTGTTTGGACAGATTGCTGGCATAGTTTTGTTATCTACTTATCCTATAGTTTCCATAGCCTATATTGGTAGATATACATTGTGGAGATGATAGTAAACAGTAGATGATGTTTGAAATTATTATGCAACTTGTCTTGGCAGTACATAAAGAGTTGATAGTTTTGTGTGGATGAAGTTTTTGAGAATAGGTGAAACCGGGATATGAGAGGATTGAACGAGATACAAAATCTCAAGCTTGGGGATACCCAAGGCACCCCAAGTAAATATTTCAAGAAGTCTCAAGCATCTAAGCTTGGGGATGCTACGCATCCAAACTCTCTTCATCAACTATTGGTTAGCCTATGTTGAGCCTAAATTTTTATTCGTTCACATGATGCGTGCTATTCTTGGAGTTCTATTTTTGTTTAATTTGTTGTTTGAATAAAATACTCAGATCTGAAAATCTTTATTGAGAGAGAGAGTCCTCACATAGCTACTTAATTGGTTGACTACTTATTGATCTTCATTTATATCTTTTGAGAGTAGCTTGTCATTTACTCTTGTGCTTCACTTATATCCTATGAGTAAATTGTTGAATGAATTGAATATCATGAAGTTGAAATTATATGTTCATATCATGCCTAGTATTAGCTTCACATTGGGTTTAGAAAGTGAAATCTTTTGAAGCTTGACAATCACAATATTGGTCATACAAGCAATTCGTTAATGATTAGTATAAGGAAGAGAACTTTCACATACAAATATATTATCTTGGACATCTTCTATGATTGTGAATACCCATTAATTATTTTCAAACTTGAGCAAATTAGTTGAAGTTGGACAAGGAAGACAATGTAATGAGTTATGGTTGTGTATATTTGCATAGAAGTTATATTGTTATGGATCCTCCAACATGTGGTGCTTGTTTAGAACCTTTTGCTAGCCAACACTTCGTACAAAGTAGAGATACTACTTGTGCATCCAAATCCTTGAGCCAAGTTTCTTCCATAAGAGTCCACCATACCTACCTATATATGGTATTTCACTGCCATTCCAAGTAAATTTGCATGTGCCACCTCTAAACATTCAAATAAACATCTGTTTTGTGTGCCTGGACCGCTCATGGAGCGATGAGGAGCGGTCGGTATCTTCCATGTTAAGCGGGTTATTCTCATGATGAGTGTTTATTCACTCGTCCTTGCACGAGAGGGGCGGTAATAGGGATTCCCAGTCCCGAAATAGAAAAATTGCAAATAATTTAACAAAACTCCCCCAGGAATGTTGTTGGTATGGACGGTACCCATGGATTCGGCTAGCCAGGGAGTGTGTTTGTTGGTGGAGAGGGAGTAAACCTTTACTTTTACCGCTTGGGAACCGCCGCTAATGTGTTTAACATGGAAGATATTGATAACTCTTGGTTGCAACGTTGACAGGAAGGGTGCACCTCCCAAAATTATATTTATCTCTGATTTAAGCTTTGAGCTCTGGCACCTCTGCAAATCCCTACTTCCCTCTGCGAAGGGCCTATCTTTTACCTTTCAGTATTTACTTTTATGCAAGCATCAATAGTATGCATTCTCATTTCAACCTCAATTATTCTCTAGTTGGCAAGCATCATGTAGTGGGGAAATATCTAGGCACATATGGCCAGTCAAATATATTTGATCACGACTTATTATTGTTGTCAATTATCTCTATGATAAATGAGTTGGGAGGCGAAACATTAAGCCCCTATCTTTCTCTGTGTTCGATGGATGCCATTTGTTCTAAAAATATGCTTTGAGTACTAGCAATCATAGAAGACTATATGATGATTGAGTATGTGGAGCTCTTACTTAGACTTTGTTGAGAATAAGTTGAATTGCAATTGTTTGGTGACTAAGAACATAGGTTGTCAAGTTTCAAGAGAATTCATTATTTGAACCATGACATGTGAATTGATTGCTCTATCATGATGATTTTTATGAGAAAAAGTTGATGGTTATGATGCTAGAAAATTGACTGAAATTATCAATGATCAAACTTATATATTATGCTAGCATTCACACTTCATAAATTAGTTCTTTTCTCATTTACCTACTCGAGGACGAGCATGAATTAAGCTTGGGGATGCTGATGCGTCTCTAACGCATTGATAATTTATGAAGTATTCATGCCATGATTGCCTATGTTTATAATACTTTTATATGGTTTTGATGCACTTTACATGATTTATTTAGAACTAACTCGGACTGACGATGTTTTCAGCAGAACTACCGTGGTGTTGTTTTTTGTGCAGAAATCAAAGTTCTCCAAATGCAACAAAACTTTTTGACGATTTATTTAGGACAAAAGAGGCACTAGAAGCTTCGTTGAAGGGCCAGAAGAGCCACGAGGTGGGCACACCCCACCAGGGCGAGCCAGGCCCCTCTGGCTCGCCCTGGTGGGTTGTGGTCCACTCGTGGCCCATCTCCGCATGAAACCGACGCTCAAAAATCCTATATATTAAAAAAAACCAGAAATAACCCTAGACGGGAAGTTCTGCCGCCGCAACTCTCTGTATCGGCGAAAAACCAATCTGGAGGCGTTCCAGTACCCTCCCGGAGAGGGTAGATCATCTCCGGTGGCCATCTTCATCATCCCGTCGGAGGCCATGACGAGGAGGGAGTAGTCCACCCTCGGGGCTGAGGGTATGTACCAGTAGCTATGTGTTCAATCTCTCTCTCGTGTTCTTGAGATGTCACGATCTTGATGTATCACGGGCTTTGTTAATATAGTCGGATCATATGATGTTATTCCCTTGCTATCATGTTGTGATGAATTGAATCTTTCCGTTTGAGATATCTTTATGTTGGATTGAACATTGGATTTGAGAACACTTGATATATGTCTTGCATATGGATACCCGTGGTGACAATGGGGTGTTCTATTGATTCACTTGATGTATGTTTTGGTACTCAACTTGCGGATTCCCGAGGTGACATTGGGGTAATCTATGCATAGGGGTTGATGCACGTTCTTGTCCTACGTTCTCCGATAGAAATCTTGGGGCACTCTTTGAGGTTCTTTGTGTTGGATTGACTATTATGAATCTGAAATTGTTTGATGCGTATCGTATAATTAACTCATGGATACTTGTGATGACATTGGAGTATCTAGGTGACATTAGAGTTGGTTGATGCGTATCATATGGTGTTATTTTAGTACGAACTCTTAGATACATCGATCGGAAAGGATAACTTGGTGTTATTTTAATACGAACTCCTGGATAGATCGACCGGAAAGGATAACTTTAAGGTGGTTTCGTACCCTACAAACAATTTCTTCTTATGTTCTCCGCTAGATAAGAACTTTGGAGTGATTCTTCGTTGCACGTTGAGGGATGGTTATCCAATTATATTAGCATTGTTGAGAGATTGCACTAACGAAAGTACGGACCCTAGGCCTTGTTTTCAAGCATTGCAATACCGTTTGTGCTCACTTTTGTTACTTGCTACCTTGCTGTTTTTATTGTTACTATTACAAAAACCTTTATCTACCATCCATATTGCACTTGTATCACCATCTCTTCGCCGAACTAGTGCACCTATACAATTTGCCATTGTATTGGGTGTGTTGGGGACACAAGAGATTTCTTGTATTTGATTGCAGGGTTGTTTGAGAGAGACCATATTCATCCTATACCTCCCACGGATTGATAAACCTTAGGTCATCCACTTGAGGGAAAATTGCTACTATCCTACGAAACTCTGCGCTTGGAGGCCCAACAAAGTCTACAAGAATAAAGTTGCGTAGTAGACATCAAAGCCCTATGAGGGTCCAGTTCACTTTTCCATAATCGACTGAGCGCAAACCACAAGGACGGCTCCAAATTGAAGCATGGGGAGAAATAAAGAAGGATCGCAAGCCACAAGTTGGAGACCGTTGGATCTCTTTGCTTCATCATGGTGTTATTCTGTTTTATGACATTTTACCTAGGAGGGAGGACTAGGTCTTATGAGAGAGAAGTTTTTTTGGTTTATATTAACTTGCCATGATCGATTCGGATGAGTTGTTAGATGATTAAGATGATGATGAGTTGTTACATGATTAAGAGGATGATGAGTTGTTTGATGATTAAGAGGATGATAAGTTGTTAGATGATTAAGATGATGATGAGTTGCCAAATGGTGTTATTCTAAATGTTGTTGTTTGCACAATTATTAATTATATTCTATATTAATATGTATAACCATGTGTAAATACATTGTATAAATATAAAAAAGGAAACATGCACAATTACCAGTAGCGCTTGTGGGGCCTACGCTACAGCTAAGTAGCAGTAGCGCTGGCTGGAACTACGCTACTGCTAAGTAGGTATAGCAGTAGCGCGGGAACACCAACGCTACTGCTACAGGTTAGCTGTAGCGCCGTACTAGTAGCGTTGGCACCCGCGCTACTGCTAGCCCTATTTTCAACGCTACTATTAGCCTTTCTCCTAGTAGTGTTGGGGACTGATACGTGAGCTTTTGTCATGCTCAACGGCTACGCTGACAAGCATGCAAAATAACTCAGAGTGAAACCATGGCATATATTCCCTCCGTTCCAACATAATTAATGTTATAGGTTTGTGTCCAACTTTATTAAATTTGGCCAAATCTATGTAAAAATATATCGACATCCACAGCACCGATTTGCTGCATTATATTAATTATGACATATAATTATATATTATATATCTTAGCATATTTTTCTATATACTTGGTCAATTTTTTTTGACTTAGAACAATCCTAAAACTTATGTTATTTTGAAATGAAGCGAGTAATACTCCAGCAAGTTGCACAATAATGCGTGGAGGACCAATTAATTGAGCATATACACCATGTGAGTGTCTTAAATATGAAAGAAAGTAGCTAGCTAGTGTGTGTCAAATTGAATCTCCTGTACATGAAGCTTACGTGTGTAATTGACTAATATGGACTTGTCGAATCCGGGAACACATGTTCAAAGTGGCTAATTGACTTGTCGCGGCACTGAGTTATCGTAGATTAATACTCCAGTTGTTGACATTAAAAGTGAAAGGTCTTAGTTTATATCCAGATAGCCGCTCGCTAGGTCAAATATCCCGTCACAAACCTGATCGACACGACGACACGCGCACTGCATGCGATCTCATCGATCCTTTTACAACTGACACAAAGGGACCCATCCATGGACCAAACTAATCCGTGCACTACGTATCAACTACGGGGTTCACTCTTATGAATCGCTATAATATAATAACTAACTACATATGACTACCAGGCTTCCTAAAAAAGAGCTTGGAACTGGGCATCACTCGGGCTCTAAGGCTGTATGTAGTGGGTAGTATCATAATTTAGTATCATGCATATGGTAATTGTACGATACTACCTCCGCAATGCATAGTATCATATATTAGCATTATAGATGACTTTATTTATTGTCATGCATGTCACATAGTAACATAGCATTTATTATAATACGGTATTATGATATGATACTTAATCATCTCTTTCTTTATTTAATTCTATGCCACGTTAGCAAAATTGTCTAGTTGACATGCATGATACTAGCTATAATACTCTCATTAAGACCAACCTAAGTGGGTGGTCTGCTTGCCCATGGCTATTGTGCACACTTTCATGTATGCGTGCCTCATGTATCGGGATTGATATGATATGCCATGTTGGGTGCATGGTGAGTTGCTTTTGTCATTTTGTGGTCGACATGTGTGACAATGGCGGTGCTAGTTTCTATCAATTTTTACTCACAATGTGAGTGTGGGGAGGAATGATGCATTCTTTCCTTGCCGGAGGAAGGGCAGGTTGCGCTGATGGCCTTCCGCTCTTCCACAACACCAACACTTCTCAAACAAACGAAAAGAGCACATGTATCGATAGAAAGAAGGCCTCACAAATGAAAGCAGCGCGGCAAAGTGCACAACAACTTTTAGTCCCTCTTAATATTGATAAGCTTTATCTCTTGTAGACACCACATGACGCCCATTGCCTCCTTCAAATCTGTGAGAGTGGACCTGTCCAATGAAACCAGAAATATAAGTTGGTGCATAGAGAGAAGTCGGCCAGTCCTGAACAATTGACGAATGAACATCAAGCTATGTTTGCCCAAAGTTCAACCTCCTTCATCACCAAGCAATGCAATAAAAACTCCTCCCTACTCATTGACCCACCGCTGCCAGCTTCGCCCACCTGTCATGCCAATTATTTTTGAGGAAACGTTGAACACATAAATGCTTAAATACTTTGTGTGCGGGTGTACATTTTTATGGAAAATATTACCACTTTTGCATCCTAAATCATTTTAGTGGTTTAAATATGTGACTTTATTTGAAGCACCGAATTAGATATATTTTTCTTGTCCAATGTTGCAAAATGATTATTTTCTACGCAATAATTTACACATTTCTCATGAGATTTATTAAAAAATGTCCCGCTCTTCAAATTACCCACTAGAACATGTCAATCGTTCAAAGGTTATCCAACACTACAAATAGGGTATCATCCACAAATACACATAATCAAGGTCTTTCTAAGAAACTATACGTTGGGTAGTCGTGTTTAGCACTTAGAATGTTTAGCTTGCCGAACCATCCCAAGATGGAAGATTGATGGGGACTACAAAAAACTTTTGCAAGTTTGATAATCAAGTATGTGATAAATTTGAGCTAGAGGAAAGTTAGATGGCAAAGCTGGTCCCAATCATTGATACAAAAATGTTGAATAGAAAATGTGAACACTCAATGTTAGAGATATGACACGCAATCGAAACAACAAAAAGCGATATCAACACAGAGGGGACACAAGGATTTAACGTGGAAAACCCCTCCAACACGAAAAAAAAAAACCACGAGCACCAGCCAACAAATCTTCACTATATCGGGAGAAAGTACAAACGATGCGAAAATCCATTTCTGAGCCCAGGCTAATCTGCACCCGCTGACGAAAAAAATAAAAACAAATACTATAAAAATTCAAAAAATTCCAATTTTTTTTGTGTGGTACATATTTTGATGCGTGAAGTCCGCTCCAAATTTCAACTTATTTGGACATCCGAGCAGCTCTCGGCAAAAAAGACAAATCGGGTCAAAAAATTTGGTGAACAGTAAACCTTTTTTTCAGACCCCGATTTGTCTTTTTTGCTGAGAGCTGCTCAGATGTCCAAATAAGTTGAAATTTGGAGCGGACCTCACGCATCAAAATATGTACCACACAAAAAATAATTGGAATTTTTTGAAGTTTTCTAGTATTTGTTTTGATTTTTTTCGTGAGCGCGGGTGCAGATGCACCCGAGAGCCGAAACGCCGCTCTCCAAACGATGGAGATTTACAACTAATCAACTTATACCTCCGCTTTGGCCCAAGCCTCATGGCGACGGGCCTCCGCTCGTCAGAAGATGGATTGAATTACATGAGTATATTATAAACGGACAGCTCCTACCGTCTTAGGATTTGCCCACATGGACGCATGGCGTGGGTACCCCACTGGTCGTGGGGCCGTCCATGTGGCGCCCACTTGTCCTGTCTTGTGTTGATTCTTATATAAAAAATTCAGACATATTTCATAAAAAATCCGCAAACATTTTCAGGTCATTTCGACTACGTGAATTTTTCGCTTAAAAACTCCAAAACAATAGAAAACAGGAAATGGCCTTTGGCACTGGATTAATAGGTTAGTCCAAATAAAAATAATATAAATTATTTCAAAAAAATGTAAAAGTGGTATGATAATAGCATGATGCAATTAAAAATTAAAGATACATCGGAGACGTACCAGTGCACTTAGCCTGTATAGCCTTTTTTGTTTTATTTCCTCTTTTCTTTTTTAGGATGGGAGGAGTCTACTCATTATTTCCGCATTGTCTTGTAGATTTTGCAACTTATTAGTATGGTTTTCCACGCACCTCAGAATAAAAAATGATGCTATTTCTTGTAAAAAAATGTTTAGATCTTGTTATAATAGTTATTTTGTGTGGTTTGGTCATAAAATATATTAGCATTAGTAAAAATTGTTTCAGCTAAACTGTCTTTGAATCATAGTAATAGGTTTTGAATACATGGACATTATTAATTTGTGAATGTATTTTCAAACAATATATGGTTCAACATGTATCACAAGTACATTTTCCATGAGTTGTGTAAATATATTATTTGATATATGTTACTTCCTTCGATCCGTATTAATTGTCACTGATTTAGTACACAGTGTACTAAATCAACGACAGTTAATATGAAGAGGGAGTAACATGTTTGCATACTGGAACAAGTCTCAGAAGCTGCACGTACAATTTACAAAAATAGTTGAAATATTATTTTTTTTGCAACAGAGAAAGTGGATGCAATATATATAGCTTTGAAGTAGGAAACATATGTTTTAAAATAAAAGTAATGTTTACTATGGTTTTATCTTCAAAAACAGAAACAAGATTAAAAGTGTGTGTGTGCGCGTGTGTATCTGCATGTGTGCGTGTGACGAAACATACATTTTAAATAAAAGTAATGTTTACTATAATTTTATCTTCGAAAACAGAAACAATATTAAGTGTGTGTACGCGTGTGTGTGTACGTGCGTGTGAGTGTGTGTGTGTGGGCGCGCGTTTTATAATACGAGGCAAGAAAACTTCCATATCCGATACCGCAATACGTCCTCGTCCTGCAAAAAATATATAGCTCCTCCCAAAAAAAGACCCTCGTACTCTATATATCCAGATTTGGCAATTTTTACAGGGACCTGGAAACAGATAAACGGTTGGCGGGAGGGGACTTTCAGCTCCCGCGTCTTCCATCCTCGCCACCGCTGCCATGGTCCGAGCTCGATTCCGGCCATCCCCACCGTCGATGACCAGGTGAGCAGACCAGGCTAAGCTCCCGCCGCCGCCACCCTGTCCGGATCCATCCTCTGCAACGCGCCCCTCCTCCATTTCCTGTCTCATCTCGCAGGAAGTCCCACCATGGATGTGGCCGAGCGACTACGCGGAAGTTGGCTGCCGTCGAGACGAGGTTGCGGGAGCAACACTGGTACAGGGGAGCCGGCGAGGAGAAAAGCCAAAAGACGTTGCATGACATGTTCATCGCGCTCTTCGACGGAGCTGGAGGCCGCCAATGCCGAGGCCGAGCGGCTGCACGGGGAGCTAGCCACCGTCGAGACGAGGTTGCGTGAGCAGCACCGGTGCAAGGGAGTCGGCAAGGAAGGGAGCCACCGCCGCAAGGGAGCCGGCAAGGAGGAGACGAGGCTGGCAACCGACAGTGTCGTCAGGCCAGTGGCGTCCTCGAGGACCCAATTATAATTTGTATTTTGCGGTTAGGGTGTGTTGTGCTATTTTCCAGGGATTTATACGGGTAAAAATATTTTACGGTGACCCCTAAAATGATTTTACAGGACGGATTCTTACATGGTGTGCTAGAGTTGCTCTTATAGTTAAAAGGTTGATTTTCCTCGCTCACTCTGAAACTGGGGAGGGGACGCGTATGTCCTTTGCATTTAGTCACAGAAAACTTTCTTATTTTTTTATTTGTGCTTTCTGATTTTCCATTTTAAGTTCAGATTTTTTTTTATTTATCCATTTTGATTCCCTCATGGACATATGGATCATTTTGTAGAAGTCATGAAAAATTGTTTC
Source organism: Elymus sibiricus (assembly GCA_039707655.1). Taxonomy (NCBI): domain Eukaryota; kingdom Viridiplantae; phylum Streptophyta; class Magnoliopsida; order Poales; family Poaceae; genus Elymus; species Elymus sibiricus. Next base: position 493,081,552 of record CM077669.1, read on the forward strand.
AAGATAGACAGGTATTTTGTTCTGAATTACATGAACATCTCTTTCCACACACAAGGATGTTTCTTGTAGTATAGTCATGAACTTTTGTTTTGACATAAATGAGCACTTTAATATATCTGGATGTTAGAAAAATATTGTGTATGGTGCAAAATTGTTTCGTTATGTTTGGAACACATGATGAAAATATTCAGAAAGTTAGGAAAACCCAGGCCACAGCCCAACAGGTAGATGTAGACTCGGTGCTCAATGTTCAGAGTTGATATGTTAAATAAATTGACTACAGCTTGAGATTCCGTTTAAAATTTGTGCTTTCTATCTAGCTATCTGGCTAGAATATGTCTCTCTATGATGGTTTCTACAGCAGTAAGGGTCGCCTTGGACTGCCTTTTGTTCCCCCTGTAGCTGCTGCTTTCTTTGATGTTGATGTTGGGATGTGGCACTGTGCTTAACAAGTTCAAAATTTGTGCTTCCACTCAAATATAGAGTAATTTTCTGAATATTAATTTAGAGTGGAATCAAGGAAAATTCTGTTGGTTTTGGCTGATGTTTACAATATAGAGTACTTCTCTAAATATGAATCTGACTTGCTTATGGCTGAGAACTTATATAAAGTATTTTTCTTAATATGAATATTAATGTTGCCTTTAGCTGTACTGAATTACTGATGTTTCTTGTTTTCCGGCATTGGTGTGTCAAGCACAACATCAATAGTACATGGACAGGCTACCTTGGTTTTGGCCCTTATGCATGTGTTGCTCCTGGAAAAATTTAGTTGCTAAAATACTTTATTTCTGGATCTATTTTGTCTTTTTTTTGGCAAACGCTATTTTGAAATATAGCACGCTATTAGCGCGCTATAACTTGTGTTGCATTTGGAGAAGGGCCTCGCTATATTTTATAGCGCGCTATTTTTTTCGTTGGCACAAATACATCTCCCAAGTTAGAGCATTTGTAACAGATGTCTCAAAAGTCAAATTTGAGGAGATTTTTTTCATTTGGAATTAACCCCTGGCTAGCATTTCCCTAATTAATGTATACCTCCGTAAAATTATAAATTTTCATCTCTCAAAAGCCATCCTTTGGACCAAATTTTGTCCAGAGGAGTCACTTCTCAGTAAAAGTAGGGAGATGAACATTAGCCGTGGCCCGTGCGTGGGCACTGCCGCAGCCGTGCACCTCGCCACCGGCCACCCCCGTCAATCTCACCGCCCGTGGTGCCTCCCCGCAGTCTCGCCTCCTTCCCCCCACCTACTCCGGCGAGATTCTGGTGAACTTCTTTTTTCATTTTTTTTCCGTTTCACCGTCGTCTCCAGCCACAGCGACACTTCTCCCCGGCATCTCCGACCCAATGGTGCTCCTCCATTATCCCCATCCAATAGCAAACTTGCACAACGAGCAGACAAGCATGTACAAAGCAAAAACTCAGTTTTGCATGCACACATAACCATGGCTATCGGCCGATCATCGCTAATTTTGATGATTCGTTGCGTTTCGGACCACACCATCATGCAACTAGAAGTCCGAGCTGCTCAAAAAAAAAACTAGAAGAACGAAGAGGAGAAGAACCCCTTCAGACGAAGAAGTGCCCAAACCATGGTCCATGGGGGACGAATTTTGCCTACATTCTCGACTCCTTTGTCGTACATGTATGTCGTGCTCGGTGAGGCTCTATCAAATTACTTTCGTGGATCATCTATCCTAGGCCTTAGCTAGCTCATGGACATCATATAGCATAGAGCAATCGTCATTGTCCGCGTGCAGGGAAGAAGATGATGAGAGGCTTCCATGTGGGGTCGAGTTTGTTTGAGAGATTAAATTTAGGGGATCTCTGCTAGCTGAGGAAAAAAGTTTAATCCCTCAAAAAAAAAATCTTTGGGATAGGGAGAAGGTTCAAGGGATTAAAAGTCTAAGGCATCAGCTAGAGATGTTCTTATATGAACAAATTTAAGAGAACACATAAAACTCTTCTTTACATAGAAATTTGACTTTTAATATATAATTTTGTTAAAGTAAATCTTGATAAAAAATATTTTTAAGATAATACAAGTATATTTTAAAAAAGAAGCACATATGTTTAGAGGAAGATCTTCAGAGGCCGTGTGGTTCAGGAAGTTGGGGATCCTGCAGGGACAAGCTCTCAAGTCAAGTGCCACTGCAGAATCCACCAGTAGGGAAGCATTAACAGAAAGTCCAGAGGACTAAGGACCAGTGGCAGCTATTCAACACAGAAGAACGTATTCGGATCTTTAGCAAATTGCAGTTGGTTTGAACATGACAGAACATCTTTCAGACACTTGCAGGCATAAAAAATAATAACATTTCTTTTAGTATACAACTGCCACATACAAAAAAAAACATTCATTCGGTACACCAATACAGGTAAGTAAAACAAAATCTGCGAGTTAACCATGAGATTCAGGTCAACACCAATGTATCACACTTCAAAGTACAATATGGAAAGCGTTACATTCCGGAAAGCACCGCAAACATCATTGCCACAGAGCCAAGAGCTAATGATACCATTGCTCTCGTGAACTCCATTAATCCATTTGTCTACGAGCCTGAAACCCTGGGCCTCTGCGGCTGAGAGGATTGAGTCCTCGTCAACACGGCGCTGGATGTAGCAAAGAATAAGAGCCGCCTTTGAACCAGCATCGTCAGAAATCAGTGCCCTAGCAGTCTTGAAGAGAGGAAGTGTAGCATCAGGGTTGTAGGTCACGTCGGTGCCTATTATGCAATCGAAGCCTGCACCATCACCAGAAAGCTGTCGGACTGCCTTCACATCCTCTTCGTCGCCCCAGAATAGCTTCCTAATCGAAATTCTGTTGAGAAGTTCAGCCTCCAAATTGGAGGAAGTGTTCTGTCTGAGAAGATCCAGCGATTCTGCGTCCCCGTCAGTGGCTACAACAAATTGGGCAGAACTGGCAGCAACCATAGAGCAGATGCCAGCTGAACCACAACCCATTTCCAGCACCCTTTTGCCAGCGACTATGGAAGGATTCTCTGCTAGAAGACTGCACATGAACTGAGCTGATTCCCAGAGCATTAGTCCAGTTGATTTGCAGGTGTGCTGGTATTCTTTCGCGAGCATTTTTATTTTGAAGTCGTGACCCTTTGCTTTAATCCTAATAATTTGTGCCTGCGAGTAATTAAAACACATGTTAAGTCCAATTACTTCACAAATAATAGCAGTGTTAGAAGTTTATATTTAACATAAACAGGAAAACATGTCGAAATTCGGGGCTGAAAGATACTCAATTTAGTAGTACTATTGGAGTTGTGCTTGTCATAATTTAACTGAAACCACACTGTAAATACAGTAACTAAAGATGAACAGTAGTATCCTAGGAAATAGAACTGGAGAAAGCCGTTGTTGCCACATCCTGGTTAGTTAGGGTCATAGTTGATTCACTTTATCTAAGATTTCTTACTTCAGATGTAAAATTAAAAACACCGAAAATTTTACCTCATTAAGATAGTGCAATGTTCCAAACATGTTACTAAAATCCACAGAAAGGTCAATTTCTTCACTTTCGCACTTATTCTGAGACGTGCCAACAGCTAGCTTATCATCCTTTCCTTCACAAATATTGTGGTCATGTTGATTATTTGGACTTAGAGGACCAACTGGGTTGAGGGTAAACGTAGCTTGGATCCAATTCCTAAGTAACATAAACAAATATATAAGCATTTCAAGCATTTGCACAAGAGATTGAATTAATCAGGGAAGATAAATAGAAGGGGTGTAATAGATATACAATTAGATTTTAGGTTCCTCATCAAACTTCCCTTTTTCTTCTAAAATCTTACAGAAGTATGATTGTTTAAAGTGAATCACATAATTAACTATTTTTGCTTAGTTTAATATCAACTGATGCAATAAATAAAAGATCATATTTGCAGTACAAGCAAAAAACCAGGATCACCTGTTCATCACCAAGTCTAGTGAACGGTTCTCGACCTTTTTGTTGTGTACACAAATTTCCTCAAGAGTAAATCCACATTTTGAGAACAAATCCACCAAGTACTCATTTGAAAAGTAGTACGCACGCTGCATGGCACCAACAATTTGGAGAATAAGTCCATCGTGCATTCATTTTGAGAACAATGGGTGGTGCACGGGATATATTACTGTGAGTTTGTGACATTTTGTGAACCTCTACTACAGAATATGTTTATCTGCAGTCCACTCACCGTGCCATCACCTCTGACATAAAAGTTCTCACTTATTTGCTGGCCTTTGGACATAAGCCTTTCCTGCACATATGTACAAGATCATAAGGTACCTACATACATGTATAATGACTTCAGGCTTGTCGTGTATTAATAATGGTCTTAAGTTAGGAGTCTTAAAAAGATGCTACATTAGTGGATTAGTTATCCTATAAGGCTATATAATCTGTGCATCATGATCACTTAAGGGAACGCATTGGTAAAATAGGAATGTGGCATACAGGGACACCTCAATGAGAAATGAAAAAAAAAAGTGAGTGCACACTTATAAATGATAGCCAACAAAAAGCATACACGAGGAGATAATTTCTGTGTTTGAAGCAAGTTGCCAAAAAAAAATCATAGTTTATAATAACTGAAGGCATATTCGCAAAAAAAAAAGAATAACTCAAGGCACACAGAGGAAACTTATCTGTCCTGTCTAACATACCAAAACATCCTTGTTCAATGATTTTATATGCTAAGACGTAAGCTTACGCTGCCAACAAGAGGACAATGAAAATATTTGTAGAAGCCAGAAAATGGCATGTCCTAATTTTTTTCTCAAAAGGCACAAAAGAAATGCGAACCTGAGCAAGGTCACCGAAGGCATAATCCCGAAAGAGTACACGGCCACCATGCTGATACAGAATACATGAGTTCAGTTACCTAGGTCATTAGGACAACATCCAAGAAATGAAAAACTTGGGGGCTCATAGTTTGGAGTAAATGCAGTACTTACTTTGAGAATATTTCTGACGTTCTGCAGAACTAAAGGCATTTTATCTGGTGCAACTGCTGAGAGCATAAATATCTACTTAATATGTTAGTTGTACGCTTACAGGTTTGACGGTGAATATGAACAGACACAAATATTGTGCAAATAGATATGTGAATGTGTAATCAGAGTACAACACGTTACCATTGTCACAATGTCAACAGAGGACGGCTCCACAGCCTCTGTCAGTTGTTCTGATGTAATATCACATGCAAATGCATTAACCCGGTCAGATCTGAAGTCCTTGTGTTTCTGCATGTATGATACAACCAGTTTGGACATCAATGGGATAAAACTCAGCACATGGACTAATGATTCAGCTATGATAGAGAGAAACAACTACCTTAACCAAGTCAACAGCTCGTGAAGAAAAATCACAGGCATGAACAAATATATCTGGATATGTAGCCAGCAGTGGAAATATTGTATTTCCAGCTCCACAGCCAACCTATATTGAACTTTACACCAGTCAGCCTAATATTATGCAAGCGACAAAAAACAAGAAAATAAGTTCGATGCAGAGATTCAGTCATCTGCACTGCACAGTAGATTCAGATAAACACTGTCCACACCTCCAAGATTGCCATATTTTCCCTATCTTGGACCTCGAAGTATTTCCCCCATTCTTTATCCAGGTAATGTCGATCTTTGAAGAACTAAAAAAAATGGAAGGGCACAAATCAAATGCATGACAGAATAAATCTAAACAAGAAGGCATTTACACAATCACATACACTTGCAGCAGAGGTTTATAAATGGAAGCGGCATCTGATCAAGATTAAAGAAGTCAAAAAACTCAGCGGATCATTGGATGTAATGTTCAGTAAGAGCTATGACGAGATCCCTTTTTACTGTTGAGATATATACCACAATCATTAGCAAAGAATAGGCAGCAATTTCATTAACAACGATTGCATTTCGTGTACTACAAGAAAATCAAACTGAATTGAAAACCCATGGTTGGTAAAAACCGTCCTGCACTTCTGTCGGAGCTAGTCTTTCGTTTCTGGGTAGTATCAACAACTGTGCACTATTAAGCCACTGATAATTAACATGTAACCGAGGGGCTTCCCTCCGGCACATCCTTCTCGAAACTAGAGTAAACCAAGGATCATAACTAACAAGACCATATCAGTAACCAAATATTGTGGCTGCAAACATAAAACCGCAAGATTCAACTACTTCACTTCCGCCACCAAATTCAACTATTTTTTCCCCGATATAAATAAGCCCACATGGCTCCCAGTATCATAGCTGAAACTGGATGTAGCATACATCACCTAGCCACCACCAGGTCTTATGCAGTCACAACTCACAAGTGCCCTCCCCCCCCCCCCCCCCCCCTCCCTACTGCCACAGCCCACAGCCCACACCACATCCTTCTGAAAGCAAGAACTAGTGCAAAACTACTACAAGATAACAAGAGGTACAATACAAAACTACCAGTAATTCTGAAGTACTCCGCATCCCAGCGACAACTGTAGCTAACAAATTCAACAATTTCAACTGGAGCTAAGGAAGCAAGCCACTTGGGGAGAAGTCGGAGGGGGGGGGTACAGAATCGCAACCTTGTCCTCGTGGCGCTTGTAGAAGATGTCCCAGTACCTCCGCGCATCCCTCTCGTACTTCTCTGCATCGACAGAACCAAGCTATAACAACAGCGGAGGAAAAAAAAAAAAGAGGGTGGTTTGAGCTCGCCCGCCCGCCCGCCACAGACCTTTCCAGAACGGAGTGACGGGCCTCCCGGAAGAATTGGTGGAGGAGATCTTCGCGGTGCTCTGCTGCTCGCCGGCGGCCATGGTGGAGTCAGCTCCGAATCGGCGGCGACCCGAGGTGAGCCAGGGTTTCGAGGTTACAAGTATTACGGGCCCGGCGTGTGGGCCAGGCCGAGACGGAGCCGATCGACTCGTTTGGGCTGGACCGAAAGTTTGGGGCCGCGGGCCGTAGAAGACGGGCCAGGAGTAGAGGAGGAGGCCCAGTTGCAGTGAGAGCGAGCGTCCAGCCACACCCACTTCGCCTTATCTCGTCATCCACCCATGGCATAAAGCCTTCCCCCCTCTGGCCGCTCTCCCCGCACGCTCCAATGGCAGCCACGGCGGTGACCCTGCCCTCCTCCGCGCCCGCCCCCTTCCCCGTCGCCGCCTCCTCCGCCCGCCGCTGCCTCCAGCTCCTCCGGGCCCCTCCTCCCCGCCGCGCCATCCGCGTCGCCGCCTCCGCCGCGACCGAGGCGCCGCCCAAGCCGCCGCCGGCCACGCCCTCCGGCATCATACTCGTCGACCCCGCCGAGGCCCAGAAGGTGCACCGACTCAAGACCGTCTACGACACCAAGGTCGTCCCCATCATCACCGAGGAGTTCGGCTACACCAATGTCCACCAGGTACCCCCTCTCCTGCTCCGCTTGTGCAGGCGACGGAGATAAATCGGGTCCATTTCTTGCGTAGATTGGTTGGCATGTTCGCTAGTGGTTTCTTGATTGGTTGATTGTTCTCGGCTCTGGTAGGTGCCCAAGCTTGAGAAGATCGTGGTGAACTGCGGGCTGGGGGTGGATGCGGGGAACAACAAGGGTCTGGAGGCCGCCATGAAGGACCTCGCCTCGATCACCGGCCAGTACCCCGTCAAGACCAAGGCCAAGAACTCCGTCGCCAGCTTCAAGATCCGCGAGGGCAACACTATCGGTATCGCCGTCACTCTCCGCGGCAGGGTGAGTCCTCTCTGTCTGAACTGTCGCACTTGCACTTTGAAAATGCACACGTCTGGCAGATTGGCATATGAAATTTCTAGCAGTTTGGAACCTTGCATTTGAGTTAATCTGTAGTATGAGCGATAATCTTGCATTTGAGCATTTGGAATCAGCGATAAATTTATGACCTGCTATGCATTCAGGGGCTCAATTTCACCTTGGGTTGATTGATGTAGGTGATGTTCAACTTCTTGGATAGGCTCATCAACCTTGGGCTCCCTAGGACCATGGACTTCCTAGGTGTCAACCCCAACAGCTTCGACGGGCACGGCAACTACACCATCGGCCTCCGCGACCAGGGCGTGTTCCCGGAGATCCCCTACGAGGTGGGCGGCAAGAAGAACGGTATGGACGTCTCCATCGTGACCACCGCCAAGACCGACAACGAGGCGCAAAGGCTGCTCGCGCTCCTCGGCATGCCATTCGCCGAGAACATCAAGTCCGACCAGTTCAAGAAGAAGAGGTTGAAGCGCCACCACTTCATGAGCAAGGGCAGGGGAAGGAAGTGAAGATCAAGCGGCGTCGTTTGAGCTTCGTTGCTTCCCACTTTGTCAATTTGATCCTTTTGCATAGTTTGGTTTAGATATTTGATGATCATCTTGCTGTCTGTTATTACCTGTTGCTCATGTTGTATACCTACTGCCACAGAACAAAAAGGAAAGTTTTGATTTGCTCAGGCTATTCGTTTTGGGAGTTCATTCCATTGCACACATGTGTTTATTCTGCAGCATTTTTCAAACTGCTTGACTATACTAGACTGAAAGTACATTGTCTCTTTGGTTTAAACCCTGATGACTATAGCATACGACATATATCAGTAGGTACATTTGGGCAACTCGAGCGGACCGATGACGAGCTCTTCCTCTGGGAATGTGCATGGCTTGCCCTCTGCCCCAAGCTCCGGGCACGGCTCCGGCGAGACGCCGTACGCCACTCCTTGGACGTCGGTGCAGTTCCATTGCAGCTTCTTGGCCTTGGGTGCGAGCTGCGCGGTGACGTTGGACATGCATATCCCGGTGTAGGGGTCGTTGGGGATGCCCTCCATCCTGCCGGCCATGGTCACGTTCTCGGCGAACACGTCGCGGTAGTTGATGCCGGTGACCTCGGGCAGCGCCTTGGGGTCGGACGAGTTGTCGGGGTGCTGGCCATAGTTGCCGGTCATCCAGAAGACCCAGTTCATGGTGTGGAGGCTGAGGCGGCGCACGAAGACGTCCCTGACGAAGCCGCCCCTCCCCACGCCGGACTTGATCCTGACGGCCGACTCGGTGTTGATGGCGACGTTGTCCTCCACGCGCACGTCCCGGATGCCGCCGGACATCTCGCTGCCGAGCGCGATCATGGCGCTCGTCGGGGAGATGCAGGTGAGCCTCCTGACGACGATGTGCTGGCTGGGCATGTTGAACCGGATGCCGTACTCGTCCCAGCCGCTCTTCACGGCGACGCAGTCGTCGCCGGACACGATGTAGCAGTCCTCGATCTTGACATGAGACGAAGAATCTGCAGGAGCAATAACAGTTCACTTGAGTTCAGATTAAGAAACACGTTCATGTTTCTCATGAAGAAGAACAGTGCTGGATGGTTCATACTGAAAGCGTGACTGATCTACTTACCTGGGTCGATTCCGTCGGTGTTGGGGGAATGGACTGGCGCGAGAATCGTGACGCCGCTGATGGTCACATTGCTGCTCAACACACAGGGCACGCCAGCAAGGTGAGCACGATGGATGCATGATCAAACAACCAATTCACGATGGATGCACGGTGGATTCAGAGGAAGAGATGATCTTACGTGCAGTAGGTGGGGTGGAGGTTCCATGACGGCGCGTCGACGAAGGTGACGTTGGAGATGATGATGTCGCGGGAGTAGAGGAGCTCGAGCAGGTAGCCGCGCGTGTGGGTGAGCTCCTTGGCGTGGAACTTGTCCCACCACACCTGCCCCTGCCCGTTGATGGTGCCGTTGTTACCTGCAAAACGTTTCTTGGTCATGTCTCTGCTGCTACCGGTACAGTAGAATTTCACTCGTCGGTTGGTAATGATCTTACCGGAGATGATGACATCGGTGAGGTTGGATCCGCCGATGAAGTTGCTGTACCTCGGGCCGGGCTCGTCCCTCCCTCTCCCGTAGGACGGCAGCGGCGCTATCAGCGGCCAGTCTTCCAGGTCCTGCACGGACGAACAGGTTGGATTTGGATTCACAAGTCAGTCAGATGATCACGAGATCAATGCAAGCGACAGAAGCATCAACACGGGGCGATTCGTCAAGGACGTCAGATCACGAGATAAATACGGCCAAAGTGAGAAAGGTATTGAATCAGACAGCGATGGCATCCATCCAAGCACGCATGGAATTTTCAGAGAACTCCCCTATTTTCTCTGGTTCCCACGACCACGAGTACTCGATAAGCACATCAATGCCGGCTGACCTTGTGGTCAAACGGTCCATGCTAGTAGTAGTAGTAAGCAACTTTTCTGTGCATGTACGAATTCAATAACCACCAACTGACTCGTTCTCTCATGGCGATTGGCAATGGCAACCACCGGTAAGGAGCAAGGACATGGTGGCCGGCCGGCCGGCCGGGTTTGTGCCAGCAGATTAATTATGCGCCGAAATGTTACGGTTTCCTACCCTAAGCCGTACCTTGAATCGTGCCAGAAATCTGGCACTGAACTACAGAAAAAACAAAACAGGCATGTAATAGTGGCATAGTAGTAATTAGCATCCTATTTAGAGCAGGGAATCAATCGACCGTGACGAGCACGGAGACGACAGATGATGACTCCTGGATGGGGATGCCATACTTTGAAAGAAAGATAGCTTGAAAAGGAAGCGAGCGACAATGGTCATGGCGATGGCACGGGACCCCAAACCAAAGCCTACCTACGCAAGCGGCCAAGCGGCCCTCCGGCCCGACTTTACCACCGGCCCCGTGCTGTCCCGTCGTCACCAGTAGCCCCACGTCGTGCCACCGTAAATAATTAGGGCATGTACAATGGTTGATAAGATAGTCTTATCTTAAGTCTTACATGTAATTTAGAGATGACAAAAAAAATTGTCTATAATGGGTCATCTCTTAGCCTTATTTTCGACAACCAGTTATTCCTAAAAACGTGGTGAGACATATTATGCTAAGAGATCACCTCTTGTCTTCTCTTAATTAAGAGAAGGCAAAGCTTTTTTTCTGAGTTCTCTTTCCTCCACCTCATCATTTATCCTAGGTAACACTCCTAAGATAGCACCATTGTACATGCCCTTGCCTACCCCTACGATTAATCGCACCGCTAGCTGAAGAAGGGATGGACGGATGGGGCGCACCTGGGAGGCGAGGATCTCGGCGCCGCGGTGGAGGAAGAGGGTGAAGTGGCTGGTGAGGTTGAAGGGCCCCGTGAGCCACCGCCCCGCCGGCACCACCAGCGCCGCGCCGCCGTCGCCCGCGCAACTGGCCAGGTCGGACACCGCCCGGGCGAACGCCGCCGTGTTGAGCGTCCTCCCGTCCCCCACCGCCCCGTAATCCGTGACCCTCCGCACGTGCTTCCGGCACCCCGCGCCCCCCGCCGCAGCGGTGGGCGACGCGCCAATGCCGGCCGCGCACAGCGCCACCGCCGCGCACAACACCACCTGCAGCAGCAAGGAAGGAAGGAACCAGACCAATCCGTCAGCCTCGATCCGCGCCCGCGCCGAGCAAAATCATCGTCATAGAGGAAATCCAGAGAGACGGGGGAGAGATGTTTGCTTGCCCGAAGTGCCGCTCTCCGTGCGGCCATGGCGACTGGCGGCGAGCGAGCGAGTCTGCTGCACGGGAACGGGAGCGAACTGAACTGGGGCAGGAACGGGGAGAGGATGAGACGGCGAGGAGGCGGCGGCGGAGTTTATATAGAGGCAGGGGCCGAAACCGATGGGGAAGATTACAGGTCTGCCAGTCTGATGTTCCTGCCTAATCCGTGCTTCGTAAATGCGTGCACCGGCACCGGCACCGGCACGGTAGACGTGGCAACCGGCGAGCGTTGCGCGTACGCGTACACGACCGCGGTCCACCGGGGTCAAAAGCGCACACGTACAACCCCTACTACACAAGTGCTTGCCGTTAAAGCCGGCCTGTGGCACTGCACGCGTCCTGCCGAAGGGATTTGTTTGGGGTTGGGACCTCACCACCATCATCTCATCATCCATGGCGATCTGAACGGCCTTGCAAGGGGGGAGATACCCGAATCCAAGGGGAGGTCCATTTCTGCAGTGGCGGGGAGTGATGTAGGGGTCGGCGAGCAGGTCTGGTGGAAGACAACGGTGTTGACGTCGAGGCCCCTATGCCAACGACGATAAGGGTGATCGAGGTCGGGATAGTCGGCTCTTCTCCGACATATCCGCATGATAGCCTCGAATTCTTTTGTTGTTGTGAAGTTGTAGCTGCGGTGGCGGGGCCTCGGTGGCAAGGATCACAGGTGACAGGTGGTATGTTCGATGATCTTCGGTGGCGGCGTCGACCATGTATGGTTTCCCTTCGTAGCTATTCGTCGGATTAGGAGTCGCGTCGTCCCATTCCAGGTGGCTGAATGTTTGGCATATATCTTCATTTGGCTCCCATGCACCCTCTACGCCATGAGTTCGGTCGGGGGTTGTTTGTGGCAAAGTCGGGGTCACTTTCTCAAGGAGAAGGGATGTCGATGACACTTGTTCAATGAGCTTCTTCGATGAGGTTCTCTTTGTACTAGCTTGTTGTGGGGTATCTTTTGTGTGTCATCAGTGGGTTGTGATGGTTTTTATCCGATTATTACTGTGTAATTATTTTTCAAAATTGCAAGAACAATTTTTCAAAAATGAGAATAAATAAATAAATTCCCATCATTATTTTCAGCGCGAACATTTCTTGAATTTGTGATTTTTAAAAAAAGTGAATACTTTTTTGGAAACGTGGTTTTTTTAAAATAAACTAACAGTTCTTAAAATTCAGAACATATTTGGAAATAATGCACACAATTATTTAAACAACATTTTTTAAAATAGTGAACAATATCTGAATTTCTTATTTTTCTGAAAAGTTTGAACATTTTCTGAAAAAACGACAACAAATTTGAATTTTCAAAAAAATTCTTAAAAAACAAACAATTTCGAAATTTCTGACATTTTTCAGGAAAAATGAAACCATAAAAACCAGTAACTGGAAAATGCCGGTTGGAAATCTTTTTAAAACCGGACTAGAACCTTCTGGAAGGATTGGAGAATCGTGGACCTGGTTGGCTAAGTGGGCTGGCTCATTTAGTTCGCTGGTCCCGCACGGACTCTGCGAAACAGGGGTAATTTGATGCAGTGTGCGTTATATAGATATTGCCGGGAGCTTCAATACGGCGCTTCAGGCGAACGAGCGCTCACGCAACCACAAACTTGGCTCGGCCCAACGCACTCGCTGGCCTCTCGTTTGCGTAGGAGACTTTGTTTTTTCTTCGTATGTTCTCTGTTAACTGGTACTCCCTCCGTCCTTTAAAGAGTGTATTTCCAACTTTGTTAGAGGGTTAAATTATCTTAAAGTTTGACCGAGTTTGTGTAAAAATATATCATTGTTTATAAAACCAAATAGAGATATGATGAAAATACACTTTATCATGAATCTAATGCTACTACTTTGATGCCATAAATGTTGACGGATTATTGTAAATAGGGTCAAATATAAAAAAAGTTTAATTTTTCAAGAAAGTTGGGAGTACACTTTTAAAGGACGGAAAGAGTAGTTGGGTCGCTGTTGACTTGCTGTAGTTGACCGGTCAACCGTTAAATATTGTAACAAAAATAAAATTCAAAGAATTAAAAAATGTTCATGGATTTTGAAAAGGTTCACAAACATAAAAAAAGTTAACGAATATAGAAATATTCTATAGATTCTAAAAAAAGTTCATCCATTTTTTTAAAAATAGTTCGTACCTATTGTTCATGTTAAGAAATATTCTATACATTTCCCATTAACTATTCTTCTTCAAAAAGATATTTTATTTGTTTATTATGATGATTGCGTAGAGACCTTCAAAATTCTTAAGAAAGCTTTAATTTCTGCACCTATTGTTCAACCACCTGATTGAAACATACCAATTGAAATCATGTGTGATGCTAGTAATTATGTTGTTGGTGTTGTTCTAGGGCAAAGAGTAGACAAGAAATTGAATATTATTCATTATGCTAGTAAGACTCTAGACAGCGCTCAAAAAAATATGGTACTACCGAGAAGGAATTTTTGGCAGTTGTGTTTGCATGTGATAAGTTTAGACCTTACATTGTTGATTCCAAAATTACTATTCACACTGATCATGCCGCTATTAAATATCTGATTGAAAAGAAAGATGCTAAGCCTGGACTAATTAGATGGGTTTTTTTACTTCAAAAATTTGATTAGCATATTGTTGATAGAAAGGGAGCTGAGAATCCTGTAGCAGATAACTTGTTTAGGATGGGAAATGTTCTTGATGACCCACTGCCTATTGATTATAATTTTCCTGATAAGCAATTAGTTGTTATAAATGCTTCTCGTAATACTCCCTGGTATGCAGATTATGCTAATCATGTTGTTGCTAAATATATGCCATCTAGTTTCACATACCAACAAAAAAAAGTTCTTTTTTGATTTAAGACCTTACTTTTGAAATGAGAAGGAGTAGATTGTGTTATTAGACGTTATGTATCTGAGCATGAACATAAACAAATTCTATGAAAGTGTCATTCCGAGGCCTACGGAGGGCACCACGCTGGTGACAGAACTGCACATAAGGTACTACAGTCTGGTTTTTATTGGCCTACTCTTTTCAAAAATGCTGATAAGTTTGTCCATTATTGTGATGAATGTCAAAGAATTTGTAATATTGGTAGACGTCAGGAAATGCCTATGAATTATGCACTTGTCATTGAACCGTTTGATGTTAGGGGCTTTGATTATATGGGACATTTTCCTTCCTCTAATGGGTATACTCATATTCTAGTTGTTGTTGATTACGTTAATAAGTGGGTAGAAGCTATTTCAACTAGCAGTGCTGATCATAACACCTCTATTAAAATTCTTAAAGATGTTATTTTCCCGAGGTTTGGAGTCCCCAGATATTTAATGACTGATGGTGATTCACATTTTATTCATGGTGCTTTTCGTAAACTTTAGCTAAATATGATGTCAACCATAGAATTGCACCACCTTATCATCCTCAGTCTAGTAGTCAAGTTGAGTTGACTAATAGAAAAATAAAATTGATCTTGCAAAAGACTGTTAATAGATCTAGAAAGAATTGGTCTAAGAAACTTGATGATGCATTATGGGCTTATCGAACTGCTTATAAAAATCCTATGGGAATGTCCCCGTATAAAATGGTCTATGGAAAAGCATGTCATTTACCTCTTGAGATAGAACATAAAGCTTATTGGGCAATTAAAGAACTTAACTATGATTTCAAACTTGCCGGTGGGAAGAGGTTATTTTATATTAGCTCTCTAGATGAACGGAGGACACAAACTTATGAAAACGCCAAATTGTTTAAAGAAAAAGCTAAAAGATGGCATGACAAAAGAATCCATAAACACGAATTTAAAATTGGCGATCAAGTTCTTTTGTACAATTCTCATTTCAGGGTTTTTTCGGAAAAACTTATCTCCAACTGGGAAGGACCATATAACATCGAGGAAGTTTATCGCTTCGGAGCTATTAAGATTAACAATGCCGAAGGCACAAATCCGAGAGTGGTTAATGGGCAGAGAATTAAGCATTATATCTCAGGTACGCATATTATTTTTGAAACTCATATTATTCAAGTAATTTCACCGGAAGAATACATAGAAGAGACCTTCCGGAACACTCCTGAACCCTGAAAAGGGGTAGGTATGTTATACTGTAAGTAAATCGACTCCAAAAATTCCATAAAAATAATTTTCTTCCATTTGGAATATTAGAAAAATTATAAAAATAAGAACCAGCCGGGGTGACCCACGAGGGAGTCCTAAGGCAACAGGGCGCGCCCTACCCCCTGGGTGTGCATGGTTGCCTTGGGAGCACTTCGTGTACCTCCCCGTCTCCGTTTTCTTCCTGGACACGTATTCTGACCCAGAAAAATTTACTATATATACTCCCGTGTGTTTTGACCATCACATCGCAAGTTTCTCCTTTGTTCTTGTTTTGGGCTGTTTATCTGACAAATCTAGAAGCGACATGTCATCTCAAGAGTCAAACGGGGAGAGCTCTGTCTCAAATCTCATCGCCAATCCCCGAGTCTATGGGGATATTGATCCTTATGGGTGGTCAACGGAGGAAGAGGTGGAGGCCTGATACGTCTCCAACGTATCTATAATTTTTGCTTGTTCCATGCTGTTATATTATCATTCTTGGATGTTTTACAATCATTTTATACCAACTTTATATCATTTTTTGGGACTAGCCTATTGACATAGTGCCAAAATGCAAGTTGTTGTTTTTGTTTGTTTTTTACTACGCAGAATATCAGTACCAAACGGAGTCCAATCGCGACGAAACTTTTTGGAGATTTTTTTGGGCCAGAAGACATCTAGTGGGCCAAAGAAGTGCCAGAGGGGAGGGTCGAGGAGACCACAACCCACCAGGGCGCGCCAGAGGCCCCGGGCGCGCCCTGATGGGTTGTGCCCTCCTCGGGGCCCCTCTCCACCGCCTCTAACGCCTATAAATTCCCAAATATTCCAGAAACCCTAGAGGAGTCGACGAAAAACACATCCAGCCGCCGCAAGTTCCAGAACCTCGAGATCCAATCTAACACCATCACGGAGGGGTTCATCATCTCATTGGTGCCTCTCCGATGATGCGTGAGTAGTCCACCATAGACCTACGGGTCCTTAGGCAGTAGCTAGATGGCTTCCTCTCTCTCTCTTTTGATTCTCAATACAATGGTCTCTTGGAGATCTATTTGATGTAAACTTTTGCGGTGTGTTTGTTGGAATCCGATGAATTTTGAGTTCATGATCAGTTTCTATCCATGAATATTATTTGAGTCTTCTTTGATCTCTTATATGCATGATTACTTATAGCCTCATATTTCTTCTTCAAATCTTTGGTTTAGTTAGGCCAACTAGATCGATTTTTCTTGCCATGGGAAGAGGTGCTTTGTGATGGGTTCGATCTTGCGGTGTCCTCTCCCAGTGACAGAAGGGGCAGCGAGGCACGCATATATCGTTGCTATTAAGGATAACAAGATGGGGTCTATTCCTACATGAATAGATCTTGTCTACATCATGTCACCGTTCTTATTGCATTACTCCGTTTTTCCATGAACTTAATACACTAGATGCATGCTGGATAGCGGTCAATGTGTGGAGTAATAGTAGTAGATGCAGAATCATTTCGGTCTACTAATCTTGGACGTGATGCCTATATAATGATCATCGCCTTGGATATCATCATGATTATTTGATCTTCTATCAATTTCCCAACAGTAATTTGTTCACCCACCGTGTGCTATACTCATGAGAGAAGCCACTAGTGAAACCTATGGCCCCTGGGTCTACTTTTCCAACATATTGCTTTCCGATCTATCTTTTTGCCGCTTTTGTTTTCAGATCTATTATTCCAAAAACCCAAAATTACCTTGCTGCACATTTTATTTACTCTTTTTATTTTGTGTTCTTGAGAGATCTATCTCTCCAATCTATCACTACCTAATCTATCTTTTTACCGTAGAGAGATTGACAACCTCTCTTTCGCGTCGGGTTGCAAGTATTTGTTCTTTGTGTGCAGGTGCTGTTTACGTAGTGGTGGTGATCCTCCTACTGGTTCGATACCTTGGTTTCATAAATGAGGGAAATACTTACCGTCGCTGTGCTGTATCATCCCTTCCTATTTGGGGAAATACCGACGCAGTCTCAAGCCATGTCAAAGGAATTTCTGGCGCCGTTCCGGGGAGGAAGTGGTCTCTTCTACGTGCCAATCTCTAGCGCCGTGGAGACACCATCATCATCTACCAGGTTCCTAATCCTAAATCTCATCTCCTTGCAATTACATTATTTGCCATTTGCCTCTTGTTTTCCTCTCCCCCACTTCACCCAATTTGTCGTTTTATTCGCCCTCTTTTTTGTTTGCTTTTTTCTCATCAGATCTCTTGCTTGCTTGCAATCTTGTTTGCGTAGTCACGATGACTCAAGAAAACACCAAGTTGTGTGATTTTTCCAATACTAATAATAATGATTTTATTAGTACCCCGATTGCTCCTCCCGCACTAGTGCGGAGTCTTGTGATATTAATGCCGCTTTGTTGAATCTTGTCATGAAAGATCAATTTGCCGGTAATCTTAATGAGGATGCCACGTCACGTCTAAACACATTCGTAGAATTGTGTGATATGCAAAAGAAAAAAGATGTGGACAATGATATAGTGAATTTGAAATTATTTCCTTTTTCCTTGCGGGATCGTGCAAAAATTTGGTTTTCTTCTTTGCCTCGCAATAGTATCGATTCTTGGAATAAGTGCAAGGATGCTTTTATTACTAAGTATTTTCCGCCTGCGAAAATTATTTCCCTTAGGACGCAAATCATGAATTTTAAGCAACTTGAGCATGAAGATGTAGCACAATCTTGGGAAAGGATGAAATTGATGCTAAGAAATTGTCCTACTCATGGTTTAAATCTTTGGATGATCATACAAATTTTTTATGCGGGATTGAATTTTGTCTCTAGAAATATTTTAGATTCCGCCACGGGTGACACTTTTATGGAAATTACTTTGGGTGAAGCTACTAAATTGCTAGATAATATTATGGAAAATTACTCATAATGGCATACTGAAAGAGCACCTACTAGTAAAAAGGTTAATTCGGTTGAAGAAATTAGTACTTTGAATGATAAGCTTGATGCTTTGATGAAGTTGGTTGCTAGTAAAAATGCTCCTATTGACCTTAATGATGTGCCTTTGTCTACCTTGATTGAGAAAAATAGTGATTCCGCAGATGTGAACTTCGTCTCGCGAAACAATTTCAATAACAATGCTTATAGAGGTAATTTTAATCCTAGGTCTTTTCCTGGAAATTCCTCTAACAATTATGGTAATTCCTATGGTAATTCTTCTTACAATAATAATAGGAACACCTCTGATCTTGAGAGTAATATTAAAGAATTTATCAATGCGCAAAAGGTTTTCAATACTACGATAGAAGAAAAGTTGAATAAGATTGATGATATGTCTAGAAGCATTGATAGAATTTCTCATGATGTGGAAAATCTCAAGTTGAAAGCTTTTGCACCTAAGATTGATGAATCAATTAAAGCTTTATATGTCTCTATGGATGAAAGTAAGAAAAGAACCGCTATGCTTAAAGCTAGAAGAGAATTCTTAGAAAAATCGTTTTCTAGTGATTGCTTTCAGAAAAATGATGAAGATCTTAAAGTGATTGGTGTTTCTTCTATCGATTCCTTGTTTATTAATATTAAGATTGATGATAAGGGGACTGAAGTAGAGTCAACTTTATCTAGAAGGCGTCCAAATTATTTGGAGGGTGAAAATCTTGATGAAAGTGGGTTTGAAGAGGTCAAAACTTTAAGTAGCGATGTGCCCACTATTTTGGATTGCAAAGATTTTAATTATGATAGATGCTCTTTGATTGAATGTATTTCTTTGCTGCAATCCATGTTAAATTCACCCCATGCTTATGAACAAAATAAAGCTTTTACTAAACATATCGTTGATGCCATGATGAAATCCTTTGAAGAAAAGTTGGAGTTGGAAATTTCTATTTCTAGAAAATTACATGATGAGTGGGAACCTACCATTAAGGTCAAGATTAAAAATTATGAGTGCTTTTCTTTATGTGATTTGGGTGCTAGTGTTTCCACGATTCCGAAATCTTTATGTGATGTGCTTGGTCTCACCAATATTGAAGGATGTTCTCTTAATTTGCACTTGGCGGATTCTACTATTAAAAAGCCTTTGGGAAGAATTAATGATGTTCTTATTCTTGCAAATAGGAACTATGTCCGCATAGATTTTATTGTTCTTGATATTGATTGCTATCCGTCTTGTCCCATCATACTTGGTAGACCGTTCTTACGAACTATAGGTGCCGTGATTGATATGAAAGAAGGCAATATTAGATTTCAGTTTCCACTAAGAAAAGGTATGGAACACTTCCCTAGAACAAGAATTAAGCCACCATATGAATCAATAATGAGGGCATCCTATGGAGAAAAAACCAAAGATGACAATACTTGAATCTATGCGTTATGCCTAGCTAGGGGCGTGAAACGATAGCGCTTGTTGGGAGGCAACCCAATGAATAAATTTATTTTCTTCTTTTTCTTTCTGTTTCTGAGTATTGACACAATTATGCCTCTGTTATGATTGTGTTTTTATGTTTTATTTAGTGTTTGTGCCAAGTAAAGCCTTTAGGATGATTCATAAGATGAGTAGAAACAATGCTGAATCTGAAACAGAAACTTTTGCCTCCAGTGTTCGAATTTAAATTTTTTGTTGGAACGTGATATTGAGGTGAAATTTTAACACAGTATTGCTATACAAATTCGTTACTTTGTCCTAATGTTTCAGAATTTTTAGATTTACAAAAGTATGGTTAGAGTACAGATTACTACAAATTGTTCTGTTTAAGACAGATTCTGTTTTCGTTGCATTGTGTGCTTGTTTTGATGAATCTATGGGTTATATTGAAGGGTATGAGCCATGGTAAAGTTAAAATATAGTAGGTATAATGCAATAATAAAATTTGAATGAGTTTGCAACAGCACTTAAGTAGTGATTTTCGTTATTATACTAACGGATCTCACGAAGATTTTGTTGAGTTTTGTGTGATTGAAGTTTTCAAGTTTTGGGTGAGATCACGATGGATGAAGGAATAAGGAGTGAAAAGAGCCTAAGCTTGGGGATGATATAGCACCCCCAAGATATATCCAAAGAGAAACAAGCAACTAAGCTTGGGGATGCCCCGAGTGGCATCCCCTCTTTCTTCTAACGACCATCGGTATTTTACTTGGAGCTATATTTTTATTCGTCACATATCATGAGTTTTGCTTGGAGCGTCTTGTATCATTTAAGTCTTTGCTTGCTTTGCTTTTTAGTTTGTCACTTGTATCCTTGCTGGACACACCTATTTGAGAGAGCCAAAATTATGCTATGATTTGTTAGAATTGCTCTATATGCTTCACTTAAACTTTTTGAGCTATAGAATTGCTCTAGTGCATGCTTCACTTATATCTTTTTGAGCACGGTGTGCTTGGAAACTTTTGAAGAAATACTCTCACGCTTCACTTAGATTAATTTGAGAGTTATAAACTTTTGAAGAAATACTCTCATGCTTCACTTAGATTAATTTGAGAGTTAGTAAATTTTGAAGAAATCCTCTCATGCTTCACTTATACTATTTTGAGAGATGAAATCTCTATGCTCATGTGCTTCACTTAAATTTGTTTGAGCTTGTCAAAAAGCAATGGCAATATATGAAACTAGTCCCAAAGTGATAGATATCCAAGGAGGATATAATAAAAACTTTCATGAAGATCATTGGACAAATTAAACTTGATGCCTTGTAATAGTTTTGAGACATGATGATAGTAATATGTGAGTCATGTTAGTGAGTAATTATGATTTAGTAAGAATATTGGTGTTAAGGTTTGTGATTCCCTATGCAAGCACAAAAGTCAATAGTTATGCAATGAAATTACATCCTACTTATGGTGCATTATTCGGTGTTAGTTATGCTCAATGCTCGCTTATGTGAATTTCCGTTTCTTGGTTGGTTGCTTCTCAATCTGTTTGCTAGCCTCCACTTGTACTAAGTAGAAATACTACTTGTCTATCCAAAATCCTTAAACCCAGTTTTGCCTAATGAGTCCACCATACCTACCTATATGTGGTATTTCCATGACGTTCTAAGCAAATTTGTATGTGCCATCTCTACTTTTCAAAATAAATTTCCTTTTTGTGTGCTCGTACCGTTCATGAAACGGTAGGGGGTGTCCAATATTTTCCATGCTAGATGTGTTATTATCAAGATGAGTGTTTATTCACTTGTCATTGCACGAGAGTACGGCGGTAATAGGGATGCCCAGTCCCGAAATGAATTTTTTTTACTTTATGTTGTGAAATAATAAATTCCTTGGGAAGTGTTGGTATGATAACTTCCCTCGGAATGTCATGATTGGGGCATGAATATAACATTGAATTAAGCCTCCCCCAAGCTAGAGCGATACTTTCTCCTTCATGAGGCCAAAAATTATATATATAATTCCGATCACGATGAACTAGATGCATAGGATAAAACTTTTGATGGAATTCCAATTGCAAATGATTCCAGTTCCACGATCCAAGATCATCACATAGCCTATACCATGTCAATGCTTTTCTCTCCAAAGATAAAGGGAAAACCTTCTTCTTAACTTCATCTCCGGGTAAACCTGCAAGCTTAAATAATCCACATATTTCGTTCACATATAAGAGATGCATATCAGGATGTTCAGTTCCATCTCCTGCATAAGGTTTAGCAAGCAGTTGTTCTAGCATACCCGAAGGAATTTCATAAGTAACATTTTTAGTAGGTGCTGTAGGTTGAGGGGTAACTAATTTAGGTTCCGGTCGAGGTGAAGATACCCCGAACAAACCCCTCAAAGGATTATTCTCCATAGTAGCAAGTAGCAATAAATTTCAGCACGTAGTGTAAGTTTTTCCTTACCGATTTCCACTTACCAAGAGCGCTTCACTCCCCGGCAACGGTGCCAGAAAAGAGTCTTGATGACCCACAAGTATAGGGGATCAATCGTAGTCCTTTCGATAAGTAAGAGTGTCGAACCCAACGAGGAGCAGAAGGAAATGACAAGCGGTTTTCAGCAAGGTAATTTCTGCAAGCACTGAAATTGTAGGTAACTGATAACCCACAAGTATAGGGGATCGCAACAGTTTTCGAGGGTAGAGTATTCAACCCAAATTTATTGATTCGACACAAGGGGAGCCAAAGAATATTCTCGAGTATTAGTAGCTGAGTTGTCAATTCAACCACACCTGAAAGACTTAATATCTGCAGCAAAGTATTCAGTAGCAAAGTAGTATGGAAGTAACAGTAACGATGGCAAAAATGACAGTAGCAGTTTTGTAGTGATTGTAACAGTAGCAACGGAGAAGTAACTTAGCAAAGATCAATATATGAAAAGCTCGTAGGCAATGGATCAGTGATGGATAAATATGTCGGATGGCATTCATCATGCAACGGTCATAACATAGGGTGACACAGAACTAGCTCCAATTCATCAATATAATGTAGGCATGTATTCCATATATAGTCATACGTGCTTATGGAAAAGAACTTGCATGACATCTTTTGTCCTACCCTCCCGTGGCAGCGGGGTCCTAATGGAAACTAAGGGATATTAAGGCCTCCTTTTAATAGAGAACCGGACCAAAGCATTAGCACTTAGTGAATACATGAACTCCTCAAACTACGGTAATCACCGGAAAGAATCCCAGTTATTGTCACCCTGGGGGATGCGGATCATAACTCATAATAGGTGTCTACAACTTGCAAGATAGGATCAAGAACACATGTATATTCATGAAAACATAATAGGTTCAGATCTGAAATCATGGCACTCGGGCCCTAGTGACAAGCATTAAGCATAGCAAAGTCATAGCAACATCAATCTCAGAACATAGTGGATACTAGGGATCAAACCCTAACCAAACTAACTCGATTACATGGTAAATCTCATCCAACCCATCACCGTCCAGCAAGCCTACGATGGAATTACTCACGAATGGCGGAGAGCATCATGAAATTGGTGATGGAGGATGGTTGGTGATGACGACGGCGTCGATTTCCCCTCTCCGGAGCCCAAATCAGACTCCAGATCTGCCCTCCCGAGGAAGAACGGGAGGTGGCGGCGGCTCTGTATCGTAAAACGCGATGAGCTCTTCTCTCTGATTTTTTTCTCCCCGAATAGGAATATATAGAAGTGGAAACGAGGTCGGAGGAGCCACAGGGGGCCCACAAGCCACAGGGGCGCGCCCTAGGGGGGGGCGCCCCCCTGGCTTGTGGCCAGGTGGTGGGCCCCCTGCAGTTGATTCTTTCGCCAATAATTCTTATTAATTCCAAAAATATTCTCCGTAAATTTTCAGGTCAATCCGAGAACTTTTATTTCTGCACAAAAATAACACCAAGGCAATTCTGCTGAAAACAGCGTCAGTCCGGGTTAGTTCCATTCAAATCATGCAAATTAGAGTCCAAAACAAGGGCAAAAGAGTTTGGAAAAGTAGATACGTTGGAGACGTATCAACTCCCCCAAGCTTAACCCATTGCTTGTCCTCAAGCAATTCAGTTGACAAACTGAAAGTGATAAAGAAAAACTTTTACAAACTCTGTTTGATCTTGTTGTTGTAAATATGTCTAACTGATGTTTAGGTTTTCAGCAAAGATTATAGACTAACCACATTCACAATAACACTTAGGTCTCACATTTACTCATATCAATGACATAATCAACTAGCGAGCCATAATAATGAATCTCGGACGACAACAATTTTATCAAAACAATCATGATACAATATGATAGAATGGTATCTCGCTAGCCCTTTCTGAGACCGCAAAACATAAATGCAGAGCACCTCCGAAGAACAAGGACTGACTAGACATTGTAATTCATGGTAAAAGAGATCCAGTCACACTCATACTCAATATCAATTAATAGCAAAGCATACAAATGACGGTGGTGCTCTCTAACTGGTGCCTTTTATGAGAGGATGGTGACTCAACAGTAAAGTAAAATAGATTGGCCCTTCGCAGAGGGAAGCATTGATTTGCAGAGGTGCCAAAGCTCGAGCTTTTAAAACAAAGATGAATAATAATTTTTTGAGCGGTATGCTTTCATTGTCAACATGACGACCAAGAGATTTCACCATCTTCCATGCTAGATAAATTATAGGCGGTTCCCAAACAACAATCCTGGGGAGTTTTGTTTCATTATATTTTGATTTGAATTTTGAGCATGGAACTGGGCATCCCGAATACCAGCCACTTTCTCGTGAATGATAGTGAATCAACACATATCGTGAGAATAACCCACCTAGCATGAAAGATACTGACCGCCCCCCATCGCTACATGAGCAATTCGGGCATACAAAACAGAATATTATTTGAAGGTTTAGAGTTTGGCACATGCAAATTTACTTGGAACGGCAGGTAAATACCGCATATAGGAAGGTATGGTGGACTCATATGGAACAACTTTGGGTTTATGGAAATGGATGCACAAGCAGTATTCCCGCTTAGTACAAGTGAAGGCTAGAAAGAGACTGGGAAGCGACCAACTAGAGAGCGACACAGTCATGAACATGCCTTGAGATTAACCAACATTGAATGTAAGCATGAGTAGGATATAAAACACCATGAACATAAATATCGTGGAGGCTATGTTGTTTTTGTTTCAACTACATGCGTGAACATGTGCCAAGTCAAGCCACTCGAATCATTCAGAGGAGGATACCATCCTATCATACTACATCACAACCATTTTAAAATGCATGTTGGCACTCAAGACAAACCATTATGAACTCCTAGCTAATTAAGCATGGCATGAGCAACTATAATCTCTAATTGTCATTGCAAACATGTTTCATCCATAATGGGCTGAATTCAGAACGATGAGCTAATCATATTTACAAAAACAAAATAGGTCGAGTTCATACCAGCTTTTCTCCATCTTAGTCACTCCATCACATATCGTCATTATTGCCTTTCACTTGCACGACCGAACGATGTGAATAATAATAAGAGTGCACGTGCATTGGACTAAGCTGGAATCTGCAAACAAATAACTCAAGGGAGAAGACAAGGTAATATGGGCTCTCTGATAGATAAACAATAATGCATATGAGAGCCACTCAACATTTTCATCGTGGTCTTCTCCTTACGACCCAAAGAAAAGAAAATCCAAAACAAGAACGAGAAAAACTATTTACACGGGAAAGCTCCCAACAAGCAAAAGAAGAACGAGAAATCTTTTTGGGTTTTCTTTTAATACTACAACTAAACAAACTAGAAAGTAAAGCTAGAACTTTTTTTTTGGATTTTCTCAAGATAAATTAAACACACAAGAAGAAAGCGAGAAAAAGAAATAAACTACCATGGATGATACTGTTGGGGAACGTTGCATGGGAAACAAAAATTTTCCTACGCACACACAAGATCTATCCATGGTGATGAGCATCTCCGAGAGGGAGAGTGAATCTACATACCCTTGTAGATCGCTAAGCGGAAGCGTTAATAAACGCGGTTGATGTAGTCGAACGTCTTCGCGATCCAAATCGCCGAGCGTCCCGCGATCCAATCACGATCCTTCCGATCTAGTGCCGAACGGACGGCACCTCCGCGTTCAACACACGTACGGCTTGATGACGCCTTCACCTCCTCGATCCAGCGAGCGATGATGAAGTAGTGGTTGAGTTCCAGCAGCACGACGGCGTGGTGATGGTGGTGAGGAACAATCTCTGCAGGGCTTCGCCAAGCACTACGGAGATTATGACGGAGGAACTAGAGGGTTAGGGTTGCCGCACACGGCTTGGGGAAATCTTAATGTGTCCCGTGTGCTAGCCCTGCCCCTCTATTTATATGTTGAGCCTTGGGGTCTAAACTTGGAGTAAAAGCCTCCTCCGGGTCGGTTTTGCCCGCACAAGGTCGGTTTGGCCCGCAGGGAAAGAGTCCAACTCGGATCCCTGCCGAACCGTGCACAGCCGCGCACAAGCGGTAGTACCGCTTCACACAAGCGGTAGTACCGCTTGGGCGGTAGTACCGCTTCACACAAGCGGTAGTACCGCTCCGGCGGTAGTACCGCTTCACACAAGCGGTAGTACCGCTCCGGCGGTAGTACCGCTTCACCAAGCGGTAGTACCGCTTACGCGGCAGCAAAACTACTTTTGCACTTTCCAATACCTTGTGGGTTTTATCCCTTTGGCTCACATAAAGTGTTGCTGCACCCGAACACTTCGGTAAACATCCGGAACCCCTTCCGGTGAACTCCGGAACCCTTCCAGAGATCAAAACACTATTATCACATATATCAATCTTTACCTCCGGACTATTCCGGAGATCCTCGTCATGTCCGGGATCTTATCCGGGACTCCGAACAACTTTCGGTCACCAACATAATAACTCAATTATACTAATCGTCACCAAACGTTAAGTGTGTAGACCCTGCGGGTTCGAGAACTATGTAGACATGACCGAGACACCTCTACGGCCAATAACCAATAGCGGGACCTGGATGCCCATATTGGCTCCTACATATTCTACGAAGATCTTTATCGGTCGAACCTCTATGTCAAGGATTCAGTTAATCCCGTATGCTGTTCCCTTTGTTCTTCGGTATGTTACTTGCCCGAGATTCGATCGTCGGTATCACTATACCTAGTTCAATCTCGTTACCGGCAAGTCTCTTTACTCGTTCCGTAATACAAGATCTCGTGGCTAACACTTTAGTCACATTGCTTGCAAGGCTCATTGTGATGTTGTATTACCGAGTGGGCCCTGAGATACCCTCCGTCATACGGAGTAACAAATCCCAGTCTTGATCCATGCCAACCCAACAGACACCCTCGGAGATACCTGTAGAGCACCTTTATAGTCACCCAGTTACGTTGCGACGTTTGATACACACAAGGTATTCCTCCGGTGTCAGTGAGTTGCATGATCTCATGGTCAAAGGAACAGATACTTGACATGCAGAAAACAATAGCAATAAACTGACACGATCAAATGCTACGTTTACAGTTTGGGTCTTGTCCATCACATCATTCTCCTAATGATGTGATCCCGTTATCAAATGACATCTCATGTCAATGGCTAGGAAACCTTAACCATCTTTGATCAACGAGCTAGTCAACTAGAGGCTTACTAGGGACACAGTGTTGTCTATGTACCCACACATGTATTTGAGTTTCCAATCAATACAATTATAGCATGGATAATAAACGATTATCATTAACAAGGAAATATAATAATAACCAATTTATTATTGCCTCTAGGGCATATTTCCAACAGATACAATGAAAAAGTATGAACACCGACAACTGGAATGAGTGTGTGAACATGAATGTAATGTCGGTGAGAAATACGTACTCCCCCAAGCTTAGGCTTTTGGCCTAAGTTGGTCTAGTGCCAAGGTTGGAAATAACCATCTCCGGGATACTCCGGATGGTCCTGAGGGTTCCACTGGTTAGCGAGCTCCTGTGGCTCCCACTGAAAGACTGGACTCTGATACGGATCAAGGGCTGGTGCCGGCTCAGGTGCTGGGGGTTGCGACAGACCCCAATATCTGTAGATGTCGTCGGGCATAATAGTGTACCTGCCTGAATGGATATCGAACAAAGAAGGAGCAGGCAGAGTAATAATTTCACAAGTACCCTAACTAAATACTAAGTTGTAAAGCAGCCTCTTATCATTATCCTTCCTAATAAAATAATGTGCTACCATACTGTCATAATCTAAATATCTTGTAGGTAGCAGCATTTCCCCTTCCTCGTCAAGCCTAATGGGTATTTCAAAGTGTTTGGCTAGACGAGATGCATAGATACCTCCGAATATGGGGCCCTTCGAACGGTTTAGGTTCAATCGTTGGGCCACCATAGCGCCCAGACTAAAAGTTCTATCAGCAAGTAAAGCGTGGCGCAGGATGGCGAGGTCAGGAGCACTAAGGCTTCCACTCTCGCCACGACCAAGTAAACATCTCCTCGCAAATAATGAATAATAGCGTAGAACAAGAAAATGTAAACTAGCTGCTCTTGCCTTTGACACCCCTCTCTCTTCCCCTACAGTGACTGAGGCAATAAAATCCTCCATGTCTCTAGGACGTGGTTCACTGATGCTGCCCTCAAAAGGTATTTTGCAAACATTGCAAAAATCGTAAAGTTTCTTCTCTTTGGCAAATCATATAAGTGAAATTCTACTGTAGGAGGATCTTCCCTATAATGAAAGTGAAAGTTTTGCACAAAGGTATTAGTGAGTAAGAGGTATTGGTCACACTTATCGTGGAGGAAGTCGGTGATGCCTGCATTCTCCGCTAAATAATAGAAATCTTCATAAATTCCGGGAGCCTTCAAGAATGCCTCACTTGGCCATTCACATGGACGAACCTCCGCGGTGCGGGGAATGTTGTATCTGGGCTTCTCATTTTCATTTCCCTTAGAACCCCTGCTTGAAGATCCTCTTAATAATCTCCTCATCATTTCTCCTCTGAAAAAATTCTGAAATTTTTAGTGACTCAAAATAAAGGTGAATAAAACTCAACAAAACTTATAGCAACTACTCCCACAAGTGCCTAGAGGCTATATCAAGCATCAAAACTACTTGGGACCATATAAATTTGGCATGCAAGCTCAAGAACAAGGTCACCATAGCAGCAAGATAATTGGTAGCAAGCAAGTAACGGTAACAGTAAACAAGTTGCAGCAAGGTAGCCCAATCCTTTTGAGGCAAAGGACAAGGCAGAACAATCACTAGTAATAGGCAAACTGTTCTTGAGGGTATACGGGAATTTCGTCTAGTTACTTTTATCATGTTGGTTTAATTCGTGTTCGCTACTTTGATAATTTGATATGTGGGTGGACCGGTGCTAAGGTGATGTTCTTACTTGAACTAACAACCTACTTATGATTAACCCCCTCGCAAGCATCCGCAACTACGAGAAAAGTATTAAGACAAAGTCTAACCATAGCATTAAACATGTGGATTGATACGTCTCCAACGTATCTATAATTTTTGATTGTTCCATGATATTATATTATCTGTTTTGGATGTTTTATATGCATTAATATGCTATTTTATATTATTTTTGGGACTAACCTATTAACCTAGTGCCCAGTGCCAGTTTCTGTTTTTTCCTTGTTTTTGAGTATTGCAGATAAGGAATATCAAACGGAGTCCAAACGGAATAAAATCTTCGGGATGATTTTTCTTGGACCAGAAGAAACGTACCAGACTTGGAGATGAAGGCAGAAGACGTGCCGTGAGGTCACAAGCCTGCAGGGCGCGCCCTAGGGGGGGGCGCCCCCCTGGCTTGTGGCCCCACGGCAGATCTCCTAACCCTATTCTTCGGCCTATAAATTCCCAAATATTCCCCCAATACCAGAACAAGCCACGAAAATACTTTTTCGCCGCCGGAAGCCTGTGTTCCCGTGAGATCCCATCTTGGGGCCTTTTTCGGTAATCTGCCGGAGGGGGATTCGATCACGGAGGGCATCTACATCAACTCCATTGCCCCTCCGATGATGCGTGAGTAGTCCACCACAGACCTTCGGGTCCATAGCTAGTAGCTAGATGGCTTCTTCTCTCTCTATGATCTTCAATACCATGTTCTCCGTGATCTTCATGGAGATCTATCTGATGTAATACTCTTTTGCGGTGTGTTTGTCGAGATCCGATGAATTGTGGGTTTATGATCAGATTATCTATGAATATTATTTGAGTCTTTTCTGAATTCTTATATACATGATTTCATATCTTTGCAAGTCTCTTCGAGTTATTGGTTTGGTTTGGTCAACTAGATTGGTAATTCTTGCAATGGGAGAAGTGCTTAGTTTTGGGTTCAATCTTGCGGTGTCCTCACCCAGTGACAAAGTAGGGGTAGAGAGGCACGTATTTGTATTGTTGCCATCGAGGATAAAAAGATGGGGTTTTCATCATATTGCTTGAGTTTATCCCTCTACATCATGTCATCTTACCTAATGCGTTACTTTGTTCTTCATGAACTTAATACTCTAGATGCAGGCAGGAGTCGGTCGATGTGTGGAGTAATAGTAGTAGATGCAGAATCGTTTCGGTCTACTTGACACGGACGTGATGCCTATATGCATAATCATTGCCTTGGATATCGTCATAACTATGCGCTTTTCTATCAATTGCTCGACAGTAATTTGTTCACCCACTGTATTATTTGCCTTCAAAAGAGAAGCCTCTAGTGAAACCTATGGCCCCCGGGTCTATTTTCCATATTATATTTTCAGATCTATTTACTTGTGTTTTTACTTTTCGTTTTAGTAATCTTTTCCATATATCTCTATTGGATCTCATCCTTGCAAGTAACCGTGAAGGGATTGACAGCCCCTTTATAGCGTTGGGTGCAAGTGTTTGATTATTTGTGTAGGTGCATCTATTGGTGACTTGCTTGTGTCTCCTACTGGATTGATACCTTGGTTCTCAACAACTGAGGGAAATACGTATCTACTCTGCTGCATCACCCTTTCCTCTTCAAGGGAAAACCAACGCAAGCTCAAGAAGTAGCATGGATCCAAATCAGCCCCTTACGAAGTAGCGCATAAACTAGGGTTTAAGCTTCTGTCACTCTAGCAACCCATCATCTAATAACTACTCCACAATGCATTCCCTTAGGCCCATGAATGGTGAAGTGTCATGTAGTCGAAGTTCACATGACACCACTAAGGGAATCACAACATACATATCATCAAAATATCGAACACATATCAAATTCACATGATTACTCGCAACATGACTTCTCCCGTGACCTCAAGAACAAAGGTAACTACTCACAAATAATAATCATGCTCAAGATCATAGGAGTATTAAATAGCATAATGGATCTGAAACTATAATCTTCCACCAAATAAACCATATAGTAATCAACTATGCAAGGTAATCAACACTACTAGACACCCATAGGTACCAATCTGAGGTTCCGGTACAAAGATTGAACACAAGAGATGAACTAGGGTTTGAGAGGAGATGGTGCTGTTGAAGATGTTAATGAAGATTGGCCTCCCAAAGATGAGAGGGGTGTTGGTGATGACGACAGCTTTGATTTCCCCCTCTGGGAGGGAAGTTCCCCCGGCGGGATCGCTCCGCCGGAGGGCAAAAGTGCTCCTGCCCAAGTTCCGCCTCCAGGCGGCGGCGCTTCATCCCGAAAGTCCTCCTCTTGATTTTTTAGGTTTTTCGGGAATTTATACCAGAAGATGGGCACCGGAAGCGTGCCAGGCCGGGCACAACCCATCAGGGCGCGCCAAGAGGGGCCTGGCGCGCCCTGGTGGGTTGTGCCCACCTGGGGGTCCTCCTCCGGTAGTTTTCAGCTCCAGTAATTTTTATTAAATACAAAAATAATCTTCGTAAATTTTCAGCTTCATTGGAGTTGTGCAGAATAGGTATCTCCGACGTGCTTTTCTTGGGTCCAGAATTCCAGCTGCTGGTATTCTCCCTCTTTGTGTAAACCTTGCATATTATGAGAGAAAAGGCATTAGAATCACTCCCCAAAGCATTATTATTCAACAAAACAAAGTAAATATCAGTAGGAAATCATGATGCAAAATGGACGTATCAACTCCCCCAAGCTTAGACCTCGCTTGTCCTCAAGCGAAAGCCGATATTGAAAAGCATGTCCACATGGTTTGAGAGAGAGGTGTCGATAAAAACAAAATACGGACATAGAAGCATCATGCTTATTAACATAATAGCAACAACTCTAAAATAAGAACTTATTTCAATATATTTTTATCATAAGGCTTCTCATGAACAAGTAACAATTCATCACAACATAGAAGTATGAATCATAAACCTTATTGGAAACCAACAAACTATGTTCTCAGTAAACTTTGCAACTACAATTCATCATATTTTCAGGAAGGGTCTCATGTCGGAGCCTTTTGGCAAGTCCACATACTCAACTATCATTTAGTCTTCTATGATTGCTAACGCTCACGGCATACCCATGAACAAAAAGTTTCAACCGGACACGTAGGAAGATAGGGGCTTATAGTTTTGCCTCCCAACTCACTCACCTCAAGGGTGATGTCAACAATAATAACTCATGCCCACCCATATCCAACTGGATATATGTGCCTAGATCTTTCCTCACCACATGATGCTTGCAAAAGAAAAAGTAAAAAGGAATAGGGAAGAATACTTTGACTCTTGCATAAAACTAAGTGCATAAATGTAAAAGATAGGCCCTTCGCAGAGGGAAGCCGAGGTTGTCATGCGCTTATTGATTTGTATGCCCAATCCCTTAATGTAAAAGAACGTCACGCTATATTTCCCCCTATGATAGCAACCTTTATTATGCAGTCCGTCGCTTTTATTACTTTGCCATCAGAAGTTCGTATAGCGCTCAATTTTCTCTTACACTAATTGATCAAAACACTTTTAGAAGCAATTTTTATTGCCTTGTTGCACCGATGACAACTTACTTGAAGGATCTTTCTCGATCCATAGGTAGGTATGGTGGACACTCAAGGAAAGAGTTTGGGTTTGGGTTTTTGGATGCACAAGTAGTATCTCTACTGTTGGGGAACGCAGCAGAAAACAAAAATTTTCCGACCTACGCACCAGCCCAGGACCACTATGGAGACTGCATACAAGGTTTGATATGTTTCGTTACCGACTCGTAGCGCAGCGGAAGTAGAGTCGATGACGAACGGCGGTGCAGATCACCGCAGCTAGGATTTACAACCTCCCAACCGCGAGGATGTATACCCTCATCCGCCCCTCGGACAGCCCTCCGGGAGGCGGTCAGACAGTCCCCCGGACGGTGTCGCAGACAGCCCTTCGGGAGGACCATCGAAACTCGAACATTCACTCGGACAGCCCTTCGGGAGGACCTTCGAAACTCGGATGGTCACACGGACAGACCTTCGGGAGGCACTCTCGAACTAAGACCGAAACTACGATCTCTCTACAGAGTTGCACACATACGGTGTCATCTATCCGGTAGGGCTTCGCCGTCCAGAACTAGTTCCTGCCGGAACCCAGACAGCCTTTCGGCTCTACGAAACTATTTCGCTGGGAGGGAGAGAAGAATGCCAGATCATGCATGGCTTTGTGTATGAGAGCAAGAGTCTGTCTTATGGCAGCCCACACACCTCCTATTTATAGGAAACCCAAGGGGTAGGGTGGTTTTACAAGAAAACCCAAAACCCACATGGAAAGGAGTCCTTCCCAAGGACCTAAAAGGTGAAACCAAGGAACAAGGGGGACTCCATGAAGGAGTCCACCATGTGGCCGGCCACACCCTCATGTGGGGCCCCAAAATTGGCCCCTATCCATCCATGTCATCCCCAAGATCTTTTGGAGCAAAGCCCCAAAAGGTGGCTTTCCAAAAATATCCCAAAAAGCACTTTCACTATTCACGACGACATTTTTCAGCGTCTGATCGAACTGAAAATATTCATGTGGGCTTAGAACAATTCTAGTACCCACCAAAATAATTTTCAACGCGAGCCGGAACAATTCCGGTTTAGTGATTTCATCTGCGAAAAGCATCTGAAGCGGTTTCGACAGCTCCGGAACATTTCCGGTTTTCATCCCGGAAAATTCCAGAAAGTTTCCAGAATGATTCTGGCACCCTCCAAGAATTATCAGGCATGTGCCAAAACCAATTTGACTTTATGGTATCCTCTGAAACAACTTTTCAGTTTCACCGGAACTCATCCGGTGACCTCTCCGCGGAACTTTTCCGCTGTCCGAAACTATTCCGGCGTCCGAAACTTTTTCGGTGATTTTCTCTCAGACTCCCTGTCTAGTATTCAGCAGATAGATGACCCTTAAGCGTGTGACCCTATAGGTTCGGTGAAGCATAGACATGACCCGGAACCCCTTCCGATCAATGATCAACATCGGAGCCGTGGACACCCATATCGATCCCTATACCCACACGAATAAATATTCGAGTGAACCTCCAGTTGCCGTGAGCTATTCCTGTTGCTTCGCGATATGTTACAATTACCCGAGGTGAGAAACATCGGCATCCTCGTGGATCAACACTTGTCCACAATGCCAGTTACCTCGTTGCCGGTATTGTTCTCTTTTCTCGTTCCCGTGTTCCGGCATCCCTGAGATCAAATCACCCTGTGTCTGGCCAGACGATGATGGATACCGTAACACCGAGAGGGCCCAGAGATATCTCTCCATCGTCGGAGGAGCAAATCCCAATCTTGAGCTATCAAGTCCCTTGACATACTTTTCCATGAACCCGTAAGCCGCCGTAATAGCCACCCATTTACGGATGACGTTTAACAAACCCCAAAGTTCATGAAGCAAGCATGAAGAAACTCGACACTCTCATGGTCTAAGGAATTATGCAAACATTAACTTCTCTGTGTTATTAACCATAAACTTATGACGAATGTATCTCATAGCATAACATCAATCGGGTCGATTCAACACAAGTGTTCTACCAACAATTGTGCCCTCAAAATTGCCGGCATAGCCATGCCCATGATCAGGAAAACAGGATCATCATGCAATACTTGAGCCAGTCATAGAGGCTTGACTAGGAATACATTTTACCGTTTATTATCCCACACGTGCATATGAGTCTTCCTCCGAGCCTCGTGGTTATTGTAGACTCGAGAACCATAGCAGTTATAGCATGGAACATAAACCTAATTATGAACAGGGAGATAATCAATAACATTTATTATTGCCTCTAGGGCATATCTCCTACAGACTCCCACTTGAACTAGAGTCAATAATCTAGTCAATGCTAATGCACTTTACACCTATGGCATACTGGTGTAAAATATGCTTCACATGTGGTATAGCCTGATGTCCAACGGATCTGACGACTTCAGCTCTGTGTGTAACTTTGCATATCCTTGCGTTTTCACGCTTTCACAAAATTCATATTTTGTCTAGACTTGGCCTTGCATATGTGTGAATCATTGGTCGAAACCTGATTCCTCAGACTGAGCTATGGAGCAACTATCTGCAATAGTGTCCCATAGACCAAAGTCATCTTGGAACCATACTAAGTTCATGAATGAACTATATGATTCAACAACTTCTTTGTCGCTTCTTAAGCATCAACATACTTAGCCTTTGTTATAGAATTCGCCACAGTATCTTGTTTGGAACAATTTCCAACTACCGTGACACCATATTGTGTATCACACAAAACCCTCAATTTAAATCGAAAATCGCATGGAGCATTGATGAAGACTGTATCGATGTAATCACTTACAACGAGCACTTCATAATCTCTACTTGTGAGAAAACATGTCATCAGCACTACTCTTAGCACTTAATGACATCTTTCACTGTTGTCCCATGATCAGTACTTTGATCACTATGGTATCTATACTCGCAACAACTTTGGAGTATTGGACATATCTGTTTGTTTTTACATACCATGGAATACATGATTAATCCAAACACAAGAGTGTGTGGAATCTCCATCATGTATTTTACTCATCAGTGTTTTGGGACACCGAGTCTTGCAAAAACTCTTTCCATGTGACTTCGGCAAGAATCACTCCTTGGCGTTTTGAATGCTAAAAGGTTTTAGCATCTTGTCAATATGTATTCATTGCTTAGCCCCATTAGGTAAATCTATCTCCATAGATCATCATGCCTAATATTGAGGCTATTTAGCCTAAGCACTTCATTGAAAAACTATTTTCAAATGAAGTCCTAATTCGTGTCAAGAAATTTATTTCCAATTAACAATGTGTTAAGTACACAAGGTTTTTAGAAATATTATTATGCTCCCACTTACTTTCTTGAATCACAAGCATCTTCGATACCCATTTGATGAAGTCAAACCCCCTTGACCATTTCATCAAAAACGAAGATTCCAACTCCACTTTGCTCTCTTCTGTCCATCGCTGGAACTCTGAAGTTTGCATACTTACTAGCATCCTCTGGATCGATAAATTACTTTGGACTGTATCACATACAAGTCCTAGGTTTCATTTCCATCAGATGGAAATCTTTTTGTCATCCATGTTTCATATCTCATGATTGAAATATGTATTAATTGCTAGTTCAACCCGAACCGACTTCAAGCATCGCTACGGTGAGACAATCTCATCGTAGTCAACTCCTTGAACTTGTTATGGCAACAAGTCGAGCTTTATGGATAAAACATTTTATCCGTATCAGTTTTTAGTTCCATAAATATTCGTTAGACTCTAAGTCTTCCGAAAGGTGTATCAAGATTTTAATCTCGAATCACTTATATGGAAACTATCTCGGATTGTATTGGCATTTAGCCAATTCCGGAGTCAGGGCCCATCAACGCTTCCTTGTGTATTGTAGGTATACTGTTGTCTAACAACAATATCTCGTTTGCGCACCTGATTGGTTTGCACGAGCTTTGCCTACGTGGTTCAGCTGCAAGTTCGACCGAAGTCCATACATCTCATGTAGAGGCTTCCGTATCAGTCGCAGTAGGAAACTCCGGAATCACTTCCAAGGTTCCTTTCCTTTGAGCTGATGACGAAGATACTGGTTATCTCGTCGAGTTGCACTGTCCTCCCACTCACCTTTTGTAAGAACTATTCTCTTTAAAAGCATACCGTTTTGCGGCAAAAAACCTTTGCCTCGGTATAGTGGTGGGGGAATACCCAATGACTTGGGATAACCTTACAAAGTAGCACTTGTCTGATTTGGAATAGGTTTGTAACCTTTTACACAAGCCCCATATTCCAAATGTTAAGAAAAGATATAACATGGTTGGGCGTACCACACCATGGCGTCATTTCAACAGACCTGATGGAGCTCTTTTCAGTGTAAAAGCCGCAGTCTCTAAAGCATCACTCTATAAAAGGGATAATGGCAAATTTATTTATGTCATCTTTGATCTTACCATGTCATAAATGGTTCGATTACATCTACACGGACTCTCCACTTGCAGTGGTGCTCCGGGAGGTGCAAGTTATGAAACCCCTTTCACAACTCATCAGACCTTCGCTAAACTTGTAACTCAAATATTCCTTTCTGCAATCGAATTGTAGAAACATAATTTTCTTGTTACAACAACTTCTACTTCATTTTTGAAAACCTTATGAATGAATTCAAAAAGATCCAGACTTACGTCTCAACAAGTAAATGTCCACATATCTTCTTGAGTCATTTCTGAAGATAGATAAATCCACTACCTGCAACAACATTTATTGGACTACACACATCATAATGTATGATCACCAATATGTTCTTTGCTCGTTCCTTATGGCCTGTGAACGGTATTTCAGTCACTTCACTTTTCAGAGGAAAGTTGCAAGTGTCAGATGATTCAAAATCAAACGACTTCGAAATCCATCATAATGGAATTTTCATGCGGTCTTCTCCAATGTGACCAAATGCAGTGCCACACTTGTGTGGTATTCTTTTAGTCTTGCGACATTTAGCGTCAGTGTTATGGATGTATCATATTACCATCAATATTCATAGCATACATCCCATCCTGTATGGAATCATGGCCCTTCATGTTATTCATAACACCGAACATCAAAAGTTCTCTTATGAATAACCTTCTTGCAAAATACCTTATGCAAAGGGCTAGAGTGTATGAAACTCTAAATGAATTATGAAAGTAAATACAGAGGTAATGTATTATTATCAATATTCATAACATACGTCTCATTCATAATGAAAGTATGGCCCTTATGTTATTCATAACATCGAACATCAAAAGTTCTCTTATGAATAACCTTCTTGCAAGATACTTTATGCAATGGGCTAGAGTGTAAAACTCTAAAATGAATTATGAAAGTAAATACATAGGGAATACACCGATGGAAGGCATAGTAACATTTACTATGTTCCCTGCGTGTATCTGAACCTCATTCCTGGCTAGTCTTTCAGGCCATAGTAGTTCTTACATCGAGTTGCAACAGAATGCAATCGAGCGGGTATCTTTTTGATTAACTCACAATACCCAAGAATTAGTGATTAACTTGTTTAACCATAATTCCTAAGAACTATATCTTTGACCAGCCTTCTATACATCAAAAACTTGTATGACATTCATACATGAGCTGGATATTCCAGTCTACTTTCCTTTTGCCATTATACTTCTAACAGTTTAACTTTCAGTATTTCTCCTACTCTTAGAAGAAGCACCCAACTTAAGAGTGGCGTTAGCCCCGGACTTCCTAGGCGTGAAAGCATCACTAACACCCTTCGGACACTTCCTTTCTCTTTAAGTTGTCGTTTTATTCACCATCATCATATGACTGGCGTTCTTCTGGATCCCTCTCTTATCAGTCTAATGCATAGTAAACTCCTTTACTAACAGTTTGCAAACAAATATTGCTTTGGATATCTCATATCTTTTAGCTTTTGTCTGTCTCTGAAAATGATTTTCAGATTCCATGAATATCACATAACTATCCAAACTTTCGAAGTTCGGGTCTCATGGAAGCAAACATATTGCACTTTGACTGAAAAGGAATTCTAGCTTTTGGATCGAAGGACGAGAGTCACATGATCCATAGCATTAGCGGGAGAATACCGAAAGCATGCGATAGGACAAAGTCCTTCTCGGCACTCTTGAGGACAATCCTCATATTATGTTACCAACCGTAAAGTTTTAACTAGATATTTAACAGCTATTCAATTTTAACAGGGAAGGTGGAAACGCGAGCCATTATTCTACAACTATTATGCAAATCACACTTAGACAGGGTTCATAATTAATTGCACTGAGAATTAAACAAGGTAATTCTACAGTGCGCTCCCACTCAAATCAATATCTCTCATAATTGATTTTGAGTGATACAGGATCCAGACTTCAATTCATCGCCATAGAATCATCATCTCATGACGGGAATTTTAATCGGTAGGCCAACTTGCTGATCACATCTCCATGTGACTCTTGTTCATCTTTTGATGCGTGTGTTCCGAGCTCATGACACTCATGCCTGAATGTCAAGACAACCAAGTGATCTCGCTGCGAGGTCTCAACTCACCCGCCTCACACATCCCTAATCGTTCGCACCCATGCATCCATGGCGTACCCCGAAAAGTTAGGTGCCGTGACGGTGCTACACTTGGGAGAACACTATCTACTTGATATTTTTGTGAGAGATCACCCTAATAAAAGCGACTACCGCGCAATCAAGAAGGGTGCATCATAAGGGATAAACATCTCAGGCAATTCATAATAGCATGATATGGTATAGCCCTTTCTGACAGAGAAGTCTTTCATTTCTTCGTCTTCGGCATTCGCGTTGGTGTTCACCTTCGCGAAGATTGCCACCACCTTGTCGATGCACCAGATAATATTGCTATCTCTATAGCTAATAAAATAAGTGCATTACATAAGGTTGACACGCAGGTCATTAAAGTGCAATCATATGGCTCCAGCCATCATGCCGAATCATGACACGCAGGTCATGTTAATCAATTTACATCATATAGTCATCTCATACATAATCAAATTATTATGAACACTGCTATACCACATCACATGCACATGCAAACCATCCTGCAAAACCAAGTTAGATGCCTCTAATCGGTCCATGCAAAATTTTATTTTACGTGGCTTCTAAGGTTTCGAAACAAACCGAAGCTACCAACGTCCATCATCAAGCATGATAATCCAAGTCGCTAGATTAACATTCCAGGGTGTATGAAACACGAGATAATAAAATCTCGAGCCCCATACTAAACTTCGTCATATGCGTGAGCCCCGTGCAGATCACATCTGCATTGCCCTTTCGTCTGCAAAATTTCATCTTTGTTTTTAACTACGGTGGAATTCAATGAACTGTTAGCACTTCGTTGATCAATCAGGATCGCGGATTGCCAGAACATTGAAACTCCACCATACTGTTATCAAGATCAGAAATATGCAAATTCGAGGGAAGCAACAAGAACATCGGGTAACAGACTTCATCTGCTACCCGCACAAATAATTTTCAGCAATAGATCTCATCTACTACCTAATTATATTGTGCAACACCCATACATCTCTATGTATTCTAGATCGCAACCTGCATCTACGCATAGCACGGCTCTTGATGCCACTGTTGGGGAACGCAGCAGAAAACAAAAAAAATTCCGACCTACGCACCAGCCCAGGACCACTATGGAGACTGCATACAAGGTTTGATATGTTTCGTTACCGACTCGTAGCGCAGCGGAAGTAGAGTCGATGACGAACGGCGGTGCAGATCCCCGCAGCTAGGATTTACAACCTCCCAACCGCGAGGATGTATACCCTCATCCGCCCCTCGGACAGCCCTCTGGGAGGCGGTCGGACAGTCCCCCGGACGGTGTCGCAGACAGCCCTTCGGGAGGACCATCGAAACTCGAACATTCACTCGGACAGCCCTTCGGGAGGACCTTCGAAACTCGGATGGTCACACGGATAGCCCTTCGGGAGGCACTCTCAAACTAAGACCGAAACTACGATCTCTCTACAGAGTTGCACACATACGGTGTCATCTATCCGGTAGGGCTTCGCCGTCCAGAACTAGTTCCTGCCGGAACCCAGACAGCCTTTCGGCTCTACGAAACTATTTCGCTGGGAGGGAGAGAAGAATGCCAGATCATGCATGGCTTTGTGTATGAGAGCAAGAGTCTGTCTTATGGCAGCCCACACACCTCCTATTTATAGGAAACCCAAGGGGTAGGGTGGTTTTACAAGAAAACCCAAAACCCACATGGAAAGGAGTCCTTCCCAAGGACCTAAAAGGTGAAACCAAGGAACAAGGGGGACTCCATGAAGGAGTCCACCATGTGGCCGGCCACACCCTCATGTGGGGCCCCAAAATTGGCCCCTATCCATCCATGTCATCCCCAAGATCTTTTGGAGCAAAGCCCCAAAAGGTGGCTTTCCAAAAATATCCCAAAAAGCACTTTCACTATTCACGACGACATTTTTCAGCGTCTGATCGAACTGAAAATATTCATGTGGGCTTAGAACAATTCTAGTACCCACCAAAATAATTTTCAACGCGAGCCGGAACAATTCCGGTTTAGTGATTTCATCTGCGAAAAGCATCTGAAGCGGTTTCGACAGCTCCGGAACATTTCCGGTTTTCATCCCGGAAAATTCCAGAAAGTTTCCAGAATGATTCTGGCACCCTCCAAGAATTATCAGGCATGTGCCAAAACCAATTTGACTTTATGGTATCCTCTGAAACAACTTTTCAGTTTCACCGGAACTCATCCGGTGACCTCTCTGCGGAACTTTTCCGCTGTCCGAAACTATTCCGGCGTCCGAAACTTTTTCGGTGATTTTCTCTCAGACTCCCTGTCTAGTATTCAGCAGATAGATGACCCTTAAGCGTGTGACCCTATAGGTTCGGTGAAGCATAGACATGACCCGGAACCCCTTCCGATCAATGATCAACATCGGAGCCGTGGACACCCATATCGATCCCTATACCCACACGAATAAATATTCGAGTGAACCTCCAGTTGCCGTGAGCTATTCCTGTTGCTTCGCGATATGTTACAATTACCCGAGGTGAGAAACATCGGCATCCTCGTGGATCAACACTTGTCCACAATGCCAGTTACCTCGTTGCCGGTATTGTTCTCTTTTCTCGTTCCCGTGTTCCGGCATCCCTGTGATCAAGTCACCCTGTGTCTGGCCAGACGATGATGGATACCGTAACACCGAGAGGGCCCAGAGATATCTCTCCACCGTCGGAGGAGCAAATCCCAATCTTGAGCTATCAAGTCCCTTGACATACTTTTCCATGAACCCGTAAGCCGCCGTAATAGCCACCCATTTACGGATGACGTTTAACAAACCCCAAAGTTCATGAAGCAAGCATGAAGAAACTCGACACTCTCATGGTCTAAGGAATTATGCAAACATTAAATTCTCTGTGTTATTAACCATAAACTTATGACGAATGTATCTCATAGCATAACATCAATCGGGTCGATTCAATACAAGTGTTCTACCAACAATTGTGCCCTCAAAATTGCCGGCATAGCCATGCCCTTGATCAGGAAAACAGGATCATCATGCAATACTTGAGCCAGCCATAGAGGCTTGACTAGGAATACATTTTACCGTTTATTATCCCACACGTGCATATGAGTCTTCCTCCGAGCCTCGTGGTTATTGTAGACTCGAGAACCATAGCAGTTATAGCATGGAACATAAACCTAATTATGAACAGGGAGATAATCAATAACATTTATTATTACCTCTAGGGCATATCTCCTACATCTACTTAGTGCGGAATTTTTGGCTAGCAAAGATATTGGGCAAGCACCACATGTTAAAGGATCTATGACAATATAACTTCTATCTGGATTTGAACAAACATAGTTCATTACATTGTCTTCCTTGTCCAACGTCAACAATTTTGACACATAATATTTGATGGGGGCTCACAATCATAAAAGATGTCCAAGATAGTGTATTTGCATGTGAATCTTCTCTTCCCTAATTAATTCTTTCATGAATTGCATCATTGACCAATGCTATGTTTGTCAATCTCCAATAAATTTTACTACTTATACTTTTCCTTATGTGATGTCATTACTCACCATAAGATTAGCATATGATTCTTTTCATTTATTTGTCTTTCTTTTATTTTATTGCAACAAGAAAGTAGAGAAGCAAAAACTCAAACTGAACTTTATTATATAACCTTCACTCGATTACATAGATAGGTAGGCCATGAAACTAACACACAAAAATAGATCACGCTAAACTTTTATTCGACTAAGGAAAAGGGAAACTAAAGATAGAACCAAAATAGGTAAAGGTGAATAAAAGTGATGGTGATACGATACCGGGGCACCTCCCCCAAGCTTGGCTCAAGCCAAGGGGAGTGCCCATACCCATGTGCTCAAGTCTCATTTGGTGGTGGTGATGAAGAAGGTGGAGGTGTTGATGTAGTAAGCTTGTCCTCCAGCTTCCAGGGTAAGGGATCCCCATCAAAGGTTAACGCGAGAGTCCCCTGAGTCCTGCAACTGGCAGCTAAATTCATACCTTTAAATCTTGCTTCATATTCGAAGACTTGGTTTTGGAGATCATAAACTTGGCTCTGCAGAAAATTAATTTGCTCGTTGAGGGTGGGGATGATGTCCTTCATGGACCGGCCATCCACCGTCTGATCATGGGTGAATTCCGTAATCATGGAGTGATTGGCACTAAGTCCATGCTCCACCATCTTCTAGCACTTGAAGATTTCCTGCTCCAACGCCTTAAGCCTAGCCTCCACGCTTCCGGTCTTCTTGGGTCCTTGAACATGGTGGATGTGGAGCACCCCCTCACGCATCTCAATGGCTTGAGGGTGCTTCATAACCTCCGGCAAGTACGGGTTGATCACCTTCTCGAAGAACTTGTCCTTGGAGGAGCTTGGTGGAGCCATGGAGATCTAGATCTAGCGAGAAAACAGCAAGAAATAAGAATAGGGGATTTTTCTGTGATACGGTCGTCAAAACTGTCGGGGGTATATATAGAGAATTTTTATTCTTGGGAAACAAGTATTTGGAAGGAA
Source organism: Elymus sibiricus (assembly GCA_039707655.1). NCBI lineage: Eukaryota > Viridiplantae > Streptophyta > Magnoliopsida > Poales > Poaceae > Elymus > Elymus sibiricus. The sequence continues at coordinate 493,125,442 of CM077669.1, forward strand.
AACGGAGTCGGGAAGGCATCCGAGGTGGGCACAACCCACCAGGGCGCGCCTAGGGGTGCCTAGCGCGCCCTGGTGTATCGTGCTCACCTCGATCACCTTCTGGTTTATTTTTTTATTTCCAAAATTCTAAAATATTCCAAAACTGACAAAAAATATTTTTGCGGATTTTTCGCAGTCCGTTTACTTACCGTATCACGTACCTCCTAATTTTAAGTATACTGGAGTGTTCCGGAAGATTTCTTTTATGTGTTCCTCCGGTGTCATGGTTTGGATAACATTGCTTTCAACGTTAATTGGCGTACCTGAGATATAATGCTTAATTCTTTGTCCATTGACTACCTTCGGATTAGTACCTTCGGCGTTATTAATCTTAATAGCTCCAGAACGATAGACCTCTTCAATAATATATGGTCCTTCCCATTTTGAGAGAAGCTTTCCTGCAAAAAATCTTAAATGAGAGTTGAACAAAAGAACATAATCTCCTATTTTGAATTCTCGCTTTTGGATTCTCTTGTCATGCCATCCTTTTACTTTTTCTTTGAATAGCTTGGCATTTTCATACGCTTGGGTTCTCCATTCATGTAGTGAGCTAATATCAAATAGCCTCTTCTCACCGGCAAGTTTGAAATCATAGTTGAGTTCTTTAATTGCCCAAAATGCTTTATGTTCTAGTTCTAGAGGCAAATGACAAGCTTTCCCATACACCATTTTATATGGAGACATACCTATAGGATTTTTATAAGTTGTTCTATAGGCCCAAAGTGCATCATCTAATTTCTTAGACCAATTCTTACGAGACCAATTGACAGTTTTTTGTAATATTAATTTTATTTCTCTATTGCTAAGTTCTACTTGACCACTAGATTGAGGATGATAGGATGATGCAATTCTATGGTTAACATCATATTTAGCAAGCATCTTACGGAAAGCACCATGAATAAAGTGTGAACCACCATCGGTCATTAAATATCTAGGGACTCCAAACCTCGGGAAGATAACCTCTTTAAGCATTTTAATGGAGATGTGGTGATCAGCACTACTAGTTGGAATAGCTTCTACCCACTTAGTGACATAATCAACCGCAACTAAAATATGAGTGTACCCGTTAGAGGAAGGAAAAGGCCCCATGTAATCAAAACCCCACACGTCAAATGGTTCAACAACAAGTGAATAATTCATAGGTATTTCTTGACGCTTACCGATATTACCAATTCTTTGACATTCATCACAAGACAAGACAAACTTACGGGCATCCTTGAAGAGAGTAGGCCAATAAAAACCAGATTGCAATACATTGTGAGCAGTTCTATCTCCCGCATGATGAATGACATTTCCATAGGATTTGTTCATGTTCATGCTCAGGTACACAACGTCTAATAATACCATCTACTCCTTCTTTATAAAGATGTGGGTCATCCCAAAAGCAATGTCTCAAGTCATTGAATTTTTTATATCTTTTGTTGGTATGTGAAACTAGGTGGTATATATTTAGCAACAATGTAATTAGCATAATCAGCATACCAAGGTGTGTTGTGTGAGACACTTATCGCAGCTAACTGTTCGTCAGGGAAACTATTATCAATAGGTAGCGGGTCATCAAGAATATTTTCTAACCTAGACAAGTTATCAGCTACGGGGTTCTCAGCTCCTTTCCTATCAACGATATGTAAGTCAAATTCTTGAAGCAAAAGAACCCACCTAATGAGTCTAGGTTTAGCATCTTTCTTTTCCATAAGATATTTTATAGCAGCATGATCGGTGTGAACAATAACTTTGGAGTCAACAATATATGATCTAAATTTATCACACGCAAACACAACTGCTAAAAATTCCTTTTCAGTAGTGGCATAATTTCGTTGGGCACTATCTAGAGTTTTACTAGCATAATGGATAACATTCAATTTCTTATCAACTATTTGTCCTAGGACAGCACCAACAACATAATCACTAGCTCACACATAATTTCAAAAGGCAAGTTCCAATCAGGTGGTTGAACGATAGGTGCAGAGGTTAAGGCTTTCTTGAGTGTTTCAAAGGCTTCCACACAATCATCATCAAAAATAAAAGGGATATCCTTTTGCAAAAGATTAGTAAGAGGCCTAGAAATTTTAGAGAAGTCTTTAATGAACCTCCTATAAAAACCAGCATTACCAAGGAAACTTCGAATACCTTTAATATCTTTAGGACATGGCATTTTCTCAATTGAATCAACTTTAGCTTTATCCACCTCAATACCTCATTCAGATATTTTATGCCCCAAGACAATACCTTCATTAACCATAAAATGGCACCTCTCCCAATTCAAGACAAGATTAGTTTGTTCACATCTCTGCAAAACTCGATCAAGGTTGCTTAAGCAATCATCAAAAGAAGTTCCATAAACGGAAAAATCATCCATGAAAACCTCCACAATCTTTTCACAAAAGTCAGAGAATATAGCAGTCATACATCTTTGAAAGGTAGCAGGTGCATTGCATAAACCAAAAGGCATACGTCTATAAGCATAGGTTCCAAAAGGGCAAGTAAAGGTGGTTTTCTCTTGATCGGATTGTGACACGGGTATTTGAGAGAAACCAGAATATCCATCGAGGAAACAAAAGTGTGTGTGCTTAGATAGTCTCTCTAGCATTTGATCAATGAAAGGCAAAGAGTAATGATCTTTCCTAGTAGCTTTATTTAATTTTCTAAAATCAATTACCATTCTATAGCCGGTGACAATTCTTTGTGGAATGAGTTCATTCTTATCATTAGGGACAACGGTAATACCTCCTTTCTTAGGGACACAATGAACGGGACTTACCCATCTACTATCAGCTATGGGATAGATTATACCTGCTTCCAGAAGCTTTAATATTCCAGTTCTTACCACTTCTTTCATCTTGGGATTTAATCGACGTTGGTGATCAACAACGGGTTTAGCATCAGGTTCCATATTAATCTTGTGCTGACATAGAGTGGGACTAATGCCCTTAAGATCATCAAGAGTATATCCAATAGCAGCCCGGTGCTTCCTTAGAACTTTCAATAATCTTTCTTCTTCATGTTCTGAAAGGTTAGCACTAATAATAACAGGATATATCTTTTTCTCATCAAGATAAGCATACTTCAAAGTGTCAGGCAATTGTTTCAATTCAAACACAGGATCACCTTTGGGTGGAGGAGGACCTCCAAGGGTTTCAATAGGCAAATTGTGTTTCAGAAGAGGTTGTTGTTCGAAGAAAATTTGATCTATTTCATTTCTTTCATGCAAGTGCATATCATTTTCATGGTCGAGCAAATTTTGTTCTAATGGATCAGTAGGAGGCACAACAATAGAAGAAAGACCAATTATTTCATCCTTACTAGGTAATGCTTTATCACGAGGTTGTCTACTAAACTTGGAAAAATTAAACTCATGAGACACATTACCAAAGCTGACATTGACAGTTTGTTTTTCACAATCTATCATAGCATTGACGGTGCTCAAGAAAGGTCTACAAAAGATAATGGGACAAAAGTCATCTTGTGGGGAACCAAGGACTAGAAAATCAGTAGGGTATTTTATTTTCCCACACAAGACTTCAACATCTATAACAATCCCAAGTGGTGTGATAGTGTCTCTATTAGCAAGTTTAATAGTAACATCAATATCTTCCATTTCAGCAGGTGCTATTTCATTCATAATTTCTTGGTATAAGGTAAAAGAGATAGCACTCACACTAGCACCTAAATCACATAAACCATGGTAGCAATGATCTCCTATTTTAACTGAGACAACGGGCAAGCCTTCTATAGGTCTATGTTTATCTTTCTTATCAGGTTTAGCAATTCTAGCAGCTTCATCACAAAGGTAGATGACATGCCCATCAATATTTTGTACCAAGAGATCTTTAACCATAGAAACACTAGGTTCTACTTTAATTTGCTTAGGGGGTTTAGGTGCTCTTATATTACTCTTACGAACCACAGTTGATACCTTAGCATGTTCCTTTATCCTAACAGGGAAAGGTGGTTTTTCAATATAAGCGGTAGGCACAACTGGATCAACATTGTAAAAGATGGTTTCTTCTTTAGCTATGACCGGTTCTTTAATTTCTTCTATAATAGGGGGATGATATTTAAACCACTTCTCCTTAGGAAGATCAACGTGAGTAGCAAATGCTTCACAGAAAGAGGCTACTATCTCAGAGTCAAGTCCGTATTTAGTGCTGGACTTGTGAAAAGTATCGGTATTCACAAAAGATTTAACACAATCAAATTCAAGCTTTATACCTGACTCATTACCTTCGTCAAGTTCCCAATCTTCAGAGTTGCGTTTAATTCTTTCTAAGAGATCCCACTTGAAATCAATAGTCTTCTTCATATAAGAACCAGCACAAGAAGTATCAAGCATGGATTGATCATTATGAGAAAGCCGAGCATAAAAATTCTGAATGATAACTTCCCTCGGAATGTCATGATTGGGACATGAATATAACATTGACTTAATCCTCCCCCAAGCTAGAGCGATACTTTCTCCTTCACGAGGCCAAAAATTATATATATAATTCCGATCACGATGAACTAGATGCATAGGATAAAACTTTTGATGGAATTCCAATTGCAAACGATTCCAGTTCCACGATCCAAGATCATTACATAGCCTATACCATGTCAATGCTTTTCCCTCCAAAGATAAAGGGAAAACCTTTTTCTTAACTTCATCTCCGGGTAAACCTGCAAGCTTAAATAACCACATATTTCGTTCACATATAAGAGATGCATATTAGGATGTTCAGTTCCATCTCCTGCATAAGGTTTAGCAAGCAGTTGTTCTAGCATACCCGAATGAATTTCATAAGTAACATTTTCAGTAGGTGCTGTCGGTTGAGGAGTAACTAATTGTGGTTCCGGTCGAGGTGAAGATACCCCGAACAAACCCCTCAAAGGATTATTCTCCATAGTAGCAAGTAGCAATAAATTTCAGCACGTAGTGTAAGTTTTTCCTTACCGATTTCCACTTACCAAGAGCACTTCCCTCCCCGGCAACGGCGCCAGAAAAGAGTCTTGATGACCCACAAGTATAGGGGATTAATCATAGTCCTTTCGATAAGTAAGAGTGTCGAACCCAACGAGGAGCAGAAGGAAATGACAAGCGGTTTTCAGCAAGGTAATTTCTGCAAGCACTGAAATTGTAGGTAACAGATAGTTTGATAGCAAGGTAATTGGTAGCAAGCAAGTAACGGTAACGGTAAACAAGGTGCAGCAAGGTAGCCCAATCCTTTTGAGGCAAAGGACAGGCCAGAACAATCACTAGTAATAGGCAAAGTGTTCTTGAGGGTATACGGGAATTTCGTCTAGTTACTTTTATCATGTTGGTTTAATTCATGTTCGCTACTTTGATAATTTGATATGTGGGTGGACCGGTGCTAAGGTGCTGTTCTTACTTGAACTAACAACCTACTTATGATTAGCCCCCTTGCAAGCATCCGCAACTACGAGAAAAGTATTAAGACAAAGTCTAACCATAGCATTAAACATGTGGATCCAAATCAGCCCTTTACGAAGTAGCGCATAAACTAGGGTTTAAGCTTCTGTCACTCTAGCAATCCATCATCTAATAACTACTCCACAATGCATTCCCTTAGGCCCATGAATGGTGAAGTGTCATGTAATCGACGTTCACATGACACCACTAAGGGAATCACAACATACATATCATCAAAATATCGAACACATATCAAATTCACATGATTACTCGCAACATGACTTCTCCCGTGACCTCAAGAACAAAGGTAACTACTCACAAATAATAATCATGCTCATGATCATAGGAGTATTAAATAGCATAATGGATCTGAACATATAATCTTCCACCAAATAAACCATATAGTAATCAACTACGCAAGGTAATCAACACTACTAGTCACCGACAGGTACCAATCTGAGGTTGCGGTATAAAGGTTGAACACAAGAGATGAACTAGGGTTTGAGAGGAGATGGTGCTGTTGAAGATGTTGATGAAGATTGGCCTCCCAAAGATGAGAGGGGTGTTGGTGATGACGATAGCTTCGATTTCCCCCTCCGGGAGGATAGTTCCCCCGGCGGAATCGCTCCGCCGTAGGGCAAAAGTGCTCCTGCCCAAGTTCCGCCTCCAGGCGGTGGCGCTTCGTCCCGAAAGTCCTCCTCTTAATTTTTTTAGGTTTTTTGGGAATTTATACCAGAAGATGGGCACCGGAAGCGGGCCAGGCTGCGCACAACCCATCAGGGCGCGCCCTGGTGGGTTGTGCCCACCTGGGGGACCTCCTCCAGTAGTTTTCAGCTCCAGTATTTTTTATTAAATACAAAAATAATCTTCATAAATTTTCAGCTTCATTGGAGTTGTGCAGAATAGGTATCTCCGACGTGCTTTTCTTGGGTCCAGAATTCCAGCTGCTGGTATTCTCCCTCTTTGTGTAAACCTTGCATATTATGAGGGGAAAGGCATTAGAATCACTCCCCAAAGCATTATTATTCAACAAAACAAAGTAAATATCAGTAGGAAATCATGATGCAAAATGGACGTATCACCATGGTTGATTTTATTATTAAAAAGGATGTTGGAAGTAATATCCCCAAAGAGGAAACTCCCCCACAGCAAGATGTAATAGTTTTTGTTGCGGGGAAGGGGAATATCATAGGGAAAAGTATTATCCAAGAATTTTTTAACTGTACGGGTACTTTAGCTTGCAAGGATACTCCAATCCTTAAAAGAACTAAAAGTTATGCCGATGTTATTTCCGCTCTTGTACTTAAGCTTGAAAGAATATTTATGCGTACTCATCTCAGTTTGCAAAGACTTTTCTATGAGTTACCGGTCATAAAAGACCCTAGAACCAAAAAAGATGGCCATTCTCATTCTCCTGCACGAATTTAACTATATAGTACAAGAGGCTAAGGATATTTTTGAACACTACAATATGAGTTGTGAATATCCTGTGATAGATGAAATATTATATAATGAGGAGTATATGATGAGGTATGTGTTTCGTGATAACCATAATTTTGATGAAAATACTAGTAAAGCAGTTCCTCCTATTCATGTTATCCAACAAGTCTTCAATGCTATCAATAAACAACATTCTTGGATAGTAAGAGAAAATACAGAAGGCTTTAAAGAGAGTAGTATTAAGAATGCCAAGATATTACTTGATGATGTGTTTCCAATTGTTTTTGAAAAGCTTGCTCCGCAAGAGGAGAATATTAAGGATGACAATATTTGAAACTATGCATTATGCCTACCTAGGGGCATAAAACAATAGTGCTTGTTGGGAGGCAACCCAATAGTTATGTTTATTTTTATTTTTTTAATTTCTGTTTGTGTGTAATAACATAATTTTTTCCTCTATAATGATTATTTTTATGTTTTAATTAGTGTTTGTGCCAAGTAAAGCCTTTGGGATGATTCACAAGATGAGTAGAATTGATACGGTGCAAAAACAGAAACTTTAGTGTCCAGTGCAGAATTTCTTTAATTTTACTGGAACGTCCTTTTGATCTGAATTTTTTACACAGTATTGATATACAAATTCTTCAGGCTGTAATAAGTTTTCAGAATTTTTAGAGTTACATAAGTATAGGTTCTCTACAGATTTTTGCAGACTGTTCTGTTTTAGACAGATTCTGTTTTTTGCTTGCATAGTTTGCTTGTTTTGATGAAACTATGGATTGAATCGGGGGTATTAGCCATGGAGAACTTATAATACAGTACCTATTATGAAATAATGAAATATGAATCAATTTATAACAGTACCTAAAGTATTTAATATGTTGCTTCTACAAATGGATCTCATGAAGTTTTGTTGAGTTTTGTGTGATTGAAGTTTTCATGTTTTGGGTGTTATCACGATGGACGAAGGAATAAGGAGTGGCAAGAGCCTAAGCTTGGGGCTTCCCAAGGAACCCCAAGGTCATATTCTAGGAAGACTCAAGCGTCTAAGCTTGGTGATGCCCCGGAAGGCATCTCCTCTTTCGTCTCAATCCATCGGTATGTTACTTGGAGCTATATTTTTATTCATCACATGATATGAGTTTTGCTTGGAGCGTCATTTGCTTTTGTTTGCTTTTATTTTTAGTTTTCCACAATCATATTTTGCTGGACACACCTATTTGAGAGAGACACGCCTTCATCATAATTTATTAGAATACTCCATGTGCTTCACTTATATCTTTTGAGCTTAGCAGTTGCTCTAGTACTTCACTCGTATCTTTTCGAGCACCGTGGCATATAGATTTTATATAAATAATTGGACTCTCATTATTCACTTATATTTTTTTGAGAGTTAATAATTAGTGACGGTAATTTGCATGGGCCATAATACTAGTGCAAAAATAATGGGTATTCAATGAGTGATAATCAAAACCATCATGTAGCACATAAAAGAGAAATCTTGGGTTAATGATATTGTTGTGGTAATATGAAAAAGGTGTGAGTGCATCATTGTTGGTTTGTAGAAGTATTGATATTAAGAGGTGTTAATTTTCCATTTATTTAAATATTAAAAAGGCAAGGTGGGGATATGTGAGCATTTCTATTCCTTGTTGAAATCCTAGTGTTGTTTCGGGTCGGAGGCACGCGATGGATAACTCCTCCCAACCTCCTCCCTCGGGGCTTACGAGTAGTACTTTGATTTGTGATAAACTAATAAAACTTTGCAATAATTATATGAGTTCTTTATGACTAATGTGAACCCGTGGACATACGCAATCTCACCACCTCATATTTTGCTAGCCTCTTCGGTACCGTGCATTGCCCATTCTCACCTCGAGGATCGGTGCAAACTTCGCCGGTGCATCCAAACCCCGTGACATGATATGCTCTGTCACACATAAGCCTTCTTATATCTTCCTCAAAATAGCCACCATACCTACCTTTCATGGCCTTTCCATAGCCATTCCAACATATATTGCCATGCAAATTCCACCGTTACATCATATGACTAGTTCGTTCATCATCATATTGGTTTGCATGATCATATAGAGCTGACCTAGTATTTGTGGCAAAGCCACCGTTCATCATATTTTTGATACATGTCACGCTAGATCATTGCACATCCTGGTACACTGCCAGAGGCATTCATATTGAGTCATATTGTTTCATAGTTCTTCATATCAAGTATTCATGTTGAGTTGTAAGTAAATAAAAGTGTGATGATCATCATTACTAGAGCATTGTCCCAGTGAGGAAATAAAAATGGGGGAGGCCAAATGATCCCACCATAATAAAATAGAAAAATGATGAAAATAAAAAAATGAATGAGAGAAAAAGAGAGAAGGGACTTTGCTACTATCCTTTACCACACTTGTGCCTCATAGTGGCACCTTGTTCTTCATATAGAGAGTCTCATGTTATGTCATTTTCATATGCTAGTGGGAATCACTTTTTCATCATTATAAACTTGGCTTGTATATTTCGATGACGGGCTTCCTCAAATACCCGAGGTTTTCATGAGCAAACAAGTTGGATGCACACCCCACTTAGCTTCAGTTGAGCTTTCATACACTTATAGCTCTTGTGCATCATTTGCATGACAATCCCTACTCCTTGCATCTCCATAGCCCGTTGATACGCCTAGTTGATGCAATATTTTTTTCTCCACTTTTTACCCCTTTGATATCTACCTCCATATTATATTCCACCTTTATGCTATTTCCATGGTTCAGGCTCATGTATTGCGTGCAGAATAAAAAGTTGATGCAGACTGAAAGAGTATAATCCAATTGCATGACTTGGACACCGTGGTGCTTGACATTTGTATTAATGTGGTTTACGGAGCCATGCCTTGCTAATATGATAAAATGAATGGGGGTGAACATTCTTTTAGGATCGTATACTTTGAAAGATTAATGATTTTGCTGCTTGTGCCTATAAATATTACTATGTTGATGTTTGTTAATTCATCATTTCTCAATAAGCACACATGCAAAAAGATTACATATTGGGTATCATGCGTATCAAAAATTATGTTTTTTTTCATTTACTACTCGGGGACGAGCAGGAATTAAGCTTGGGGATGCTGATACGTCTCCAACGTATCTATAATTTTTTATTGTTCCATGCTATTATATTATCATTCTAGGATACTTTTTCAGTAATAATTTACCAATTTATGTTATTTTTGAGCACTAACTTATTGACCTAGTGGCTAGTGCCATTTGTTGTTTCTGCGTGTTTTTTACTTTCCAAGTTTACAGTACCAAACGAAGTCCAATTGCCCCCAAACTTTTATGATTTTTTCTGGACCAAAAGAAGACCTGGAAGCTTCGGGAGAACACCGGAGGCTTCACGAGGGAGGCACAAGCCAACAGGGCGCGCCCAAGGGGGGTTGTCGTGCCCTGATGGCTTGTCCCTCCCTGGCAGGTCTCCTGACCCCGTTCTCTGGCCTATAAATTCACATATATTCCAAAAACCCTGGAGGGCATCCCGAAACACTTTTTCCGCCGCCGCAAGTCTCTGTTCTGCCGCGATCCCATCTGGAGCTCCGTTCCGGCACCCTGCCGGAGGGGGCATCGATCACGGAGGGCCTCTTCATCAACCTTGCTGCCCTCATGATGATGTGTGAGTAGTTCACCACAGACCTACGGGTCCGTAGTTTGCACCTAGATGGCTACCTCTCTCTCTCTTTTGATCTTCAATACAATGATCGTCGTATCTTCGCTTTGCTCTATCCTATGTAATTCTTTTGTACGGTGTGTTTGTTGGGATCCGATGAATTGTGGGTTTATGTTTCATATTATTCATGAAAAGTATCTGAGTCAAACCTTAATATTAAGATTCTTATTTGCATGATCATTATAGCTTCGTAAATCTCTCCGATCTATTGAAATAGTTTGGCCAACTAGATTGATATTTCTTCAGTGAGAGGGGTGCATTGTAGTGGGTTCAACCTGGCGGATTTCTATATCCCAGTGACCGAAGGGGACAAGATACGTCTTTTTGTTGTTGCCACTAAGGATAAAACGATGGGGTTAGTTCATATTAATTGAAATCTCTTTGTCTACATCATGTCGTCGTTCTCCAAGCATTACTCTGTTTGTCATGAACTTAATACGTAGAGAGGCAAGCATAGAAGCGCTCTTGAAGTGGAGTAATAGCAATAGGTGCAGGCAGGAGTCGGCCTATTTGCTTATGGACGCGATGCCTATATATACATGATCATTGCCGTGAATATCACATAACTATGCGCTTTTCTATCAATTGCCCAAATGTAATTTGTTTACCCACCGTATGTTGCCTACATAAGAGATGCCGCTAGGGAAAACTATCCCCCCGGGTCTATTCACTTATATCTTTACAAAACCTATCATTACCTTGCTGCCATTTATTTGCTTTTATTTTATTTTGCAATGTACAATTATCTACTATTATCTACACACTTCACTTGTTTGCAAATAACGAGATCAAGGGGATTGACAACCCTCTTGCCCGCGTTGGGTGCAAGTTGTTTGCTCTTTTGTGTGCAGCCACTGAAGATGGTTGTGGATTGATATTCCTATTGGTTCGATAAACCTTGGTTTCTTAACTGAGGGAAATACTTACCCGTATTGTGCTGCAATTACCCGTTCCTCTTCACGGAAAACCCAACGCAGATCACAAGTATCAGTGATCATGAGTCATTATTGTTGACACTATCCTTGAGGTAAACAATTTGGGAGGCAAAAACAATAAAGCCCCTATCTTCCTATGTGTCTGACGGAAATGTTAGCTCCAAAAATATGCATTGAGAGTCAACAATCACAGAAGACTAAATAATAGTTGAGTATGTGAACTTGCTAAAATGAAAGCTCTTACATAGACTCTTCTCTGAAATATGATGAATTGTGATTGACCCAATGACTAAGAACATAGTATGTTAGTTGTCAATAAAGTTTATGCTTCATACTTTAATAGCTATGGATGGATTGTTACTTGTGTATGAGAAGCTATATGATGAAAACTTGTTGCTATGTTAATAATCATGATGCTTTCATGTTCGTATTTTGTTTTTATCAACACCCCTATCTCTCTCTCTCTCTCTAAAACATGTGGTCATCATTATCGAGTTCGGCTTTTGCTTGAGGACAAGCGAAGTCTAAGCTTGGGGGAGTTGATACGTCCATTTTTCATCATGAATTCCTATGGATATTTATATTATTTTTGGTCATTATTCCTCTTTATGATACAATTCTAATGCCTTTTCTCTCTTAAGTTGCAAGGTTTATAAAGAGGGAAATTGTCGGAAACTGGAATTCTGGACCCAAAGGCCATGGAAAAGCTGGAAAATTTCTGGACTCCAAATGACCTGAAACTTCACGGAGATTTTTTATGGAATATATAAGAATTTTTGGAGCCAAGAGCCACCAAAGGGGGGACCACCTGTTTCTCCCAAGGCGTGCCCTCTTGCCTTGGGAGGCCCATAGGCAGGCTCTGGTGCCCCTGTTCTGCTATATTAAGGGGTTTGACCTAGAAAAAATAAGAAGGATACTTTTGGGACGAAGTGCCGCTGTCTCGAGGAGGAAACCTGGGTAGGAGCCCTTTTGCTCTCCAGCAGAGCGATTATGCCGGGGAAACTTCCATCCGGGAGGGGGAAATCGAAGCCATCATCATCACCAACGCTTCCTCCTTCGTGGGAGGACCAATCTTCATCAACATCTTCACCAGCATCATCTCATCTCAAACCCTAGTTCATCTCTTGTACTCAATCTTTGTGTCAAAACCTATGATTGGTACCTGGGGGTTGCTAGCAGTGTTGATTACATCTTGTAGTTGATGCTTGTTGGTTTATTTGGTGGAAGATAATATGTTCAGATCCTTGATCATATTCATTACACCTCTGATCTTGAACATGATGATGATTTGTGAGTAGTTACTTTTGTTCTCGAGGAGATGGGATAAGTCTTGTTATAAGCAATCATGTTAAGGTTGTATTCGTTCGATATTTTGATGATATGTATGTTGTTTCTTCCTTTAGTGGTGTCATGTGAACGTCGACTACATGACACTTCACCATATTTGGGACTAAGGGAAGGTATTGTGGAGTAATAAGTAGATGATGGGTTGCGAGAGTGACACAAGCTTAAACCCTAGTTTATGCGTTATTACGTAAGGGGCTGATTTGGATCCATAGGTTTCATGCTATGGTTATATTTATCTTAATTCTTCTTTCGTAGTTGCGGATGCTTGCGAAAGGGGGTAATCATAAGTAGGTTGCTTGTTCAAGTAAGAACAACACCTAAGCACCGGTCCACCCACATACCAAGTTATCAAAGTAACGAATGCGAATCAACTCAAGATGGTGAACATGACTAGACGGAAATTCCCATGTGTCCTCGAGAGCACTTTGCTTTATATAAGAGAACTTTCTGGCATGTCCTTTGCTATAAAAAAGGATTAGGCTACCTTGCTGCACACTTGATACTTTTGTTATTTGTCACCTGTTACGAATTATCTTGCTACAAAACTATCTATCATTGTTACTTACATCACTTGCAGAGAATACCTTGCTGAAAGCTGCTTGTCATTTCCTTCTGCTCCTCGTTGGGTTCGACACTCTTACTTATCGAAAGAACTACGATTGACCCCCTATACTTGTGGGTTATCACCATGCTGCTCAAGAAGGTGAAAATGCAGAAAACAGGGAGGGTACAAAACCAATTACCCCTAGGCAAGAAGTGCTACCAGGGTCACCTGTTACGCCTGCTATGGTGACACCAATATCCTCTGTTGGTGTAGAAAGTCCTGAATCATCTGCTCCACAGAAAATGCGCTTCCTTGATGAAATTTTTGATGCTACATCTCCACACTGGTGTCCAGCTGATTATGACCATATGGAGGAACTTGAGTTGCGTATGCTAGGTGCAGAGGAGTCAACTCACCACAATGATGCTCTGAAGCATGAGCATTGGAAGAAAGCCATGGAGGAAGAGCTGAAATCCATAAAAGAAAATTATACATGGGAAATGGTAACACCACCTACTGGAGTGTGATACGTCTCCAACGTATCTATAATTTTTGATTGTTCCATGCTATTAAATTATCATTCTAGGATAATTTTTGAGTAATAATTTACCAATTTATATTATTTTTTAGCAATAACCTATTGACCCAGTGCCTAGTGCCAGTTCCTGTTTTCTGCGTGTTTTTTACTTTTCAAGTTTACAGTACCAAACGAAGTCCAATTGCCCCGAAACTTTTTTATGATTTTTTGTGGACCAAAAGAAGACCTGGAAGCTTCGGAAGAGGACCACAGGCTGCACGAGGGAGGGACAAGCCATCTGAGCATGCCCAGGGGGGTCGGCGCGCCCTGATGGCATGTGCCCCTGGTAGCCCTCCTGACCCCGTTCTCTGGCCTATAAATTCACATATATTCCAAAAACCCTAAAGGGCATCCCGAAACTCCTTTTCCGCCGCCGCAAGTCTTTGTTCCGCCGTGATCCCATCTGGAGCTCCGTTCCGGCACCCTGCCGGAGGGGGGATCGATCATGGAGGGCCTCTTCATCAACCTTGATGCCCTCATGATGATGTGTGAGTAGTTCACCACAGACCTGCGGGTCCGTAGTTAGTACCTAGATGGCTATCTCTCTCTCTTTTGATCTTCAATACAATGTTCATCGCATCTTCACTTTGATCTATCTGATGTAATTCTTTTGTATGGTGCGTTTGTTGGGATCCGATGAATTGTGGGTTTATGTTCAGATTATTCATGAAAAGTATTTGAGTGTCCTCTGAATATTATGATTCTTATTTGCATGGTCATTATAGATTCGTAATTCTCTCCGATCTATTAAAATAGTTTGGCCAACTAGATTGATATTTCTTCAGTGGGAGAGGTGCGTTGTAGTGGGTTCAACCTGACGGGTTTCTATATCCCAGTGACAGAAGGGGACAAGATACGTCTTTGTGTTGTTGCCACTAAGGATAAAACGATGGGGTTTATTTATATTGATTGAGTTTACTTTGTCTACATCATGTCATCGTTCTCCATGCATTACTCTGTTTGTCATGAACTTAATATGTAGAGAGGCAGGCATAGAAGCGCTCTTGAAGTGAAGTAATAGTAATAGGTGCAGGCAGGAGTCAGCCTATTTGTTTTGGACGTGATGCCTATATGCATATGATCATTGCCGTGAATATCGCATAACTATGCGCTTTTCTATCAATTGCCCAACAGTAATTTGTTTACCCACCGGATGCTTATTTTCATGAGAGATGCCACTAGGGAAAACTATGGCCCCGGGGTCTATTCATCTATACATTCATAAACGCTATAATACCTTGCTGCCATTATTTACCTTTTATTTTATTTTGCAATTTACAATTTGTTGGAAATATGCCCTAGAGGCAATAATAAATTAGTTATTATTATATTTCCTTGTTCATGATAATCGTTTATTATCCATGCTATAATTGTATTGATTGGAAACTCAAATACATGTGTGGGTACATAGACAACACTGTGTCCCTAGTAAGCCTCTAGTTGACTAGCTCGTTGATCAAAGATGGTTAAGGTTTCCTAGCCATTGACATGAGATGTCATTTGATAACGGGATCACATCATTAGGAGAATGATGTGATGGACAAGACCCAAACTACGAACGTAGCATATGATCGTATCAGTTTATTGCTATTGTTTTCTGCATGTCAAGTATCTGTTCCTATGACCATGAGATCATGCAACTCACTAACACCAGAGGAATACCTTGTGTGTATCAAACGTCGCAACGTAACTGGGTGTCTATAAAGGTGCTCTACAGGTATCTCCGAGGGTGTCTGTTGGGTTGGCATGGATCAAGACTGGGATTTGTTACTCCGTGTGACGGAGAGGTATCTCAGGGCCCACTCGGTAATACAACATCACAATGAGCCTTGCAAGCAATGTGACTAAAGTGTTAGCCACGAGATCTTGTATTACAGAACGAGTAAAGAGACTTGCCGGTAACAAGATTGAACTAGGTATAGAGATACCGACGATCGAATCTCGGGCAAGTAACATACCGAAGAACAAAAGGAACAGCATACGGGATTAACTGAATCCTTGACATAGAGGTTCAAACGATAAAGATCTTCGTAGAATATGTAGGAGCCAATATGGGCATCCAGGTCCCGCTATTGGTTATTGACCGTAGAGGTGTCTTGGTCATGTCTACATAGTTCTCGAACCCGCAGGGTCTACACACTTAACGTTTGGTGACGATTAGTATAGTTGAGTTATTTTGTTGGTGACCGAAGGTTGTTCGGAGTCCCGGATAAGATCCCGGACATGACGAGGATCTCCGGAATAGTCTGGAGGTAAAGATTGATATATGTGATAATAGTGTTTTGATCTCCGGAAGGGTTCCGGAATTCACCGGAAGGGGTTCCGGATGTTTACCGAAGTGTTCGGGTACAGCAACACTTTATATGGGCCAAAGGGATAAAGCCCACGAGGTATTGGAAAGTGCAAAAAGTAGTTTTGCTGCCGCGTAAGCGGTACTACCGTTTTGTGAAGCGGTACTACCGCCCAAGCGGTACTACCGCTTGGTGAAGCGGTACTACCGCTCAAGCGGTACTACCGCTTGTGAGCTGTACTACCGCTTGTGCGCGGCTGTGCACGGTTCGGCAGGGATCCGAGTTGGACTCTTTCCCTGCGGGCCAAACCGACCTTGTGCGGGCAAAACCAACCTGGAGGAGGCTTTTACTCCAAGTTTAGACCCCAAGGCTCAACATATAAATAGAGGGGTAGGGCTAGCACACGAAGGACATTAGATTGCCCCAAGCCGTGTGCCGGCAACCTCTAGTTCCTCCTACGTCATAATTTCAGTAGTGCTTAGGCGAAGCCCTGCTGAAATAGTTCTTCATCAACACCACCACGCCGTCGTGCTGCTGGAACTCTTCTTCTTCTCCGCTCCCTCTTGCTGGATCAAGAAGGCGGAGATCGTCATCAAGCCGTACGTGTGTTGAACGCGGAGGTGCCGTCCGTTCGGCGCTGGATCGTGCTTGGATCGAGGGACGACTTGCGATTTGGATCGCGGAGACGTTCGACTACATCAACCGCGTTTCTTAACGCTTCCGCTTAGCGATCTACAAGGGTATGTAGATCCACTCTCCCTCTCATAGATGCTCATCACCATGGATAGATCTTGTGTGTGCGTAGGAAATTTTTTTGTTTCCCATGCAACGTTCCCCAACAGTGGTATCAGAGCTAGGTCTATGCGTAGATGATATCTCGAGTAGAACACAAACGAGTTGTGGGCGTGGGTGTATACATATTGCTTGCCGTTACTAGTTGATATTTGATTCGGCGGTACTGTGAGATGAAGCGGCCCGGACCGACATTACGCGTATGCTTACGCAAGACAGGTTCCTTCAACTAACATGTAACTTCGTTGCATAAAGATGGCTAGCGGGTGTCTGTCTCTCTCACTTTAGTTGAATCGATTTCAATGAAGAGGGTTCTTTTAGAAGATTAAAAAGCAATCACTACACCACGTTGTGGTTTTGCGTAGGTAAGAACGGTTCTTGCAAACCCGTAGCAGCCACGTAAAATTTGCAACAACAATTAGAGGACGTCTAACTTGTTTTTGCAGGGTATGTTGTGATGTGATATGGCCAATTACATGATGAGATATATGTGATGTATGAGATGATCATGTGTTGTATAGAATATCACGACTTGCATGTCGATGAGTACGGCAACTGGCAGGAGCCATAGAGTTGTCTTTAATTATTGTATGACCTGCGTGTCAATCATTAAGCGCTATGTAATGCTTTACTTTATCGCTAAACGTTAGCAATAGTCGTGGGAGTAACAGTCGGCGCGACAACCTCATGGCGACACGTTGATAGAGATCAAGATGATGGAGATCATGGTGTCATGCCGGTGACGATGGACATCATGCCGGTGCTTTGGAGATGGAGATCAAAAGCACAAGTTCATGGCCATATCATGTCACTTATGATTTGCATGTGATGTTAATCCTTTTATGCATCTTATTTTGCTTAGGACGGCGGTAGCATTATAAGGTGATCCCTCACTTAAATTTCAAGATAAATTGTGTTCTCCCCGAGTGTGCACCGTTGCGAAAGTTCGTCGTTTCGAGACACGCCGTGATGATCGGGTGTGATAGACTCCACGTTCACATACAACGGGTGCAAGCCATGTTGCACACGCGGAACACTCGGGTTAAACTTGACGAGCCTAGCATGTATAGACATGGCCTCGGAACACAAGAGACCGAAAGGTCGAACATGAGTCATATAGTAGATATGATCAACATGAAGATGTTCACCATTGAAACCACCTCGACTCACGTGATGATCGGACTTGAGTTGGTGGATTTGGATCATTTTACACTCGAATGACCGGAGGGATGTCAATTTGAGTGGGAGTTTTTAAGTAATATGATTAATTAAACTCATTATCTTGAACAATAGTCTAAGTTGTCTTTGCTATATTTATGTTGTAGATCATGGCTCGCGCAGTAGCACCCCTAAATTTTAATGCGTTCCTAGAGAAAGCTAAGTTGAAAGATGATGGAAGTAACTTTGTGGACTGGGCCCGTAATCTGAGGATTATCCTTACGGCTTCCCAGAAGGCTTATGTCCTTGATGCACCGCTTGGTGATCCACCCGCTCCAGTTGAGTCTCTAGACGTTGTGAACGCCTGGCAGGCTCGTTCTGATGATTACTCAATAGTTCAATGTGCAATGTTGTATGGCTTAGAACCGGGACTTCAAAGACGTTTTGAACGTCATGGAGCATATGAGATGTTCCAGGAGTTGAAGTTTATCTTTCAGAAGAATGCCCGAATCGAGAGATATGAGATCTCCGATAAGTTCTATGCTTGCAAGATGGAGGAGAACGGGTCTATCAGTGATCACGTGCTCAGAATGTCTGGGTACTCCACCCGTCTGGCTGAGTTAGGGATGCCCCTTCCGCCAGAGGCTATCACTGACAGAGTTCTTCAATCATTGCCACCTAGCTACAAGAGCTTCGTGTTGAACTATAACATGCACGGGATGAACAAGTCAGTCGCCGAGCTGTTTGCGATGCTGAAAGCCGCTGAGTCTGAAATTCAGAAGGAGCATCAAGTGTTGATGGTCAATAAAACCACTAGTTTCAAGAAAAATGGCAAGGGTAAGAAGGGTAACTCCAAGAAGAGTGGCAAAGCAGTTGCTCCTCTCGTGAAGAAACCCAAGGCTGGACCCAAACCAGAAACTGAGTGCTTTCATTGCAAGGGAACTGGACACTGGAAGCGGAACTGCCCCAAGTATTTGGCTGACAAGAAGGCGGCCAACAACAAACAAGGTATATATGATATACATGTTATTGATATGTTCCTTACCAACCCTCGTTGTAGTGCCTGGGTATTTGATACCGGTGCGGTTGCTCATATTTGCAACTCTAAACAGGAACTGCGGAATAGACGGAGGCTGGCGAAGGACGAAGTGACGATGCGCGTGGGAAATGGTTCCAAGGTTGATGTGATCGCCGTCGGCACGCTCGTTCTTCGATTACCGTCGGGATTAGTGATGAACCTAAATAAGTGTTATTTGGTGCCTGCGTTAAGCATGAACATTATATCTGGATCTTGTTTATTGCGAGACGGTTACTCATTTAAATCAGAGAATAATGGTTGTTCTATTTATATGGGTAATATCTTTTATGGTCATGCACCCAATGTAAGCGGTTTATTCTTATTGAATCTCGATAGTATTGATACACATGTTCATAACATTGATGCCAAAAGATGTAGGATTGATAATGATAATACCACTTTCTTGTGGCACTGCCGTTTAGGTCATATTGGCGTAAAACGCATGAGGAAGCTCCATGCTGATGGACTTTTGGAGTCACTTGATTTTGAATCACTTGACACATGTGAGCCATGCCTCTTGGGCAAGATGACTAAAACGCCGTTCTCTGGAACAATGGAACGGGCAAGTGACTTATTGGAAATCATACATACTGATGTGTGCGGTCCAATGAGTATTGAGGTGCGCGGTGGTTATCGTTATTTTCTCACCTTCACTGATGACTTAAGTAGATATGGGTATATTTACTTAATGAAACACAAGTCTGAAACATTTGAAAAGTTCAAACAATTTCAGAGTGAAGTTGAGAATCATCGTAACAAGAAGATTAAATTCCTACGATCTGATCGAGGAGGAGAATATCTGAGTTATGAGTTTGGCAGTCACTTAAGACAGTGTGGAATTGTTTCACAATTGACACCGCCTGGAACACCACAGCGTAATGGTGTGTCCGAACGTCGTAATCGAACCTTATTGGATATGGTGCGATCTATGATGTCTCTTGCCGATTTGCCACTATCGTTTTGGGGTTATGCATTAGAGACAGCTGCATTCACTTTAAATAGGGCACCATCGAAATCCGTTGAGACAACGCCATATGAACTTTGGTTTGGCAAGAAGCCAAAGCTGTCGTTTCTTAAAATTTGGGGATGTGATGCTTATGTCAAAAAGCTTCAGCCTGAAAAACTGGAACCCAAAGCGGAGAAATGCGTCTTCATAGGATACCCAAAAGAGACAGTTGGGTATACCTTCTATCTCAGATCCGAAGGCAAAGTGTTTGTCGCTAAAAACGGAACATTTCTTGAGAAAGAGTTTCTCTCGAAAGAATTGAGTGGGAGGAAGATAGAACTTGATGAGGTTGTTGAACCTTTACTTCAACTTGAGAGTAGCGCAGTGCAGAAAGTTGTTTCTGTGGAGCCTACATTAGCTGAAGAGGAAGTTAATGATGATGATCATGAAGCTTTGGATCAAGTTGCTATCAAACCTCGTAGGTCGACAAGGACGCGTACTGCTCCCGAGTGGTACGGCAACCCTGTCTTAGAGGTCATGTTGTTAGACAACGATGAACCTACGAGCTATGGAGAATCAATGATGGGCCCGGATTCCGAGAAGTGGTTAGAGGCCATGAAATCCGAGATGGGATCCATGTATGAAAACAAAGTATGGACTTTGGAAGTATTACCTGAAGGGCGTAAGGCCATTCAGAACAAATGGATCTTTAAGAGGAAGACGGACGCGGACGGTAATGTCACCGTCTATAAAGCTCGACTTGTAGCAAAGGGTTTTTCACAAGTTCAAGGAGTTGACTACGATGAGACCTTCTCACCCGTAGCGATGCTTAAGTCCGTCAGAATCATGTTAGCAATAGCTGCCTTTTTCGATTATGAAATTTGGCAGATGGATGTCAAAACAGCATTCCTTAACGGTTTCCTTAAGGAAGAGTTGTATATGATGCAACCAGAAGGTTTTGTCGATCCAGAGAATGCTGACAAAGTTTGCAAACTCCAGCGATCCATTTATGGACTGGTGCAAGCATCTCGGAGTTGGAATCTTCGCTTTGATGAAGTGATCAAAGCGTTCGAGTTTATACAAGTTTACGGAGAAGCTTGTATTTACAAGAAAGTGAGTGGGAGCTCTATAGCGTTTCTAATATTATATGTGGATGACATATTGCTGATTGGAAACAATATAGAAATGTTGGAAAGCGTGAAGGAATATTTGAACAAGAGTTTTTCAATGAAGGACCTAGGAGAAGCTGCTTTCATATTAGGCATCAAGATCTATAGAGATAGATCAAGACGCTTAATAGGACTTTCACAAAGCACATACCTTGATAAGATTTTGAAGAAGTTCAAAATGGATCAGTCCAAGAAGGGGTTCTTGCCTGTTTTGCAAGGTGTGAAGTTGAGTAAGACTCAATGCCCGGTGACTGCAGAAGATTGAGAAAAGATGAGTGTCATCCCCTATGCTTCAGCCATAGGCTCTATTATGTATGCAATGCTGTGCACAAGACCCGATGTCAGCCTTGCCATAAGTATGGTCGGAAGGTTTCAAAGTGATCCAGGAATGGAACACTAGACGACGGTCAAGAATATCCTGAAGTACCTGAAAAGGACTAAGGACATGTTTCTCATTTATGGAGGTGATCAAGAGCTCGTCGTAAAGGGTTACGTCGATGCAAGCTTTGACACTGATCCGGATGACTCTAAGTCTCAAACCGGATACGTATTTATTCTTAATGGGGGTGCGGTTAGCTGGTGCAGTTCCAAGCAAAGCGTGGTAGCTGATTCTACATGCGAAGCGGAGTACATCGCAGCCTCGGAGGCGGCGAAGGAAGGTGTCTGGATGAAGGAGTTCATGACAGATCTTGGAGTAGTGCCTAGTGCGCTTAACCCAATGACTCTGTTTTGTGATAACACTGGTGCCATTGCTCTAGCCAAGGAACCAAGATTTCACAAGAGGACCAGACACATAAAGCGACGCTTCAATTCCATCCGCGATTACATCAAGGAGGACGACATAAATATTTGCAAAGTACACACGGATCTGAATGTTGCAGATCCGATGACTAAACCTCTTCCAAGGGCTAAACATGAACAACACCAGAACTGCATGGGTGTTCGATTCATTACAATGTAAATCACATAGTGATGTGAAATAGATTATTGACTCTAGTGCAAGTGGGAGACTGTTGGAAATATGCCCTAGAGGCAATAATAAATTAGTTATTATTATATTTCCTTGTTCATGATAATCGTTTATTATCCATGCTATAATTGTATTGATTGGAAACTCAAATACATGTGTGGGTACATAGACAACACTGTGTCCCTAGTAAGCCTCTAGTTGACTAGCTCGTTGATCAAAGATGGTTAAGGTTTCCTAGCCATTGACATGAGATGTCATTTGATAACGGGATCACATCATTAGGAGAATGATGTGATGGACAAGACCCAAACTACGAACGTAGCATATGATCGTATCAGTTTATTGCTATTGTTTTCTGCATGTCAAGTATCTGTTCCTATGACCATGAGATCATGCAACTCACTAACACCAGAGGAATACCTTGTGTGTATCAAACGTCGCAACGTAACTGGGTGTCTATAAAGGTGCTCTACAGGTATCTCCGAGGGTGTCTGTTGGGTTGGCATGGATCAAGACTGGGATTTGTTACTCCGTGTGACGGAGAGGTATCTCAGGGCCCACTCGGTAATACAACATCACAATGAGCCTTGCAAGCAATGTGACTAAAGTGTTAGCCACGAGATCTTGTATTACAGAACGAGTAAAGAGACTTGCCGGTAACGAGATTGAACTAGGTATAGAGATACCGACGATCGAATCTCGGGCAAGTAACATACCGAAGAACAAAAGGAACAGCATACGGGATTAACTGAATCCTTGACATAGAGGTTCAAACGATAAAGATCTTCGTAGAATATGTAGGAGCCAATATGGGCATCCAGGTCCCGCTATTGGTTATTGACCGTAGAGGTGTCTCGGTCATGTCTACATAGTTCTCGAACCCGCAGGGTCTACACACTTAACGTTTGGTGACGATTAGTATAGTTGAGTTATTTTGTTGGTGACCGAAGGTTGTTCGGAGTCCCGGATAAGATCCCGGACATGACGAGGATCTCCGGAATAGTCTGGAGGTAAAGATTGATATATGTGATAATAGTGTTTTGATCTCCGGAAGGGTTCCGGAATTCACCGGAAGGGGTTCCGGATGTTTACCGAAGTGTTCGGGTACAGCAACACTTTTTATGGGCCAAAGGGATAAAGCCCACGAGGTATTGGAAAGTGCAAAAAGTAGTTTTGCTGCCGCGTAAGCGGTACTACCGTTTTGTGAAGCGGTACTACCGCCCAAGCGGTACTACCGCTTGGTGAAGCGGTACTACCGCTCAAGCGGTACTACCGCTTGTGCGCGGCTGTGCACGGTTCGGCAGGGATCCGAGTTGGACTCTTTCCCTGCGGGCCAAACCGACCTTGTGCGGGCAAAACCGACCTGGAGGAGGCTTTTACTCCAAGTTTAGACCCCAAGGCTCAACATATAAATAGAGGGGTAGGGCTAGCACACGAAGGACATTAGATTGCCCCAAGCCGTGTGCCGGCAACCTCTAGTTCCTCCTACGTCATAATTTCAGTAGTGCTTAGGCGAAGCCCTGCTGAAATAGTTCTTCATCAACACCACCACGCCGTCGTGCTGCTGGAACTCTTCTTCTTCTCCGCTCCCTCTTGCTGGATCAAGAAGGCGGAGATCGTCATCAAGCCGTACGTGTGTTGAACGCGGAGGTGCCGTCCGTTCGGCGCTGGATCGTGCTTGGATCGAGGGACGACTTGCGATTTGGATCGCGGAGACGTTCGACTACATCAACCGCGTTTCTTAACGCTTCCGCTTAGCGATCTACAAGGGTATGTAGATCCACTCTCCCTCTCGTAGATGCTCATCACCATGGATAGATCTTGTGTGTGCGTAGGAAAATTTTTTGTTTCCCATGCAACGTTCCCCAACACAATTATCTACTATTATCTACACACTTCACTTGCTTGCAAATAACGAGATCAAGGGGATTGAAAACCCTCTTGCCCGCGTTGGGTGCAAGTTGTTTGCTCTTTTGTGTGCAGCCGCTGAAGACGGTTGTTGATTGATATTCCTATTGGTTCGATAAACCTTGGTTTCATAACTGAGGGGAATACTTACCTGTATTGTGCTGCAATTACCCATTCCTCTTCACGGAAAACCCAACGCAGATCACAAGTATCAGAGTGCGGGCCATTGGACCGAAATGGGTATTTAAGTTGAAAAAAGATGTTGAAGGCAATGTGGTACGCCATAAGGCAAGGCTAGTCGCCAAGGGGTATGTGCAACGTCATGGCATTGACTTTGATGAGGTCTTTGCACCCATGGCACGCCTAGAAACTAATTGCATTGGCAACAATAGAAGGGTGGAGGGTATACCATATGGATGTGAAATCATCATTCTTAAATGGAGAATTGAAGGAAGAAGTGTATGTAGCACAACCTCCAGGTTTCATTGAAATTGGCAAAGAAGGAAAGGTACTGAAACTCAGGAAAGCCTTTTATGGACTTCGACAAGCTCCAAGAGCTTGGAATCTGAAACTGGATCAGACTTTGTTGTCTCTTGGCTTCATTAGAAGTCCTGTTGAACATGCGGTGTACATGAAGAATTCTGGAAATGCACGGTTGCTGGTTGGAGTATATGTTTATGATTAGATCATAACCGGTTCTAGTGCAGAATAAGTGGCCATGTTCAAGGAACAGATGAAAGACATGTTCAGTATGAGTGACTTGGGTCTACTTTCATGTTATCTTGGCAATGAAGTTGCACAAGCTGAAGATGGTATTTCACTCTGCCAATCTGCATACGCACTGAAGATACTAGAGAAGACTGGTATGCTGGAATGTGATAACCCACAAGTATAGGGGATCAGTTGTAGCCTTTCTCGATAAGTAAGAGTGTCGAACCCAACGAGGAGCTAAAGGTAGAACAAATATTCTCTCAAGTTCTATCGACCACCGATACAACTCTACGCACGCTTAACGTTCGCTTTACCTAGAACAAGTATGAAACTAGAAGTACTTTGTAGGTGTAACGGGATAGGTTTGCAAGATAATAAAGAGCACGTAAATAAAAACTAGGGGCTGCTTAGATAAATAAACAACTAAGTTAGTCTTAGTAGAGAGCTTTTTGTCACAAGAAAGTTATTTGTCCCTAGGCAATCGATAACTAGACCGGTAATCATTATTGCAATTTTATATGAGGGAGAGGCATAAGCTAACATACTTTCTCTACTTGGATCATATGCACTTATGATTGGAACTCTAGCAAGCATCCGCAACTACTAAAGATCATTAAGGTAAAACCCAACCATAGCATTATAAGGTATCAAGTCCTCTTTACTCTCATATGCAACAACCCACCTACTCGGGTTTATGCTTCTGTCACTCAAGCAACCCACCATAGGCAAATCATGAACACATTGCAACATCCTACAGTGAGGATCCCTCACGCTTGCGCGACACGGAGAGCACCATAGGACAGCACCAATAATAAAACATGCAACTCAAACCAATCATGATCATCAATCAACCCATAGGACAAAACGGATCTACTCAAACATCATAGGATAGCCATACATCATTGGGAAATAATATATAGCGTTGAGCACCATGTTTAAGTAGAGATTACAGCGGGGAGAAGGGGTGTTACACCGCTGCATAGAGGGGGAGAGAGTTGGTGATGACGGCGGCGAAGTTGTTGGTGTAGATCGTCGTCACGATGATGGCCCCGACGGCGTTCCGGTGCCACCGGGAGAGAGGGGGAGAGAGCCCCCCTCCTTCTTCTTCTTCCTTGACCTCCCCCTAGATGGGAGGAGGGTTTCCCCTCTAGTCCTTGGCTTCCATGGCGGCGGAGGGGCGGGAGCCCCTCCGAGATTGGATCTCTCTCTCTGTTTCCTTCTGTTTCTACCTTCCCAGATTCTGGCCTTTTACCGTTTCTTAAATTCCCGGAGATCCGTAACTCCGATTGGGCTGAAATTTCAACACGATTTTTATCCGGATATTATCTTTCTTGCGGCGAAAGAAGGGCACCAACCGCCTTACGGGGTGGCCATAAGCCAGCCTGGCGCGCCCAGGGGGGTAGGGCGCGCCCCTGTGGCTTGTGGGCCCCTTGGGCACCGCCTTCTGTTGATTCCACTTCCCAAAATTCACATATATTCCAAAAAAAATCTCCGTAAGTTTTTATCCCGTTTGGACTTCGTTTGATATGGATTTTCTGCGAAACAAAAAACATGCAACAAACAGGAACTGGCACTGGGCACTGGATCAATATGTTAGTCCCAAAAATAGTATAAAAAGTTACCAAAAGTATATGAAAGTTGTAGAATATTGGCATAAAACAATCAAAAATTATAGATACGACGGAGACGTATCAGAATGCAATCCTTATCAAACACACATTGAAGAAAGGCTCAAGTTAAGTAAGAAGGGAGAAGGACCCAAAATGGATCCAACATACTGCAGGAGTGTAGTAGGAAGCCTCAGGTACCTGGTTAACACCAGACCTGTCATTTCCTATGTTGTTGGCGTTGTAAGCCGATACATGGAGAGCCCGAATTCCCAGCAAATGGCAGTGGTGAAAGAAATTATGAAGTATATCCATGGAACTCTGACCTTGGATGCAAATACTCTCAGAATAAAGGAGAAAAGCCCATCCTGCTTGGGTAACCTGATAGTGATCTAGCTGGAGATGTTCATGACCGAAAAAGCACAACTGGAGTACTCTATTTCCTTGGCAAGAGTCCAATTACATGGTTGTCCCAGAAGCAGAAAATAGTGCCAGTTTCATCATGTGAAGCTGAGTATATTGCTTCCGCTAGTTCTGCTTCTCAGGGTTTGTGGCCTGGACAACTACTTGCTGAGATGGAAGGGAAGGAGCCAGTTCAGGTCGAGTTGTTGGTTGACAACAAGTCGACTATTTCATTGGCCAAAAATCATGCCCACCATGATCGCAATAAGCATATCGATATACGTTATCATTTTATCAGGGACTGTGTGGAGAATGGCAGGATCGGGGTGAACTATGTTGCAACAAGAGATCAACTCGCAGACCTCCTTACCAAGCCTCTTGGGCGTTTGAAGTTCCTGGAGCTCAAACGACGGATTGGCATGGTGGTTCTCAAATGAAGACAACAAGGTTTAGGAGGAAGATTTTTAGTTGTGTAAACATTTTGTAATAGGATCGTGATAAAACCTGGAAGGTGCCCATGTGTTGGTGCACTGTGGGGGATTGGAGTGATGGTGAACTGCATTTGTTGCAGCCATCAGTTCACGTGTACCCAAGTACTATAGCAGAGTGTGGGCTGTGTGCGTGCACTGGTATGGCTACAGTGGTGTTGGTTTCTGTAACTGGACATCAAAAGAGCATAGTCGGCGTGTGTTGTTGGTTCAGTGTGAAAAAGGAAAAGGGCATTTGTTGCCTGGAAAACTAACCTGTGTGTGTGTGCTGCTCTGCTCCTCCTCTATTTTTGCTTGTGTCCATTTGCTCGAACAGCTTGCGTGCGTGTGTGCATCCACTGGGAACAAGGCGAGAGAGAGAGAGGCTCTTGCCAATTGATGTCCACTACACAACTTTATTCTTGTAGACTCGTGTTGGGCCTCCAAGCGCAGAGTTTTGTAGCACAGTAGCACTTTTCCCTCAAGTGGATGACCTAAGGTTTATCAATCCGTGGGAGGTGTAGGATGAAAATGGTCTCTCTCAAACAACCCTGCAATCAAATACAAGAAATCTCTTGTGTCCCCAACACACCCAATACAATGGCAAATTGTATAAGTGCACTAGTTCGGCGAAGAGACGGTACAAGTGTAGTATGGATAGTAGAAATATGTTTGTATAATCTGAATAAATAAAAACACCAAGGTAGCAAGTACTAAACAACGAGCAAAACGATATATTAATGCTTGAAAATAAGGCCTAGGGTTCATACTTTTACTAGTGCAATCTCTCAATAGTGCTAACATAATTGAATCATATAACTAGCCCTCAACATGCGATAAAGAATCCCTCCAAAGTTCCTATCTATCAGAGAACATAAGATGAAATTGTTGTAGGTAGTAAACCACCTCAAAGTTACCCTTTCCGATCGATCTATTGTGCTATTCCTATAAGTGTCCAAACAGCCCTAGAGTTCGTACTGAAATAACAACATATGATACGCATCAATCAACCCTAATGTTACCCAGATACTCCAATGTCACCACAAGTATCCGTGGGTTAATTATTCGACATGCATCAAACAACTTCAGGTTCAACATATTCAATCCAACACAAAGAACTTCAAAGAGTACCCCAAGATTTCTATCGGAGAAGGAAGGATAAAAACGCGTATCAACCCATGTGCATAGATCTCCCAATGTCACCGGAATCTGCAAGTTGATGCCATAACATATATCAAGTGAAGCAATAGAATACTCAATTGTCACCACGGGTATCCACATGCAAGACATACATCCAGTGTTCTCAAACCCAAAGTATTCAATCTAACATAACGAAATCTCAAAAGGAAAGATTCAATTCATCACATTAAGATAGCAAGGGAAGAACACCATACGATCCAACTATATTAACAAAGCTCATGATACATCAAGATCGTGACATCTCAAGAACACAAGAGAGAGAGAGAGAGGGAGAGAGAGAGAGATCACATAGCTACAGGTACATACCCTTAGTCCCGAGGGTGAAATACTCCCTCCTCGTCATGGAGACCACCGGGACGATGAAGATGGCCTCCGGTGATGATTCCCCCCTCCGGCAGGGTGCCGAAACAGGGCTCCGGATGAGATTTGTTCGGTACAGAGGCTTGCGGCAGCGGATCAGAAGTTCTAGGTTTAATTCTGGGGGTTTATCTATTTATAGGATTTGTCAGCGTTGGAACCGCGCGGAACGAAGCCACAGGGTGGTCCCAAGGTAACAGGGCGTGCCCTAGGGGGTCGTCGTGCCCTGTTGCCTTGGGGGCAACTGGTGGCCCCCCTCTGGTGGTTCTTCGCTCCAGTATTTCTTATATGTTTCAGAAAAAATCGTCAAAAAGTTTCAGGCGATTCTGAGAACTTTCATTTTCTGCACAAAAACAAAACCACGGTAATTCTGCTGAAAACAACGTCAGTCCGGGTTAGTTCCAATTAAATCATATAAAGTGCATCAAAACCATATAAAAATATTATAAACATAAGTGAATATGGCATGAATATTTCATAAATTATTGATACATTGGAGACGTATCACCAACATCCTGGTAACCCCTGGGGTTCTCCGGCCAGACGCCGTGGTTCACCATGCCCGGCGGCGCGACGTTGAACAAAAAATCAGACCATGTCTTCTTGTCATTGGGGGCCCTTTGGACGGTGGAGCCGTAGCCCTCGGTCTTCCCCGAGGTCGGGTCCATGGCGTACCGCTGCTTCTCCTCCTGCGGTTGCGCGAAGAACCCCCGCTCTCCTCCTGCGGCTGCGCGAACAACGGCATGCATCGGCACGCCGTGGTTCACCGCTTGGAAGATTCCCCACTCCCTCGCCGCCTCCGCCATACGGCAGCCGACGTCTAGCAAGGACATGTCGACCACGGGTATCTCCAGCGGCGAGGCCCCGTGAAAAGTGGTGGCGCGTGTCCGGTCGTGCTCAGGCCGCACGAAGTCTGCCGGGACCGCACCCAGCGAGGACGCCAGCGCCTTCACGCTCTGCACTACCCCCACCATACCTCGAATCAACCAGCTCAATATTTATATCGAGTAAAATGCACTGATGGTCATTGAACTTATGTTGATGTAGCTCACTTTGATCACTGTATTTAAGAATGAATATGGTCAATACAATCACTATATATGACTGTTGATGATTATACCTCATCATAAAACTTTGTATTTTGTTTAGTTGACCGGTCAAACCGCCTTCTCTCTACCTATGAGGGTCCCACACGTCAGTGGGTTAAAGAAATAAACTTGCGTATTGGTGGATCGAACCAAGAATCTCTTGCTACAGCCGCCCAAGCGTGTCAGCCCGTTCAGCTCAACAATGTTTCTGTCAAACAAATTGATCGAAACTTTATATACATACACACGGCTCAAAGACTAGCACATAGGACGTAAAAAGAAAAGAAAAAACTACTAGCACATACGCACGCACGCGACGCAGCACGCACGCGCGCGCGGGTGAGTCTTGACGCACCGACGAATCCATGCAGCCGCTAATCAAACGGGCCACTAGCCTTCGACGACTATAATGAGACGCGCACACAGTCATGCATGCATGTTTTCGCGATCGACGGGTTGCGACCGGTTGGACATACGTACGGACAATGGATTTGATCGACGATCCATCAAACACACACCGGTGTGCAATGGGTACAATGATGGATCGCTCATCATACATACCTACCCGTAGTACCCTCATTAGCTGGGCTATAAATACACTGATGCTGTGATATAAGAGATCGTCACGGGGATACATGTGAGCGCCGCATCTAGCCACATCGTCTCGTTGTGTACACACAGCCATAGCTAATGTCGAGCAGTTCGGCTGCAGCCGCCGCTCCACAGTACTGTTCGGTGGGCACGACTCGACACGTACGCCAGCAGCACCAAGTCCACGACCACCACAACTAATATGTGGCCAAAGCCAGATGAACGCCCGCTTGGTAGGTGACGGGCTCGCCGCTGGCGACCTGGCGTCATGAGCAAAGACAATGAGAGGCGAAGTGCGCATGCATGACTGTGTGTGCGTCTCATTATAGTCTTTTTGAGGAAGCGCAGGTGAACTGCGTTTGCATTATGAGAAGAAGCAGCGACAGAGCGCTAGATTGTACAAGAGCGACCAACGGCCGCGGATAAGAGAAAAGAAATCGAAAAAGGCTACCGCACGCACTACTCTCGCAGCATCAGGTGCCTTCCCCCACCCGTCGCCCAGGTGGCGACCTCATCACTAACCAAGTTCAATACCTCCTGGACCGGACGCTCCAAACCCCGGAAAATGTGGCTGTTTTTTTTCGAAACGGAGGCAAAAGATTTGCCTCATCCATTAAATAAGGAGAGAATAGAGTTTTACAGGTGACAAAAACACATCGGCTCGGCCTGGCAATTACTCACGCACTATAATAAGCCCTAGTTTCTTTGCCCCGGCGGTAACCCAGAGCTTGGCCTCACCTATAATAGAATTGAGAATGGTCGTCGGTGGGGCACTCTTGTTACGAAAAACTCTGGCATTGCGCTCGTTCCAGATGGACCAAGTGACGAGCATAGTTAGGGACGCCATAGCACGCCTCTCGGGGTTTTGCAAGTTGGTTCTCTTATCCCACCACCGCGGAAGGGATTCTTCTAGGTGCTAGTCTGTAGTGTCGATGTGCGCTAGCCCCAATTCCTGACTGACCATCCTCCACAGCCTGACGGAGAAGCGGCATTTGACAAAAAGGTGGAGACCCGATTCCTGCTCCCTCTTGCAGAGCTGGCAAAGACTGCAATTATCCTAACCACGCCTCGCAAGTCGGTCCGCAGTCCAGATCCGGTCTTGCAGGGCAAGCCAGGCGAAGAACTTGACCTTTGGGGGGGGGGGGGGGGGGGCTGCTTTCCACACCATGAAGTCCATGTGGGATCGCATGAGACCAAGGAATTGCGCGTGGTAGGCAGAGGCCGCCGTGTAGGTACCATTCACCGTATGTTTCCAGACAATGTCATCGTCGGCCTGGTCGTCTAGAGTGTAGTCATTTAGCAGCATCCAGAGGGAGAAAAATTCCCGGATGTGCCCCCCAGAGATGATGGTGTCGGGCCATATCCGAAGCATCCATGCATTCCCATGCATAGCTTCACGCACTTTCCAGTTCTTCCTCGTCGAGGCTTGATAAATCAGTGGGGCAATGTCCTTGGGCTTCCTACCAAGCAACCAAGGGGAGTCCCAGAAAGGTGTTTTGGCCCCATTCCCAACGGAGATGGAAGTGGAAGCGTAGAAGAAGTCGAGGTCATCTTCGGAGCAAGGGTTGCCTAAGCCGACCCAGAGCTTATTGGGATCCTTCCATTCATACCAGGGCCATCGCAAGCGCAAAGCCCTGGCAAACTTGTCCATGTTGAGGACACCCAGACCGCCAAAAACCTTGGGGCGGCAGACCACATCCCAATTGACCTTACATTTCGCACCGGTAGTCTTGTCCGACCCCGACCACAAGAACGCCCGCTCAAGCTTGTTGAGGTTATGAATAGTCCCCTACGGCACAATCAGCGGCGTGATGGAGAAGACGGCTTGGGAAGAGATGACCGACCTAACCAGGGTCGTCCGCCCAATGGTGGTGATGTTCTGGCCATCCCAAGACGCCAGTTTGCCAGCCGCTTTGTCTTCAAGGTATTGAAAGTCAGCCTTCCGAAGCTGCCAGACAGAAAGCGGGAGGCCCAAGTATTTTATTGGGAAGGATGCACGTGCCGCCGGGATGCTCCGCAGAATGCGTCGGAGGGGAAGGCTACTGCAGCGGATGGGCACAACCGAGCTTTTGCGGAAGTTAGTGCACAGCTCGGTGACCTCACCAAAACCCTTCAGGATGGCCGAAAGGTTGTCGATATCCCTCTTGACCGGGGCCATGAATATGGCCGCATCATCCGCGTAGAGGGAGGTACGCACCATAGCCGCTCGCCCACGAATCTTGCGGATAATTCCTTTGGATGTTGCAAGGTCCAGGATGCGTTGTAGAGGATCGATGTCAATGACAAAGAGTAGTGGAGAGATTGGGTCCCCTTGCCGAAAACCTCTCCCATGATGGATGGGCAGCCCCGGAAGGCCATTCAACAGAATGCACGAAGAGGATGAAGATAGCAGTGCGGCGGTCCAGTTCCGGAACTTGATTGGGAACCCCATGCGTTGCATCAGTTCAAGGAAGTAATCCCACTTAACCGAGTCAAAAGCCTTCTTAATATCGAGCTTGAAGAGGAGGGCTAGAGTCTTGCATTTGTGAAGTCGACGAGCAAAGTTGCGTACACACATGAAATTTTCGTGGATACTCCTCTTCTTGATAAAGGCACTTTGGGCGTTCGAAACCAGCGCGTCCATGTGGGGGGCAAGCCTCAGAGATAGGATCTTGGCAATAATTTTTGCAACTGCATGCACAAGACTGATGGGGCAGTAGTCGGAGATACCTTCAGCGCCATCCTTCTTAGGTAGGAGAACAACATTGGCTGAGTTAAGCCATTGCAAGTGGCCTGTGTGGAGGGAGTCGAAGCGTTGGATGACACGCAAGAGATCAGGCTTAATGATCGTCCAGCACTGTTTGAAGAAGCATCCCGTGAAGCCGTGAGGGCCAGGAGCCTTGTCTCCAGGCATCTCTTTGATGGCTGCCAAGACCTCATCCTCAGTAATGGGATCACCCAGGTGAGGCAAGTCATGAGGCTGGATATCGAGCTCATCCCAGTTAAAGTCAATGTTGCTAGTGGGCCCTTTTCCCAAGACGTCCGTGAAGTGGTCGTGGATGATTTTCTCTTTGTGCCCATGATCAGTCACCCAGGACAGGTCGTGCCGTATCTGGTGGATATGGTTTTTTCTGCGTCTTCCGTTGATGCGACGATGGAAGAATTTGGTGTTGGCATCCCCTTCCCTAAGGTTGGCAATTCTAGCGCATTGCCTCTTTCTCGTCCTCTGCAGGACCGCAAGGCTCATCACTCTGCGCTTAAGACGTGAACGAAGATTTGCTTCTGCCACAGATAGATGACGGTCCTCCTGCGCAATGTCCAGCCTCAGAATAATCATGAGGGCTGCGTGGAGCTGGACCTTTGCTTTTGAGAAAATTCTCCTGCTCCACTCCGCAAGCCTGATGGCGGTTTTCTTGAGCTTATGATGGAGGATCAAGTAAGGCTCGTGGTGGGCAATGGGCTCGAGCCAAGCGTTTTGCACCACCTCGTGGAAACCAGGGAGAGAGACCCTGAAGTTTTCAAACTTGAAGGAGCGGGGCCGCCTAGGTCCCTTGTCGTTAGCAAGGAGCAGCGGGCAGTGGTCGGAGAGAGATGAAGACAGGGCATGGAGGACGTGCGTGTTGTATGTGGTGTCCCAGTCGGCGTTGCAGAAGAAGGAGTCAAGCTTGCAAAGGGTCGGGTTGACCCGCTCGTTGCTCCAAGTATATCGCTTGTTCTGGAGATGAATTTCCTTAAGTTCGCAGGAATGCAGCGCTGCGCGGAAACGATTGATGTTGCTCGTGTTAACATTTCTCTTGTTTTTGTCCCTGGCACGAATAATTTGGTTGAAATCCCCGGCAGCCAGCCAGGCGACAGCCGGCATAGGTTTATGGGAAATGAGCTCGGCGAAGAATGCATCTTTGCATGTCGAGTCAGTAGGACCGTACACGGAGTTAAACTTGAAGGATGTGCTGGAAGCACGAATAGAATACTGAACATTGCCGAGAAGGCAATACGGCGTCGCGGAAATGTCAGAAGCCTCGAGGAGGTTATCGTCCCAGAGCATGAGGATCCCGCCTCGAGTGCCAATAGCAGGACGTTGGGCAAAGCCGCGTAATCTGCTTCCGCCAATGGACGCAGCAATAAATTGGTCGATGAAGCTCAACTTAGTTTCTTGAAGGCAGACAAGTTGGCAGGAGGAGTCCGCGATAGTTTCCAGGATAGTGGCGCGCCTGTTGGGGCAGTTTAGACCTCTCACATTCCAGCAAAACGTGTTGATTGGTTGTTCAGGCATTAGGAAACTTTAACAACCCTTCAAACTGGCCAAGGAAAACAGCACCCGTAGGGATACTGAAAGCAGTGAGAACCTTGACACAAAGGCAGAGCACCCACATGGTGGAACAAATTACGCACGCACACCTCCCAGCACATCTCCATATTAGGAGCAGGAGCACAAACTTGACGAGGCACTTGGCCACATTTGACATGGAAAATAAAGCTAACATGACAACTAGAACAGCCCTACTCCGCAACATCAGAGAGCGAATTTAGCAGCCCCTTTCCGCCGACTCCACACCGGTCTCAGCACCAACAGTGTCCAGCAGCCCCGCACCTCCATGGCCAATCAGGGCGTCTTCCACGGCAGTAACAGCGGCGTTGTCAAGTTCAAAGAACTCGCGCATGGCCATGATCACCTCCGGGGTTAGCTCATCCTTGAATTTTTCGGCGAACGCGTTCAGTGTGTCAGAGGTGACATCTTCCTCATCTTTGGTGATGCCCAGGCTGCGCCTAACCACCCGCTCAGCAAGTTTTGCCACGGGGACAGCCGCAACACGAACAGCCGAGCGCCTGGCCCTCTGAAGCGAGAGGCCCCCTGCAGAGTTGATCTTGACGCCGGCCAGAGTCTTCCTCCTAGCCACCGGCCTTCTTGGAGGGGGCGATGTGGACTGGATCGTGGAGGTGACCGGCAGGTTGGGCTCCGGAGCAGGGCCTAGGATGGCAGGGACGCGCTCGGAGAAGAGAGCCGCCGGGAGGGCCTTACAGGGGCCCGGAATGAGCAGCTCCGCCAGGCCCGCTGGCAGGCCGACCGCATCAGCACGCTGAAGCAGACGGGGGGAAGGCATACGCTGAACAGCACCACAGGAAGGCAGTGGAGGAGTGGGGGAAGCCTCGAAGCCAGGGGGCCTATCCGGCGACAGCCGGCGGAGAGGGCGCAACATGGAGACTGGAGAGCAGAAGTCGATGAGGGCCAGGCTCCTCTCCTGTAGGGCAGCCGTGGCAGTCCTGAGAGCTTCACGCTTGGACGATGGTGTCACCGGCAGCACGGTCGTGGGGGACAGCGGGGGTGATGATGGAGGCGTGAGCACCTCCCTGGATGAGCGCCTCGCGCTACCTGGACGCGCCTGCCGGGACGGGCTGCGGCCCCGGACCTCCTCCTGGCCAGCAGCGGCATCACCCAGGACAGGCCGCACCACGCCCGCAACCAGAGGGAGAGAGGCAGCAAGCCGCGGTGCATTGGGGACGAGGGCCAACTCCCTGGCTTGTTCCTCAGGAGGTGCAGCCGAGCCGGAGCCCAGGTGAACAAAGGCAGCACCTGGATCAGCTGCATGTTGCCGGCCATCCCGGCTGCCGCGACGCTCATCGCGGCCATCCCTCTCTTGACGCCGATGCTGGTCCTCGCGCGGGGCGCGAGACAGGCTTCTGCAAATGCGATCGCGCCAGCCATGGTCGCCACGAGACTGGCCACGTCCGCCGCGGTCACGGCCGCGGTCGTCGTCATTGTCTCTGTCCCCACGGTCTTGGCGGTCCTGGCGCACGGGGTGAGAGACGCGCTCGCGCCGGTCCCGAGCTTTGGTCTCGCCGTCGACGATGTGGTGGCTCCAGGTGAAGGGCTTGGAGATGATCTTGCCGGAGGACGGGTCTTCATGGATGTCCAGATGAACGAGGACGCGATGCTCCAGGCCTTTCCTGCCATAGACCGGCGCGCCACCGTTGCGGGCCGGCAGCGTAACCCAGCTCGCCCTAGGGATCTTGCTGGGACATTGCGTCCATGCCCACAGCCCGAGGGTCTTGGTGTCCATCTTCAGCTTGGATGCCGGCTCGATGTAGTCCAGGGAGCATCCCGAGCCGATGGCATTGACGACAGCAAGCTCGTCCCAGGCATAGAGGGGGAGCCCCTCCAGGCAGAGCCGAACATGGTGGTCGATGTCGACATTCTCGGCATGAGCTTCAAGGCGCCAAGCCCGCAGCTGGAGCTTGGTGTCGCGGAACTGAATCACACGGCGAGAGGCAGCGATCTCGGCATGGTGCATGTGGATGAATCACACCAGGTACTTCTCTAGAAGGTGGAGGACGACGACAACGTCAGGCTTGAGCGCCCCGATCTTGTCCGCGAGGAACGCCGCCAGTTCGTCACACGAGACCGGGCGGTCGCGGTCGAACCAGGCCACGCATGCATTGGACTCCAGCAACACCATCTCCAGCTGCATGGCAGGCGTGTTGTGGATGATGGAGAAGGACTCAGGGCGCACCGAGTGGTCCCCCGACCAGGCCTGCGGCACAGCGAAGGAGGAGGCTATCGCCAGAGTTGCAGGGGCGCGAGGCGGCGGAGGACCCGGCGGAGGTCCCGACAGCGGCGTGGAAGACCCCGGTGGAGACGGCGCATGGCTCCTCATAGCAAAAGGCAGCGGCTTTGACCGGCCTGACCTGAGCACGCCGGAGTGGAGGTGGGGGCGGGGGGCGTGCGAGTAGAAGCGTGCCCGGTGGCCAGAGCGGAAACACCTCTTGCAAACCACAGGGTTGCGGCAGTCGCGGACTTGGTGGCGAGAATCCAAGCACCGAAAGCATCTGCCTTTTATCCACTCCGGGGGAGGAGCGGGGGCAGTGAATGCGGCAGCTGGCCTGCCCGGCGTGCGCATCCGCCGCGATTTGACCTCCACCCATGGCCGTGTCACCTCAGCCTCAGGCGCCGCGGCCGCCGCGCCGCGCGGACTTGAAAGCTCAGCGGAGGTCTGCGAGGGCGTGGAGCGAAAGCAATCCAGCCATCCCATGGCAGGGGCAGCCATAACTCCCCAAGCAGGGAGCAAGCTGTCGGTACGACCTGCGCCGGCCGCATTGAAGGCGGAGGGAGTGGGCGTTGCACGGTGTTGCCAGGCGCAGTGAATGCGGCAGGCGGGGAGGGCGCGCGGCCGAGGAGGGCC
Source organism: Elymus sibiricus (assembly GCA_039707655.1). Classification (NCBI taxonomy): domain Eukaryota; kingdom Viridiplantae; phylum Streptophyta; class Magnoliopsida; order Poales; family Poaceae; genus Elymus; species Elymus sibiricus. The sequence goes on from CM077669.1 coordinate 493,163,346, forward strand.
GGGGGGGGGGGTCTCCAGCACCACGTCCACCTCGCTAGCAAACGCAGGTGGCCTCCCCGGCGGCGGAGGCGGCGGCGACTCCAGTCCCAGATCTGGATCGAGGGGAGACTGCGAAGTCCCCAGTGAGCCCTGGGGGGCAGGAAAGCCCCACAGCAGCTGCTGAGGTTGGCGGTGGAGACCAGCGAGCAGCGCGGCGAGCAGGGAGGGGTGGGTGGCCGACGGCGCCGGAGCGGCGACCGCCGGTATGGCCTGGTGGGGGGAGGGTCGGGGAGGGGCGTCGGGAGCGGGCATGGCGAAAATGAGTTTATTGTTAAAGAAAGTTTTATTTAAAAAAAATGTGGCTGTTTGGTTCTAGCCAGATGTACCAGGTGTTGGAAATATGCCCTAGAGGCAATAATAAATTGGTTATTATTATATTTCCTTGTTCATGATAATCGTTTATTATCCATGCTATAATTGTATTGATTGGAAACTCAAATACATGTGTGGGTACATAGACAACACTGTGTCCCTAGTAAGCCTCTAGTTGACTAGCTTGTTGATCAAAGATGGTTAAGGTTTCCTAGCCATGGACATGAGATGTCATTTGATAACGGGATCACATCATTAGGAGAATGATGTGATGGACAAGACCCAAACTGTAAACGTAGCATTTGATCGTGTCAGTTTATTGCTATTGTTTTCTGCATGTCAAGTATCTGTTCCTTTGACCATGAGATCATGCAACTCACTGACACCGGAGGAATACCTTGTGTGTATCAAACGTCGCAACGTAACTGGGTGACTATAAAGGTGCTCTACAGGTATCTCCGAGGGTGTCTGTTGGGTTGGCATGGATCAAGACTGGGATTTGTTACTCCGTATGACGGAGAGGTATCTCAGGGCCCACTCGGTAATACAACATCACAATGAGCCTTGCAAGCAATGTGACTAAAAGTGTTAGCCACGAGATCTTGTATTACGGAACGAGTAAAGAGACTTGCCGGTAACGAGATTGAACTAGGTATAGTGATACCGACGATCGAATCTCGGGCAAGTAACATACCGAAGAACAAAGGGAACAGCATACGGGATTAACTGAATCCTTGACATAGAGGTTCGACCGATAAAGATCTTCGTAGAATATGTAGGAGCCAATATGGGCATCCAGGTCCCGCTATTGGTTATTGGCCGTAGAGGTGTCTCGGTCATGTCTACATAGTTCTCGAACCCGCAGGGTCTACACACTTAACGTTTGGTGACGATTAGTATAATTGAGTTATTATGTTGGTGACCGAAAGTTGTTCGGAGTCCCGGATAAGATCCCGGACATGACGAGGATCTCCGGAATAGTCCGGAGGTAAAGATTGATATATGTGATAATAGTGTTTTGATCTCTGGAAGGGTTCCGGAGTTCACCGGAAGGGGTTCCGGATGTTTACCGAAGTGTTCGGGTGCAGCAACACTTTATATGAGCCAAAGGGATAAAGCCCACAAGGTATTGGAAAGTGCAAAAGTAGTTTTGCTGCCGCGTAAGCGGTACTACCGCTTGGTGAAGCGGTACTACCGCCGGAGCGGTACTACCGCTTGTGTGAAGCGGTACTACCGCCCGAGCGGTACTACCGCTTGTGTGAAGCGGTACTACCGCCCAAGCGGTACTACCGCTTGTGTGAAGCGGTACTACCGCTTGTGCGCGGCTGTGCACGGTTCGGCAGGGATCCGAGTTGGACTCTTTCCCTGCGGGCCAAACCGACCTTGTGCGGGCAAAACCGACCCGGAGGAGGCTTTTACTCCAAGTTTAGACCCCAAGGCTCAACATATAAATAGAGGAGCAGGGCTAGCACACGGGACACATCAGGATTTCCCAAGCCGTGTGCCGGCAACCCTAGCCCTCTAGTTCCTCCGTCATAATCTCCGTAGTGCTTGGCGAAGCCCTGCAGAGATTGTTCCTCACCACCATCACCACGCCGTCGTGCTGCTGGAACTCAACCACTACTTCACCATCGCTCGCTGGATCGAGGAGGTGAAGGCGTCATCAAGCCGTACGTGTGTTGAACGCGGAGGTGCCGTCCGTTCGGCACTAGATCGGAAGGATCGTGATTGGATCGCGGGACGCTCGGCGATTTGGATCGCGAAGACGTTCGACTACATCAACCGCGTTTATTAACGCTTCCGCTTAGCGATCTACAAGGGTATGTAGATTCACTCTCCCTCTCGTAGATGCTCATCACCATGGATAGATCTTGCGTGTGCGTAGGAAAATTTTTGTTTCCCATGCAACGTTCCCCAACACCAGGTGATGAGAAGAGCTATTGATCGCACGTGCTTGACGCCGGCCGCGCCTGCACTGAGGCCGGCCAGCCAATCTTCCATACTCTGCCTGGCCCTCCATGAGCTAGGAAGGAATGTCGGTGTGTGGAAATGGCCAGCCGCCGGCGTCCAGAAGCTCCGGGACCAGGGGCACTCCCAAAACAGGTGATCGACGGTTTCCAGGTTGCGCCAGCATAGCGGGTAAAAGTAGGAGTTTGGCCACGCTCTGGCCATCAGTCTGTCTGTCGTGAGCAGCCGATTAATGGAGAGAAGCCAGGAGAAGAATTTGATCTTGGCCGGCGCCCAGACACGCCAAACCGATTGCATTATGGGCGAGAAGGTAGACCCCATGAATTGCAATCTGTAGGCGGACGACGCCGAGTAGATGTCGGAGGGTTCCAGCTTCCAAACGAACTCGTCGCCGCCGTCTTCTTGGATGACTGTCTCGCTGATCCGACCCCAGAGCACTGGCGGAGCTCCCCGGTGGGCAGGGTATGGCGCCTGCCATACCTTGATTTGGAGCAAAAAAAAATTTATACCTACTAATACTAATGGGAGGCAGAGTCAATTAACCCAGTCACCCAGGCACGCACGCGACGCAAAGCACTCGACCATAGCCACACGACCACTTCTCCACGCGACGCAACGCAACGCACTCGACCCACGCGACACACTCGACCCACGCAAACCCTAGGCACTAGCGCGGCGGTGGCGGCATCTGGGCGGCGGCGTGCAGGTTCAGGCAGGGGCGCGGGCCAGCTAACGGCAGCGGCGGCTGGTCCGTCGCCAGGACCGGGCGGGACTCGCGAGGACCAGGCGGGCGGCAAGCCTGCAAGCTCCAGGCGACGAGGGCACAGGGCAGCCAGCGCAGGCTGGCCATCGAAGGCGGCAAGGGCGGCGCCGGCGACAAGCTCCAACGGGCGGTGGCGGACGACGAGGGCAGCCAGCTGCGGCTCCAGCCTCCAACTGCGGCTCCAGCGGCAAGCTCGGCTCCAGCGGCAAGCTCTTCTAGACGCCATTAAAAGCTTCATTACCGATATGTTTTTGGTTGTTTTTTCATTGAAACATGTCTACATTTTCATTGTATTTGATTATTCGTTTGTAGTGTGCATTGTTAATGTGTATCGATTCTTTTGATTCGCATCCAAAAAATCTTAGTGAGACTTCGCCCCACTTTAATTTTTTTTCGTGGTCCGCCTCTGCCCCAGAGGGAGACCAAGACCAGCAGCAGATCACTCGAGACCCGCCCATGCAGGCCGGCAACCCAACGGTTGTCCGTCACATTATTTTTAGTTCTTCAATTTATGTCATGCGCGGGAGAGCAGACGAGTGTGTGAATGTGTGCGTTCTTGCACATCTGCTGGTGTGTGTTGTGGGCGTCCATGCATGTGCGCTTTTGCATCGTGTGCGCTTTTGCATGTGTGTCTGCCTGTAGGCATATCTGTAATAAAATTTCGCTCTACAAATATTGTAGTATTAGGGATTGTGCCGTCATCTGGCTAGCGCGCGTAGTTTGCAGCGAGAGGTCACACCGGTTCGATTCCCCGTCACATTATTTTTAGTTTCTTCATCAATTTTTCTTTCTGAACGCAGTACAAACGCAAGTGTTCATATACACGCGCATACACTTATCTCTATGAACGCACACACGCATACCCTATTCCTATGAGCACCTTTGAAGGACTGAGCCGGCATATCATCTTGATATTTACGAAGTCACCATAGGCGCCCCATCGTTGATGGAAACGTCTTCTCTCACTAAAAGCGTATCGCTGGAAATTCTGAAATAAATTCAGGAATAATGCAAGCATCAGGACTTGAACCCTGGTGGACTGGGGATACCACTAACCATCCAATCATAGGTTGGTTTGCTTCAATTTATTTCTTTAACCCATGTGGGACTCATAGCTGACGAGGTACCACTACGACTGTCTGACCGGTCACCTACACAAAATACAAAGCTCTACGATGAGGCAGAGACCGTATAATCATCAAAAGTCATATATAGTGACTGTATCGATCGTATTTTTAAGTGCAGTGACCAAAATGAGCTATCGACATAAGTTCAATGGCTACCAGTGCATTTTACTCATTTATGTTTATGCAGCTGTCACGACTATTTTGCATTGGGAAACGTTTGTGGCCAGCTAGCATTCCGGCTCGTCGAATCCGTGTCATCCGATCACAGCAATCGAGAGGCCTCTATGGAAGCATGTTTTTCAGTTGGACCTACGCATCATCAGAACCTCTGGTTTAAAATCTTGTCCTCTTCCTTCTCCGCCGCTAACCTCTCTTCAACATAGTTTTCTGGCATATGACTTAGAAAAGGCTTGAAAACCGAAGCTTTTGCTTTTAGATTTTGAGCAAATGACAGGCCTTAAAATTAACTATCATAAAAGTGAATTGTTCTGCTTTGGAGAAGCATGTGAGGCAACGACTAAGTACGCTGGCCTGTTTGGTTGTGCGCAAGGCCAGTTCTCAATTAAATATTTGAGAATTCCGATTAATTATCGGTGACTCAGTAATGCGGAGTGGAAACATGTAGATGAGCGCTTAGCAAAACGGTTGAGCAGTTGAAAAGGCAAGTTGCTCTCTGTTGGAGACGACTAGTCTTGATCAATTATGCCCTCACAAATATGGTGATCTATGCGTGTGTTTTTTCAACTCTCAAAAGGGTTCTTGCAAAGGCTGAATTATTTCAGATCCAGGTTCTTTAATCAATGAGATAATGAGAAGAAAAAGTACAGGCTAGCCAAATGAAGTGTGGTTTGTACGTCAAAAGACCAAGGTGGCCTTGGCATTCATGACCTGCAAGTCAAGATTGAGACCTTACTGTAAATGCTTGTTCAAACTACTTACTGAGGATGGCGTTTGGCAAATCTTGTTGCGTAATAAGTATCTAGGCCAAAAGGCACAGTCTCAGGCATATTGAAAACCTGGTGACTCACACTTTTGGGTTGGTCTAATAGGGGTAAAGAAACATGTTTTCCGTTTTGGATCCTTTGCGATAAAAGACGGGTCATAGATTCATTTCTGGGAGGACAAGTGACTAGGTAATGCCACCCTGCAAGAACAATATCCAGCTTTGTATCGCATTGTTCATGATAAGAATGATACTCTTGCATAAGTGCTCAGTTCATCCCCGTCGGATATTTCTTTCAGGCGGGACCTGATCGGCCCCATCTTGTGTCCTGGCCAAATATTTTATCCCGATTGGATTCGATCAACCTGACACAAGGACGAAATTAATTTCGCTGTAATCTCACATTTGGGTCCTTCACAGTCGACTCTATGTACCGTGCGCTCACGCATTCCGAGGTTCTCCAGTGGATAATCTCGATATAATTTGGAAATCAAATTACACTGAAAATTAAAATACTCATGTGGTATCTTCGGAGGAGAGTTGTGCTAACCAACGACAACCTCGCCCGTCGCAATTGGCAAGAAAGTAAGAAGTGTAATTTTTGTACTCACGAAGAGACAATAAAATACCTCTTTTTCTAGTACAAGTTCGCGTGTTTACGTAGTTAGTCATCCTAATAGCGTCCAATTTGTATTCGCTAACAAGGGCTGCCAATAGTCATTGGTTGGACGGTATTCTGAATAGGTTTACAATGTTGATAAGGGTGGGAGCCGATGCCTTGTTATGGCCGCTCTGGCTATGTAGAAATGATTTGGTTTTTAGTAGCAAAAAACGCTTCTCCTCTAGTATAAATCGTTGTTTAAGATGGTGTGTATGCTGTTGGAGTTGGTGGCCATGGAGATTTTTACCCAACCTGACTGGCAGCATAACCTTCGGATCGGTCCACCACCTCCTTTCACATAGGCATAGTGTCGGTCCTATTTGACTTTACTGTTGCCGATATCTCGTGTTCTAGTTTTCTTTTGTCGGACTATTGGTCTTTGGTTGTGTGCATCTTTGTTGTCTAGAGGCCATGTGTTTCTATGTTTTGTATTCGTTTGATGCTACATTTTGAATTAATAAAAACACCCTTTATCGAATAAATCTTCCGCTGATCACGCATCGCCCAAACCACGGGCTGCTACCGAGAACGCCATGGACACCCTCCCGATAAAACCCGTACCTTTTTTTCCTCCTTCGGTTCATACTAGATGGTCTACGGACATGGATGTAATTTTATTATTTATGTGTTCTTTGTACTGTCATGATGAATATATCAAAAGTTTTCTCACATAAAATATTGTCACTTTTTTACCGGCTGTTTCTTTTTATTGAAGGTCAATTTGTTCTCGTCGAATGTGAACATCAAATCCATTAGTAATAGACATCTAGTACATTAGTAGTTAGGACATCAAGTCAATGCCGCGGTTGGTCCGTAGTTAGGACATCAAATCAATGTCTCGGTTGGTCTGTAAACTTTACAGGTTATTTACATATTTTGCTTTAAAACCATCTCATATATTAATAAACCAAAGGAGTGGTTACAATGATTCATACAAAATTCACCTCACAGGACGGAACATCATTATCAAGAATAACCAAAATACATACAGAGGAAAAAAGAGAGAGAATAACCAAAATCTTAATTTAGATAGGAATGGTATTTTTTATGATCGCGTATGAGCGAGATTGTTGGCTGAACACTGAAGGTTTGCAGGGTGAAAATTGATATCACTGCATTTGCTCACGCGTGCAAGCAATGCATGGCCGCCGGCCGCTCGGACGACGGTCCATCGATCGATCGACTACTGCGGTAGCTTGTTGATCTTGCAGTGCTTGTAGTCCTGGAACGTCTTGGCCTTGTAGTCATACTTGGCAGGGATCTCGCCGGCGACCAGGCGCGGGTGCGGCCGGACGACGTACTCTTTCCGCGGCTCCACCAGCACCGGCCATGACATCCGCGTCTTCTCCTTGCTCACGGTCGCCCGGTGCAGCACCGCCCTGTAACTCCCGTTGCTCAAGATCTGCCACAAAACACATTTTCGGATGTTCACTTGATGAAACGGCACGACCAAAGTGAAGAACAATTAATGGAGTGTTAGCTTGCCTCGATCTGGTCGCCTACGTTAACGATGAGGGCTCCTGGCACGTGCTCGACGTCGTACCAGCGGCCGTCCTTGGACACCTGGAGGCCCGGCACGCCGTTGGCTACGAGGACCGTGAGCGCGCACAGGTCAGTGTGCGGTGCGAAGCCGAGCGCGAGCTCTGGCTGCGGGCACGGCGGGTAGAAGTTGATCTTCTGCACGAGCACCACACCGTCGTCGTCGCCGCCGAACGCCTCCGCCATGGCGCTCTCCTCCAGGCCTAGCCCCGTCGAGAGGCGCTGCAGTACCTCCCGGACCAGCCGCCGCATGTGGCCGCTGTTGGTTCTTACCCTGGTTCGTTACGAGCAAAACTAGATCGAAAACAAGAACTCAAGCAAACCTTACGTGAGAGAGGAAAAACGAATTTGGTGGTGCAAACTGATCGCACCTTTTCTGGTTCTTTTCTGTTAAACTTATAGGCGTTTACAAGATAGACTCCACGCCCAACACGGAACAGCAAGGCCGAACCCAACACGACGTGACCCGGTACACAGATCGTACTCGGTTTAGACTCTTCAAACCTTTCCTAAACTTAAACGTAAACTTCCTAATCTTTAGACTCTGAAACTTGGACGACAAGATTAACCATCAACAATCACCTCCTTAATCTTGTCATTTTCTTCCTTCCTTCATTGCTTGAATGCCGATCTTGTCCCGCATTTCCTGGAACTTTGGCCGCCTCAATGGCTTAGTCAGGATATCAGCGAGTTGCTCGTTTGTGCAGACATACCGCACGTCAATTCTACCAGGGTCCACACATTCTCGTATAAAATGAAAACGAGTTTCAATGTGCTTGCTGCGCTCATGGAGTACTGGATTCTTGCATAGTGAAATAGCTGATTGGTTGTCAATTCGTAGCACCACCGGTTCCACCTCCGTCTTCATCATCAGATCGGCTAGAAACCTCCCTAACCATATGCCTTGGCACGCCGCCGTGCTTGCTGCAATGTACTCCGCCTCGCAAGAGGAGAGTGCCACCACCGGCTGTTTCTGAGAACACCAGCTGATCGGATTGGAGCCAAGATAGAATATCATCCCCGAAGTACTTTTCCGATCATCTATATCACCTGCCATGTCACTGTCTGAGTAACCATGAAGCTTCATCCCTTCATCTCCTTTCTTATACACACAGCCATGATCCAACGTCCCTTTGACATACCGCAACACTTGTTTCAAAGCAGCAAGATGTTCGGTAGTAGGCTTCTCCATGAAACGACTCACAATCCCAACGGAGTGAGCTATATCTGGTCGTGTATGGATCAAATAACGTAGGCTGCCCACAATGCTTCGGTATTGAGTACTGTCCACGGGAGGATTTGAGCTCTCCTTGCTCAACTTCGCTCGTGGATCCATGGGAATCAGAGTTGGATTACAATCTTTCATCCCACACTTGTCCAGCACCTTCGCTGCGTATGCCGATTGACTCAAGGAAATTGTGTCGGAGTTTTGACGCACTTCAATACCAAGATAATAGCTAAGCAAACCAAGGTCGCTCATGCTAAACATCTGCTTCATCTCGTTTTTGAAGGCTTCAATCTCTCTTGTACTTCCTCCGGTGATAATTAAATCATCCACGTACACCCCAACCAAGAGTCGGTCTCCTCTTCGGCTTCTCTTGTACACAGCATGCTCTAGCGGACACTTCTCAAAACCAAGAGCAACGAGTGACTTATCGAGTTTGGAATTCCATGCTCTAGGCGCTTGTCGGAGTCCATATAACGCCTTGTGCAATTTCAGCACCTTGTGCTCTTCTCCTTCTTTCTCAAATCCGGGCGCTTGAGTTACGTACACCTCCTCGACTAGATCTCCATTTAGAAACGCTGACTTCACGTCCATATGATGGACTTGCCATCCTTCTTGAGCTGCAAGAGCAATCAGCAGTCTCACTGTTTCAAGCCGAGCGACAGGAGCAAAAACTTCCTCGAAGTCAATACCCTGCCTCTGTATGTATCCTTTTGCTACTAAGCGCGCCTTGTGTTTCACAACTTCTCCTTTGCTGTCCTTCTTCAATTTAAACACCCACTTCAGACCAATTGCTTTGTGACCAGCAGGCAACGTGGTCAAAGTCCATGTCTTGTTGTCCTCTATGGAAGTCAGCTCTTCTTCCATTGCACGCCGCCAACTTGGTATGTCATTTGCTTCTTTGAAATGGTACGGTTCCTTGACTCCGAGAAGGCAAAGCCCGGAGTACTCGAGGTCTATAGGAACGGTGTCCCTGTAGATGGATGAGATGCTGCGAAACCGTCGTGGTTCACCCTCCGAGGACGCATCTGTAGTCGCGCTTGCAACCGGCGTCTTTGGTGAAACCGGCGTGGCTGGTGCAGACGCTGCCGGGGAAAACGCAGGTTCCGGTGATACCGAACCCTCTTCTGGTGGCTCGGTGTCATGATCGACGCCCCTGTCATCCTCATCAATCTGGCCACTATCATAGCGTGCGTCCAGCATGCCGTCGACGCCTTGATGTCCGCTGCATTGTGTGCTATCCCCATGCTCTACTTCACCTGCATCAATGTGAGTTGAATACTCAACAATGAACGGCTCACCAGTAGTTGCTTCACTTTCTGATTCGCTGCTCCATGCCCAAGCTTTATCTTCCTCGAACACCACATCACGAGAGATATGTACTTTCTTCGCCACCGGGTCATACATCCGGTAAGCCTTAGAGTGAACATTAGTTTCATAGCCAATGAAAACCATCTTCGTGTTGCGGTCTTCTAGCTTGGTGAGGTGTGGAGTTGCCTTCTTTACATGCCCAATACAACCGAAAGTCCTGAAGTGTGCCACATTTGGCTTCCTCCCATGCAGAGCTTCATAAGGAGTTTTGTCACACACACTTTTCGTCGGTGCCCGGTTCAGGATATAAACTGCAGTAGTGACAGCCTCTCCCCAAAACACATTAGGCATGTTCTTACTTTTAAGCAAACTGCGAGCCATTGCTACAACAGTTTGATTCCTTCTTTCGACAACTCCGTTTTGCTGCGGTGAATAAGGAGCGGTGATGAAACGCTTTATTCCCTTCTCTTCACAGTAGCTATTGAACTCGTTTGAAATAAATTCTCCTCCTCTGTCAGTGCGTAGCGAACACACTTGTAGCTTCAGTTCCATCTCTGTGGCTGCCTTCACCTTCAAGAACGCCTCGAACGCTTCATCTTTGCTTCTTATCAAGACAATCCACATGAACCTTGAGTAGTCATCGACTAGAAGGAGAAAATACTTCTTCCCTGCATTTGTGGCCGGTGTAATTGGTCCACAAAGATCACCATGCAGCAGTTCCAATGGAGCAACAGCTCGGAAACTCGACGCGGCCGGAAACGCCGCCCTATGCTGTTTTCCTACGAGACAACCATCACACACACGCTGAATGTGATCGATCTGCGGCATCCCGTTCACCATCTCCTTGTCAGACAGCTTCTTAAGGGCATGAAAATTTACATGTCCGTACCTTGCATGCCACAGCCAAGCATCTTCTGCTGATTTTGCTAACCAGCACTCAGGTTTGGTCTCCTTGATATTGAGAATATACAAACGATTGAAAGACCGTTTTACCTTTGCGATCACCTTTCCTCCTCTATCCCAGAGTGTCATGATGCCATCTTCTACCAACGTTTTGCACCTATACTCATCTAGTTGACCGATGCTGATGATATTGCTCCTCAACCGAGGTATATAATACACTTCAGTGAGTACACGGTGCTCGCCGTTGTGACACTCAAACAGGACAGACCCTTTTCCCAAGATTTCTACGGTGGAGCCATCACCAAACTTGACCGAACCAGTTACCTTGGTGTCCAACTCGATGAACTTTTCTCTGCAGCCCGTCATATGATTACTCGCCCCAGTATCAAGATACCATGACAAGATTTGGCTACCGTGCAGCTTGGGAATCACCTTTTTCTCATTCAATAATACCCTTTGCTGCAGGTCTGGGGCGTCCAGAGTTAAAACACATGATTCCATCAAAAGCAGATGTGCCTCTTCGTCATCTCCTTTCTTTGCCAAATTTGCTTTCAGTCTTCTATCTGGCTGCTTGCACTCCTTTGCAAAGTGACCTGTTTCGTTGCAATTAAAACACTTCACCTTTGATATGTCATAATCACGTGGCCTCCTTTCGTCGACGAAGCTATCACTGTTGCCCTTTCCCCGACCAGCCCCTTGCGAACGACCTCGTCCGCGGCCTCTGCCGCCTCCATGGCTGTCGGTATTATTGCTCTTAGAGCCGTCAAATTTCTTCCGCTCTTTAGCAACTCGAGCTTCAAGATCAGCGTGAGAGTACAGAAGTTTCTCGCCATTGTCCTTGACCTCTTTCCTCCCCTTCTGATTTTCTTCGTGCGTCCGCAGTCTTCCAATCGCTTCAGGCACTGTCATCTTCGTAACGTCGCTGAACTGCTCGATCGTCCCGATAATATCTGTGAATTTATCTGTAACCGATGAAAACAACTTCTCGACGACCTCTGTATCCGTGACGGATCCTCCGAGAGATTTAATCTCACTCACCAAGTTTGTGATTTTCACGGAGTACTCGGCGATCGTTTCTCCTCGGGACATCTCCAACTTGTTAAGCTGCCGCTTAAGCACTTGTGCACGGGCACGCTTCACCTTATCTTCGCCTACTCGCATCTCCCGTATTGCTTCCCACGCTTCCCTCGCCGTCTCGTAATTGGCAAGAGTCATCACCATGGAATCTGGTACGGACTGCGAGAGAGCAGCCATGGCACCCTCGTCAACCTCGTCGTCCACTGCGCCATCGCCTTCTATAGCCTTCCAGACTCGGAGATTTCGGAGGATAAACTTCATCTTCGTGGCCCAAACCACATAATTTGTGTCGGTAAGCATTGGATACTGAATCGGCACTGAACTTGTCCTTGGCATCATCATGAGAGGCTTGCCGCTTGTTTCGGCCGCCACCAGCGCCTGCTTTGCCGCCGCCGCCTTCGCCTTCTTCGTATCCTCGTCGTCGCTTGACATCTTCTCTCGTTCGACTAGCACCTCTAGCTCGCCCAGGCTCTGAATACCACTTGTTGGTTCTTACCCTGGTTCGTTACGAGCAAAACTAGATCGAAAACAAGAACTCAAGCAAACCTTACGTGAGAGAGGAAAAACGAATTTGGTGGTGCAAACTGATCGCACCTTTTCTGGTTCTTTTCTGTTAAACTTATAGGCGTTTACAAGATAGACTCCACGCCCAACACGGAACAGCAAGGCCGAACCCAACACGACGTGACCCGGTACACAGATCGTACTCGGTTTAGACTCTTCAAACCTTTTCTAAACTTAAACGTAAACTTCCTAATCTTTAGACTCTGAAACTTGGATGACAAGATTAACCATCAACAGCCGCAGTACGCCTCGTTGGCCTCCCGGTAACCCCTGGGTTTGTCCGGCCAGACGCCGTGGTTCACCATGGCCGGCGGCGCGACGGTGTGGAACAAGAAGTCGGACCACGTCTTCTTGTCGCTGGGGCCCCTCTGGACGCTGGAGCCGTAGCCCTCGGTCTTCCCCGAGGCAGGGTCCATGGCGTACCGCTGCTTCTCCTCCTGCGGCAGCGCGAAGAACTCCCGCCCCACGCGCTGCAGCTCCGCCACGGCATCCGCCGGCACGCCGTGGTTCACCGCCTGGAAGATCCCCCACTCCCTCGCCGCCTCCACCATGCGGCAGCCAGCGTCCGGCAAGGACATGTCGACCACGGGGATCTCCAGCGGCGAGGCCCCGCGGAAAGTGGTGGCGCGCGGCCGCTCGTGCTCGGGCCGCACGAACTCCGGCGGGAGCGCACCCAGCGAGGACGCCAGCGCCTGCACGCTCTGCACCACCCCGGCCATACCTCGAACCAACCAGCTCAAGATTTATTTGTGCAGCTCTCGCGCCTATTCGCATCTGGTACCAGTGCCAGGCGCTTATTTGTACTGCGCGCTTTGATGGTTCGGTTGGGTGTGAACTAGTATCACGTGGTTAAATCCATTGATTTAGATCCAAGCACGTGCTAGATGGAAGCCGCTGGAGAAAGATTGGATCAAACTAAATACTGACGCTGGTAGACAGTGCCCTTTCTGCATCGGCTGTGGTAGCATGGGACCACAACGGCGAGTTTATTTTTTTTTAACACACCATAGACGCAAGCGCTCATATATACGTGCATACACTCATCATTATGAATGCACACACGTATACCATACCCCTAGGAGCACCTTCGAAAAACTGAGCAGGCATATTATATTGAAATTTACGAAGTTACCGTAGGCATCTCATCGTCAACGGGAACGTCTCCTCCCACTAAATGCGCATCGTCGGAAATTCTGAAATAAGTTGGTTCGTGGCTAGTTTACTGTCTAGGACATAGACAGTAAGTTTATTGGTTTGCTTTGTATTTTGTGTCAAATTTGATCATATATTTAACTAATAAAATGCTACGGTGACTTCGTAAACTTCAAGATGATATGCCGGCTCAGTCTCTCGGAGGTGCTCATAGGGGTAGGGTATGCGTGTGTGCGTTCATAGGGGTGAGTGTATGCGCGTATATATGAGCGCTTGCGTCTGTACTGTGTTAAAAAAAAATGATAATGCGTTTTATAAAAAATTATATTATTGTATACGTTTTGAACATAGTTTTTGATAATTTTACTTTTGTTATGTATAACTTATATTTTATTAGTTAAAACAAGGTTAAATATGAACCTAAACACGAGGAGCACTCATAAACAAGGGTGTAGGTAATAGCAAGAACCAAGAAAGTCCAAGGCGTGATGTACTCCCTCCGTACCGGTGTATAAGTCTACCCCGCAGTGATGGTAACATATGTAGTAACATCGATGCCACCTAAGTAACATAGATAGTAACATCAATGCCATCACGTGGTTAAATCCACTGATTTAGATCCAAGCACGTGCTAGATGGAAGCCAGTGGACTATGATTGGATCAAACTAAATACTGACGCTGGTAGACAGTGCCTTTCTGCATCGTCTGTGGTAGCATGGGACCACAACGGCGAGTTTACTGTCCAGGACATAGACAGTAAGTTTATTGGTTCGCTTTGTATTTCCTGTCAAATTTGATCATATATTTAACTAATAAAATGATAATGCATTTTATAAAAAAATATATATTATTGTATACGTTTTGAGCATAGTTCGATAAGTTTACTTTTGCTATGTATAACTTATATTTTTATTAGTTAAAACAAGGCTAAATATCAACCTAAACATGAGGAAGACTAAGAGCATCTCCAACAGGCGCGCGCAACGCGCGACGTCCAAAAAACTGTTTTAGCGCGCGCAAATAGCAGTTTTTAGCGCGCCGGCGGGTGCTGGCTCCAGCGGCCGTCGCAAAATATAGCGCGCGCGGCGCTCCAGCAGGCGCTGAAAAAACACGGCGCGCGAGCCCATCTAAAACAAGATATGCACTCCAAAAACAAAACCAACAGATCAAACACATAGAAATAAATCAACAATAATAAATTGTTCAATTTTATTACAACTCAAACAAATAGTTTATCATCTAGTACAACAAATAGTTTAACAATACAACATCAAATAAGCAAATAAATCATGCGTTTTGACGGCCATTCCATTCCCACCACTCCTCGATGAGATCGTTCTGAAGATCATCATGCGTTTCGGCACGTCGAATAGCATGATAGGAGGCGACAAATCGGGCCACCCTCGCAGCACTCCGCCGCACTCGCACGGGATGTCCCAAGAGCTCAAACTGAGAGTAGTCTAAATTTTGGCCACGTTCATTCTCGATGATCATATTATGCATGATCACACAAGCGTGCATGATGTACCAAAGGATCTTTTGATCCCAAAATCTAGCCGGTCCTCTCACAATAGCAAATTGGGCTTGCAAAATCCCAAATGCTCTCTCCACATCTTTCCTAGCCGCCGCCTGAGCATTGTGAAAATCTAGATTTTTCTTACCTTGCAGTATTTTCAACGGCTTCACAAATGTTTGCCACTTTGGATAGATGTCATCAGCAAGATAGTAGCCATAGTTGTATGTATGGCCATTTACTACGAACTGTATCGGTGGCAGATCACCATTTGCAATCTTATTCATCAGTGGTGACAAATTGACAATGTTGATGTCATTCAAAGATCCAGGCATTCCAAAAAAAGCATGCCAAATCCATGTCTCTTGATCGGCCACCGCTTCAAGGATTATAGTGGAACCCTTTTTCGCGCCGTGGAATTGTCCATGCCATGCCTTAGGACAGTTCTTGCAACTCCAATGCATGCAATCTATTGAGCCAAGCATACCTGGGAACCCGCGAGCTTTGTTCATCTCCAAAAGCCTTGCGGCGTCTTCAGCATTGGGAGATCTCAAATACTTTGGGCCAAACACTTGCACAATTCCAACTGCAAAGCGCTTGACACACATGATGGCTTGACTCTCACCCATGGCCAAGTGGTCATCAACTAGATCAGCCGGAATACCGTATGCTAACATACGCAAAGCGGCTATCACATTTTGAAAGGTGCTATGTCCGAGTTCTCCGGCGGCATTCCTCCTTTGCTGAAAAAAACAATCATGGCTCGCTAGTTTCTCTGCAATGCGCCTGAACAACCCGGTGCTCATCCTAAAACGGCGTCGGAAATACGACTCGGGGTATGTGGGATTCTCCACAAAATAGTGCCTCATCAATCTGTTGTCGGCATCGATCTTGTCCCTCCAAATTTTCTGCTGACCCATAACCGAGCCACCGTGCTTCGGTTTTTTATTGATGTGCATAGCTACGATGATTGCAGGGTCCTCTTCCTCTTCAATATCAAATTCTTCTTCGAAAGAATTATATGATGAACTCATCTACAATATTAAATTTAAACTAGTCTATAAAAACTACGAACAACAAGCATCAAATTAATGTAAAAAATGTGTAGTTTGAGCAATATATACCTTGTGGGCGTTCTGTCGAACACCTTGTGGGCGCCTAGCGCCGGTGGGCGGCCGAGCGCTTTTCGCCGCAGGAATGGCGCGCGCAAGGGCCGGCGGCGACTAGAGGGAAGGGGAGGAAGCTGCAGCGGCGCGGGATAGGTCGGGGAAACGCCGTCGGGTCGCCGGAGCAAATGGGTGGCGCGGCTGCGGCGCGGGCACTGGAGTGGAGGGAGATGGGAGACGAGGCGCGAGCGCTCGAGTGCTTCCGCGCGCGGGAGCGGGCGCACCAAATAAGCGGCGCGCGATGCCGTTTTGCTCCGCGCGCAGAAGCACTTATGCCGCGCGCGCGGTTTTTGGGCGGCCGCTGGAGCGCCCGGTTTCGCTGCACGCGCGCTAAAACGGAGAATTTTGTAGCGCGGGACGTTTTTGGGGCGCCTGTTGGAGATGCTCTAATAAACAAGGATGGAGGTAATAACAAGAACCAAGAAAGTCGAAGGCGTGATGTATCCATATACAATGACTTATTGATGGACTGATACGTTTATCTATTAGCTACAGAAAAGGGTTGGTAGAAGGTCGTGGTGAAGATGGGTTGCCAAACGATTACTGACGAATGAAGGCTGAAAGACTTCTGATTGATGGGGGCATGTGTTCTGAGAGATATCATCCAATCTCTCAAATCCTACTTTTTTAAGAACTTAGTCTCAATTCTTTCAACCTGTAAAGTGTCCATCGCAACGTCTCACTAAGCAATGCATTTAAGTCTTCTCTTTTATTAAACCATGCAAAATCTGTCACATAAGCGAGTCATACATTTAACTTATAAATTATATTATTTTTGCATTAGTCTATGCATGTAACACTCCGACATCATATATTCATATTAGTCATCCTTCACCTTTTTGTTCGAAATGGCATTTATTTTTAGCTGTAATTCAAAAGTTTTTATTCTATATTTAGACACTTTTTTATTGACTTTCAAGCTTGTACTTTCTTTTCATTAGATTTAATTTTTTAGCAACCACTTACGTATTTTTTTTACCAAAGTTACCACAGCAACGCGCAGGGAAAGAGGCATCCCCACTACTCTATTTATTTTAACACGCACACATGACATATCGACAAGCATGCAATTAAACTACCGAATTTACATGCTCTACCGTAATGCCATGTCATCACTTATGTTTTTATTTTTCTTCTTCTTTGCTTCAGTTTACTAACCGTGACTCCATTATCTCCTCCATGCAAAAAAGAAGCAGCAGAAACGGTTGGCTGCTCACATCCCCACTATCTCATTGATATTGAACTTCTTCACAAAACAAGTCTAGGAGTAAGAGCTGAAGGCCTTGCTTCATTCCCTCATAACATGTCCTTCGCTCATGAGTTCTTCTAATAAATAACAACGACCTCATCACCCGACGAGGATTCATGATTTATTCCTTTCCTTGCCGTTCTGTTCCGCAGAACCCAGACCAACATGGGTATTGTACGACTGTAGATACCTAGAGGTTCAGAGACCGACGGTGGTGCGGGAAGATGATGTGACTGATTTTTCTGTGGCCGTGGACACCATCAGTGCCGAGATAGGGACAACAACGAGGTGGAACGAGAGGGCAAAGGGCTACATATCATCGACCATGTCGGCAAAATCGGACAGGGGCGCCACGGTGGCGGGGCGCACTACCGCCGAGGATGTTGTCATGGGCAACAACATGAAGCCAACTAGACCAGGCCATCTAGCCCACCCTCTCCCGCAGTGTCATGCAACCCAGCAGGGCCAGACATGCGCGCGTCCTACATCTCTTACTCGTTCTCAACCACTCAACATCAGGCTGATTTCGATCCGCTACACGAGCAGGTCATTGCTTGCGTCATCGCCGCTAGGATACCTGGTTGGCCTCCGCCTACACGCTCCACCTACTCCTCACAACATCTATTGATTCAACTGCAGCACATCCAGTTGTTGTAAAGGGGAGAAACGACCTTCAGGTATGGCTCTTAAATATCGTGCTTCCTTTGTACTATTTCTAGCATAAATTGCCACGACGTCTATTTTATGATCTAGATGCTATACATACATATAGGATATGTAATTTCAAAAAAATAACATATCCGAGAAAGATTAGCACTGGGAGTTCATTCAAGCTGCAGACATGTAATTTGTATTGCAGTATTAATGGCTACTTTTTTTATTAGCAGCACATCATATGTATTGTCTTCTTTACATTTAGATGATCAAAGGTAATATCATCTGCAAATTTGGTTAGAAAACTGGTCGTACTAAGTACGTTGATTTCAGAGTTACACATTAAATCACAGCCATCTTCTGTTGCAAAACATTTCTTATTGTTATTTTCTTACCCTTTTCTCCTTACCGTGCGCCTCTCTCTTTCAAATTGCTTATTACACTACCATCCCGCTGCAACGCTGCAACGGGGGATATTGTCAAGTTTCCAGAGTTTTGACATCATCTACGCGCGGAGAAAAGCCAATGTAGTGGCTCATTGGTGTGCTAAATATGGGTTAACTAGTACTTCAGGTGTGGAAATTCTTGATGTAATCCCTGACTCTTTGAGTGCCCTTGTGAAATCGGAGGTAAACCGTCAAACTAATGAATAAAGTGCCTTGAAGGACAGTTATAAAAAATGAAACTACTACACACACGATGTTCAGTGCCCATGATCTCTGGACGTCAAGCAATCAGCTGGCAAGGGAAAACACTTTGCCTATTCATGGATGGTGTGGTCGATAGGGTCATCCACCGATTGGGCAAATATTTTTTTCTTCATATCATCACTACAAAAAGATCGTAATTAATGATTGAGATTGAAAGATGTTCAGAAATGATATGGAGCGAACGTTTTCGGGGGATTGTTTTCTTACCGATGTGGTGCGTTCGATCTCGCGTGAATCTCAATGTGGTGACACGCCCATTGATAACCCACAAGTATAGGGGATCGCAACAGTCTTCGAGGATAGTATTTCACCCAAATTTATTGATTAGACATAAGAGGAGCCAAAAAATATTTATTGGTTTTAGCAGTTGAGTTGTCAATTCAACCACACCTAGAATTTCTTTCTGCAGCAAAGTATTTAGTAGCATAGTAGCAATAGTAACAAAAACAGTAATAGTAGCCATTGTGATGGTTGTAACAGTAGCAGCAATAGTAGTAACTTTAGCGAAGATCAATATGCGAAAAGTGTAGGCATTGGATCGGTGATGGATAAGTATGCTGGATGACATTCATCATGTAACAAATACACACTAGAGCGACACAGAACTAGCTCCAATTCATCAATGTAATGTAGGCATGTATTCCGTATATAGTCATATGTGCTTATAGTAAGAACTTGCATGACATCTTCTGTCCTACCCTCCCGTGGCAGCGAGGTCCATATGAAAATTTAAGGGATATTAAGGCCTTCTTTTAATAGAGAACATGAACAAAACGTTAACACATGATGAATACATGAACTCCTCATACTACGGTCATCACCGGAGATGATCTGAATTATTGTCACTTTGGGGTCTACGAATCATAACACATAATAGGTACCTACAATTTGCAAGGTAGGATCCAAAACACTCTCATATTCATGAAAACATAATAGGTTCAGATCTGAAATCATAGCACTCGAGCCCTAATGACAAGCATTAAGCATAGCAACATCAATCTCAGAACATAGTGGATACTAGAGATCAAGCCCTATCAAAATAACTCGATTACATGACAAATCTCATCCAATATCATCATCATCCAGCAAGCCTACGAAGGAATTACTCACTTCCGGTGGTGAGCATCATGGAATTGTTGATGGAGAAGGGTTGGTGATAACGACGACGACGACAAATCCCCCTCTTTGGAGCCCCAAACGGACTCCAGATCAGCCCTCCCAAGGAAGAACAGGAGGTGTCGGCGGCTCTGTCTCGTAAAACACGATGGTAGTTGTACTGAAAAGAACGTCAGTCCGGGTTAGTTTCATTCAAATAATGCACATCGGAGTTCAAAACAAGAGCAAAATTATTTGGAAAAGTAGATACGTTTGGGACGTATCACCCAGTGCACCTCGCTGAGCGAACGCTCGTTCCTCGTGGTAATATCAGGGAACGACGCAAGCATCATCTTATCCCTTAGTTCCCCCTCAAAATCACATCCGACTGACAATTTTTCTATTTAGAGCATGGCAATTTTTGTGTGTAGCATGACATTTCCCATCCATGTAACATGAAAATTTCCGAAACATGTGTAGTAATTTATATCTAATGTAATATGATAGTTCACTCTGATGTAAGATGATAATTTCTCTCTCAAACATGGTTCTCTCTGATGCGTAACACTAGCTGTTCCTAAAATATGTGTGGCAATTTATTTACTGTATCATGGTATTTTTCTTTGTTGTAGCTAATTTTGTTAGTTGTAGCATGGCAATTGAAGAGCATGTGTGTCAACTTTCCCTACTGTAGGATGTCAATTCTTTTTGTTGTAGCATGGCAATCCTGTTCCGCTAGCATGGCAATTCCTGAACAAGTAGGCAAGTTTCTCTCATGTAACATGGCAAATCTTCTATGTTGCAAAACGAAAAATCCCTAAATACATGGCAACTTCTCTGCTATAGCATGAAAATTCTTTTCTGCCGATAACATTGATGACAATTCTCTCAGCTACCATGGTAAATTTTTTGAAAGAAAAGACAGTGTTGAGAAGTGGGGAGAGGGGTTAGTGGTGTGCGAGGAGTGTGGCCTTCATGCGTTCACGCGCCGCTGACCCAGCAGGAATGCCATTGTTTGCTCATGAGAACCTCCCAGAGTGCACGATCGTTTACTCAAGGGGCACCAGTCTGGGCACATTCCATCCCTATTGCCATGCAAAGTGGTTTGATGATTCGGTTGGGTGTGCACTCGACGTAACCCATAGATTTATTCCATAAAAATTCTATCGTAATGCTAGTATTATTAATCCATCGAAATTGGTTGGACAATGTGTTGTTTTGTTCTCATTGTATATTTTAGTTTTGATTTTTCCAAATCAGCATTTGACTATTGGATGTAAAAAATAATATTTTACCACTAAACTAAAAATCTTGGTATAATCAGTTAGGTAAAATATTTTCCAATATAATAGATATTTTATAACTAAACTAAAAATTAATTGGTATTATCTGTTACAATATTTTTGTCTTACATAGTATGTTTTCACTAAATTGAAAATATATTAATTAATTGATATACAAAATTATTTTGACATTAAATTAAATAAGAAATAATTAGTTTTGATATAATTATATCAAAAATTCATATTAGGTGAATAAATAACCAACACTTTCAATATGAAACTCGACATAACAAATAAAAGAAAATGAGAAATTGGTTTTTTCATAAACTTCACATAGAGTCAAGAAATATTACAACCATTTTTAATAGTATTGAATTATTAATTTCCACTTGGGTTAATATATGAAAATTAATATACAATGGGGACGTAGAAGAAAAACTAAAACACATAAGTTGTTTTTATTCCCATTTGATGATATTAAATATTTAGCGACTTGAAGAAAAATGTACGAGGTTAACATGAGTAATGTGTTTTTCAACTCTTTTTGTTAGTATAGGAGACGGTGTCTAGATTGATCAAGTTAACTTAAACAATATCATTTTAATTAGCTATTATAGTTTCTTCATAATATATAATTTATCCAAGCCATCCAAGTTCCATTTTACAAAGTAGAAACCTTGTAAAAAAACTAATACAACGTGCATAGTAATATGTGTTAATCTAGGTGCACAAATGTGTGGGTCATATTTTTGGTAGAGAACCTACTTGCACGGCTCTTACTGTTATGACAAGAGCAATAATGCTAAACGTACAAAGAATTACACGCAATTACCCGCTGACTAGGATTCCTTCGTTCTAACTAACCTCTCCCCCCTTAATCTCCAATCAAAACCCACTAGCATGTAAATCCCTCGTAACTTTCTATAGCTCTAGCATTACTCATGACAAGAGTGTGCATGCACGATATAAGTGGTTGCCCAACTTTATTCCGAAAACACCCTCGCATTTACATTTACTTATGTTGACAAGCAACATAGGCAAATAAATTAAATCAAGAATGTTGAAAGCATTTCCTACTGAACAAATGAATTTTTTGTGTTGCTTCCAGCGTGGCGGACCAAGGAAGACATCACAAGATTTTGTCGAATGAAAAATCACACATATCAAACAAATAGTACAAACTGGGGAATAAGGAGTGTGAATAAATTGAAAAAAAATGGAGACTCTAAGATTGTTAAAAACAATATCACTACAATAATTTCAAATTGTCCAATAAAACACCGACACTAAGTCTTAAGTTTTTCGTTTACCCACTCAACAAATTTTGAAATATATTAGAAATGCGAGTTGGCGAAGGAAGGTTATAAGCCACACTGATTGTGTTCTAAAAAAAGCCACACCAATTGCTCGCCATAACCAGCACGCAAAATAACATTACATGAATAAGTGCTAGACCGTTTTGCCTTTGTCCCAAAGAATACCTTTCCCTATCATCCCGGTTATACTTTGCTAAATTGTCATTACCATTATTTAATAGAATTATACCTATTTTTTGAGAAATGACACTGCACAGTTCCTTTTATTTCTATTTTTCTAGAATAAGCTCCTTTCAAATCTAAATAAATACATAAATAAAATAATAAGTTCCTTGTTCTTTTTTTTACTGAATCCTTTTCTGGTAATATCCTTAATTATTGGCGTGGGTCACGCACGTATCTCTGAAGATAACCACGTACGGCCTATCTAGATGTTTCAGCCCACTAAGCATTAAGGCCGAGCCAACCAAGCCTAGCGGCCCCCACGTTGCGTTGCAGCCTGGCAGCTTGCCTATCCATCACCTGCAATTCGGCCCACTCCCTCACCCACTGCCTCTGTGTGTGCTTCGACAATAATTAGACCATTGTACTTTGACGAAGCACGAAATGTTTTGGCCTTCCGATCATTCCTCCATTTTCTTACATCGAAGAAACAACAGAACTACAAGGGAATAAATAAGCCATTCATCTAACCCGACTAGTCGTCGAACCATGCTCACGCCTCAGAACGAGCCGATGCCGGCGGATGATGCTAACTTGCCATGGCGCCTCCCCACAGCCCTCAAGAGCACCGCGGCGACGGAGTGCGCCGCGGCGGACGCTATCCTCGCCTTGATCTGCCCCCGCCTCGGCATGTGTCGTCGTCCTTCACCATCTTCACGCCGAGCAACGGACTCGCCACCGTGGTTTGTCATCTTCTTTCGCCGAGCAACAGAGCTCTGCTTAGCTTAACTTGGTATGTCTTCTCTGGTCTCTTGCTCTCTCTTACGCTCTGAAATGTGCCCTGAGGTGACGCTAACGGTGGCCTATTTATACCTAGCTCCTTGCTGCAAGCCAGAAAGTGGAGTGATGGCGGTGGTGATTGTTTAGTTGGGAGTACTGTTCCATTCCAGTAGGCTTTTGGTTGTTAAACCGCGACCAAATATTCGTTGGATCACGGGAAAACAA
Organism: Elymus sibiricus; assembly: GCA_039707655.1. Classification (NCBI taxonomy): domain Eukaryota; kingdom Viridiplantae; phylum Streptophyta; class Magnoliopsida; order Poales; family Poaceae; genus Elymus; species Elymus sibiricus. The sequence goes on from CM077669.1 coordinate 493,187,084, forward strand.
TTGTCTGAGCTTGTGCGGTCGAAGGCACACTGCTTTGCGGTTTCTAAAGTGCCGCTGTATATGTATCAGCGGTGGCCATGCATGGCGCCGCTAGCTGTTTCCGACCGTCGCAAGGAACCAGCGTGCGTGTGGAGATTACATGCATGCACCGATATGATTCGGGTCTTTACTGACGCCGCTTTAGATCGCACTTAATTATAGCTTTTATTCCCCGAAATGATCTCTTATTTTTGGTGCCTGCGTACAGTACATATTCCGAGTGATGATGGATATTTTCCGGCAGCTGAATTTCGGACGGCCGTATTCAGCAGCGGCACACCCTGTCACATGCTGCGTGCATCTAAAAGCGTTTGACTTGTGCTGCATGGATGCGTGTGAGATTTGATCGCTGCCTAATCCATGTGTAGCGTCAAGTGTGCAGTCAATTGTAAGTCAAGTCGCTTAGAGCATCTACAACCGGACCCTCGTACCCGTCTCAAATGCTCGAGCCGGTCATCCGGTAACTGACCGGTCATAAAATTCTGACCCAGCTAGACGCCTCAAACGGGCCTCAAACGCCTGGGTTGACCGACATCCCTCATATCCAGCCCAAATATAAGGCGGATATGGGGCGTCCGGGCGCGTCCGGGCACGCCGGCCACGTCGGCCTGACGATGGTGTCTCACGCGGACTCGCCCGGAAATCCGGCGGTCCGACGGACGCCTCGTCCGTCACCGCGGTGTGAACGCCACGTGGCGTCTCTCCGGCTCGCCGCCCGAGGTCAAATCCGGCTATTTAAGCCGACCGGCGTCCCCATCCCTAGCACATCCACCTCCTCCCTCTCTGCGTCGCCACACAAGCCCGTCCGACTCCTCTCCCACGCTCTCCGACGCTCTCAGGCGTCGATATGGTCTCGCCGAATGCAGATCGAGGCGGAGTTCCAGGCTAGACAAGCCACACGCATCGCTCCGGGTCTGCCTCCGGACTCGCCGAAGCCGGAGGAGGAGGAGGAGCCGGAGGAGGAGGAGGGTGAGCAGCTGCCCGAGCCGATGGAGATGGTGGATCCGGAGGAAGACAAGCCTGCTCCGGGGTTCAACATGGCGGAGGCGGATGCGGAGTTTGCCGTCGCCCAAATCGAGGAGTTGGCGGAGCAGCATGCCATCCTGGAGTCCATCTAGGATGAGGCGGAGGTGGATGCCAACCGGGAGCTCATCCGGTAGAAGCAGGCAGAGACCGACGCACTCTTCGATGAGCTCGACGCGGATATAGCGGCGGAGGAAGCCGGAGCGGAACAGCCGGAGGGGGCGGAGCTGCAGCTGCGCGCATGTATCCACCGAAGGGCACGGAGATAGTCGATATCTCCGACGAGGAGTAGCTACGTAGTATGTATGTTTTTTAGTTTGCATGCTTTTGTATGGATATAAGAATTTAGTAAGATGTCCGCATGCAGTGGTGTTAAATTAAGACGTGCCCGATCACTCCCTGTGAACGCGCCCGGACCCGTCTACGGACATTTGAGGGGTCATATTTGCCATTCATGGTTGTAGACGCTCTTCACCGGATGCCGAAAAAATGCCACCGTGAAGTAAAAGACAACCGTTTAAGGCATTTTAGGTAAAAACGCTGCTTGCACTGATGATGTATATGTATATGGTGGTGTAATTTTCTTTTACACGCCCAAACAAGTTACCCCCCAACTGCCGCAAAGTGAAAACACCCCACAGAAGTTTTACTGTGGGCCCACCAGCCGCAACTAGACACCGATTCCGGCTGGATCTCACCGCTAGCTGGGTTTTTTTTAACACAGTACAGACGCAAGCGCTCATATACACGCGCATACACCCACCCCTATGAACGCACACACGCACACCTTACCCCTATGAGTACCTCCGAGAGACTGAGCCGGCATATCATCTTGAAATTTACGAAGTCACCGTAGGCACCTCGTCATCGACGGGAACGTCTCCTCCCACTGAATGCACATCACCGGAAGTCCTGAAATAAATCCAGGAATAAATGCGAGCACCAGGATTTGAACCCTGGTGGGCTGGGGATCTCACCGCTAGCTGTTGAGGCCATCCGCTACCGGTCCATTTGCATCTATTCCGGTAGCTTCTCGCCCCTCTGACGCCCGATATGGCCGTCCTAGCAACCAGGTCCGCCCTCGAGGTCGAAGAGCTGTCGTCCTTCCCCGAGTGACAGCCCTGGCCAACACCGGGCCGCTGCTCTTTCAAGCTCTCGGTTGTCGGCCGACGCGACGACAACCTCTCTACCCAAGATCCACGGCTTCCCGATGGATACAAGAGCACCACGACCACATTCCTAGCCGGCCTGGCAACCGCCTCGACCCCGGCTTGCTACGGTGGCAGGATATATTTTATCTTCGTTGTTGGAGTCTAACGACAGTTGAGAGCAGAACACACGTTCGCTAACACCCCGCCGCAGTCGTGTCGTTGCTGTGTGGAAAGACACAAAGACTGGACCTGAAAGACTGAAAAGCGTATGTCGGCAAACCCTTCGTCGTGACGTCTGCTAGCTCCTGAGTTGTTGGAACATGTACAATGTGAAACTCGCCGAGAGTCACCTTCTTCCTGACGAAATGAATGCCAAGCTCGATATGTTTTGTCCACCGATGATGAACCGGGTTGGAGGACATGTATACGACCGAGACATTGATGCCTAGCTCACCAAGAAGCTGCCAAAGCCAAACGCAATCGGCGACGGTGTTGGCGACGGCGCTGTGCTCGGCTTCTGCGCTCAAACGAGAGACGATGGCTTGTATCTTGGAGGACCAACTCACGAGCATGTCACCAAGATACACACAGTACCCCGACGTGGAGCGGCGCGTATTGGTGCAGCCGGCCCAGTCGGCATCTGAATAGGCAATGATCTCCGTCGAGGAGGACGCGGGAAGAAGGCCATGAGCAACCGTGCCGCGCACATAACAGAGAATGTGCTCGACGATGGTGAGGTGGCTATCCCGCAGATCGCGCATATGTAGACAGGCTTGCTGCACCGTGTATGCCAGGTCCGGCCGAGTCATGGTCAGGTACTGAAGACCGCCGGCCAGGCTATGGTACTCCGATGCATCAGACATCGGACGGTCGGCGTCAACTGCAACTTTCGGTGCTATGTCGACCGGTGTAGAGGCAGGATGACATTGGGACATGCCAGCACGGCAGAGCAAGTCTTCGGCGTACTGTGCTTGGTCGAGGAAGAAACCGCGCGAGGTGCGCGTGACCCGGATGTCGAGAAAATAGTGCAGATCACCCATGTCTATCATGGCGAACTCCTGCTGAAGCCGGTCAACGATGGAGCGGAGAGGAGCCGTCAAGGAAGCCGCGAGAACAATGTCATCCACGTACAACAGGAGATGTGCCTCGTTGTCACCCCACTAGAGGATGAACAGGGAGGCATCGGAACACGAAGCAATGAAGCCGATGGTGGTGACAAAGGTGGCGAAGTGCTGAAACCACGCTCGGGGAGCCTGCTTGAGGCCGTACATGGACTTGGCGAGGCGGCAAACATGGTGAGGATGAGACTCGTTGACGAAGCCAGTCGGTTGGTAGCAGTAGACTTGCTCGACGAGGATTCCATGCAGAAAAGCATTCTTCACGTCTAGCTGGTGCATGGGCCAGCCACGGGAGCATGCCAGGGTGAGCACGGTCCGGATCGTCACCGGCTTGACCACCAGAGAAAAGGTTTCGCCGAAGTCGACGTTGGGCCATTGGGCGAAGCCGCGGATGAGCCAGCTTTGTAGTGCGCGAGGGATCCATTGGCGTTAGTCTTATGCCTGAAAATCCACTTGTCGGTCACAACGTTAGTGTGAGGAGGGCGTGGAACGAGAGTCCACGTCAAATTTTCCATGAGAGCATCATACTCCGATTGCAAAGCGACGCGCCAATTTGGATCATGGAGAGCGGCGCGAACGGAGGTAGGCAGGGGAGAGATGATGGTGGCGTGAAGGTTGGCGTAGTGAGGATTGGGTTGGAAGATCCCGTGTTTAGCGCGCGTGATCATGAGGTGGGAATCTCGTACCGACGGCTGTGGAATGACAGGAGAGGAGGAAGAGGGACCGAAAGTGGATGGGCCAGTGGGTGGGGTTGGGAGCCCATATCGTGTAGATGTGGAGGTGGGCTGCGTGGAGTGTGGAGAGGGGGTGGGCTGTGGTACAGTGGGAAGCATGGGGGAGCCAGGTGGTGACGGGGGAGGGGACGGGTTGGGTGGTGCCCATCCAGGATGGACGTACGCCGGGGGAGGCAGATCGGGGGGTGATGCAGGTGCGAGGTCAGGAGAAGGAGATAGCGTTTTAAATGGAAAACAATTTTCACGAAGGTTACGTGCCGCGAAAAAAAGGATACATCGGGTGAGTGGGTCATAGCAGCGATATCCTTTCCATTTGTCGGGGTAGCCTAAGAAGATGCAAGCGACTGAGCCAGGAGCCAGTTTGTGCGGTGCGGTGGCTAGGAGATTGGGATAGCAGAGACAGCCAAAAACATGTAGGTGGCAGAAGTCAGGAACTTGCTCGAAGAGGGTCGTGAGGAGTTTAGGTTTGCAAGGCCACCGGTTGAGAAGATAAGTGGATGTGGCAAGAGCTTCATCCCACCATTGGGGAGGCATAGAGGTGTGCAAGAGAAGAATACAGACGCCGTTGTTGAGGGTACGCAAGATACGTTTAGCCTTCCCGTTCTGTTGGAAGGTGTACGGACATGTTAGGCGGAGAAGCATGCCGTGAGATTCGAAGAGCGTGCGGTTGGCAAGGTTGTCAAATTCACGACCATTATCGGTTTGAAACGCAAGGATGGGGTGTGAGAATTGAGTTTGGACATAAGCATAGAAGGTGGTGAACTTCAGACTTGCGACGCATGAGAAACGTCCAAACATAATGTGTATAATCATCAAGAAGGACTAAGAAGTATTGATAACCAGATACACTTAAAAGAGGACTAGTCCACAAATCACAATGACAAAGTTCAAATGGAAAATTGGTATGAGAGGAAGAAGAACTAAACGGCAGTCTAGCATGTTTACCAAGGCAACATGCATCACAATGGGACGCCGGAATTTTATTGAAACTAAAATTGAAATAAGAAGATGCTTTATCTAGGGCAGCGTCTCCGGGGTGGCCTAGGCGCTGGCGCCACAGATCAGTGGTGACGGCGGTGGTGGTGAAGTAGTGACGGGGCGACATGAAGGTGTAGAGATCACCGGGAGAATAAAATCAGAGAAGCACCGTCTTCGTTGCCAGATCCTTAATAGAAAAGCCATGAGGGTCAAATTCAATCGAAACAGAATTGTCACGTGTAAAAGCACGAACAGATACAATATTTTTGATAAGAGATGGAGAAATAAGAATTTTGAGGAGGGAGAGGGGGTAGGGAAAGAAGTAGAGCCGACACCGGTGATGGGCAGTGAAGCACCATTACCGACGACGATGGAGGTTGGAGTGCAAGGATGGGGTAGGGAGAAGGGAATACCAGATCCTGATCCCATGTGGGAGGATGCGCCACTATCGAAGATCCTGTCGCCGCCAGGTGTAGTAGGTGGATGGAGTGCCATGTGGTTCAGGGTGGCGATGAGGGCGGACAGATCCCATTGCGGGGACGGCATGGAGGCAGTCGTGGCGGGATGCGCTTGAGGCAGGGCAGGAGCGGGAGGGCGTGCACCAAGGATGCCCTGGAAGGTGCCAACGACCGTGGTAGGAGGGCGCGGGGCGGGGACGAAGCCACCAGATGCGACGCCCCCACTGGAAGAGGAGCCAGCGGACCTGGAAGAGGGGTTCGGCTTGCACTTCTTCTGCCGACCCCGATTTCCAGAGGAGCCGGCTTGGCCGCCGGCGCCTAGTGGGTTGGAGCCGAGAAGTGCTGGGGGAAGGACGGCACGACCGGTGCGGGCGATGGAGGGCAGGCCACGTAGAGAGCACTGGCCTGGGCAAGGAGGGTCGAGCGGGCGGTGACGCGTGCCTGCCTACTGAGTCACTGCTCCTCCAGTTGCAGGAAGGCCCGGAGCTTGATGAAGGAGGGCGGCGAACGCTCATCATGTGGGGAACAGCGTGCTAGAAACACTCGAGGGTACGCATGACGTTGTGGACGAGGTCACGATCTTTGAGGCGATGGCCAAGGTCGCGGAGAGTGTCAGCCATGTGTTTGAGCCGCGACGTGTACTCGATGACAGAGAGATCACCCTGAGTGAAGCTGTGAAACTCGTCGAGGAGGTAGGTGATCCGGGCGTCGCGATTGCTGTGGAAGAGGGAGCGAAGCGAGCGCCAGAGGGTGTACGACATGGCCTTGCACTCCTCGACGATCTCCAGGGTCGAGGGAGTCATCGTGGCGTTGTACCAGGAGAGGATGGTGAAGTCGTTGAGCACCCAGTCGAAGGTGGCCTGCGCCGGCGAGTCGTCGACGTGGTCGGTGAGGCTGAACTTGGGGAGGGCGGCGAGGAACTGACGGCGTCAGAGACCGTAACTTTCCTTCTCGTAGTCGAGGGTGACCAGGACATGATCACGGATGCGAAGCCCCTGGACTTGGAGAGTGGAGAGGGTTTGGGTGGCGATGGGGATCTCAAACTGCTCATCGGAGTCAGAGTCGGAGTCGCCGGAGGAGGAGCACGCAGAGGAGGAACTCATGGCGCTCGGAGGAGGAGGGAGTGGCAGCGGAAAACGTAGATCTCGGTCAAGCTGATACCATGTTGGAGTCTAACGACAGTTGAGAGAGAGAGTTCGTGCAAACACCACTTGCATTATGACTTGGGTTTACACACAACATATATACAGAGGTTACACAAGTAACTCACACCAGACTAGCCTCAAGAATAGGACAACACAGAACACACATTCGCTAACATTCATGCCCACCGGGTGTTCGAGAAAAACCCTCCACCGATCACCACTCTTTGGATGGCTAGCAAATGGGAAAGCCCCGCCGATGGAGTTTCAAGCAAAGGACCGCAAATACTAATGCAAATCTTCAAAGAGATCTCATCGAGGAGTGATGGACGTGGAATGGGCAACAAGACTAGTTGTGTTTCATGTCATTTGTGATCAACTTTGTGTTATGTATGATGAACAATTCTTTTGGTTTCAAGCTTCTCGATTGATTAACTATGTAATAATTAATACTATTTGTGTTTTATTTGTTTCGGAATTGATATGAGTTTTAATTATCATAACATGTTTTGTTTGGATATGTATACAGTTGTAAAGTAAAAGAGAAGAACGACAAAAATTTTAGGGCATCAGTTTTACTTCATTTGTTAAAGCAACAGCGGTCTCTGTTGGAATTCGTCCACGGATCGATCACGTAAAATCAGACGATGAATACGCGCACAAAAACTTTTGTAGCCAAGGGCCCTTGTCATGTCCTAATTTTTCTCTCTTTCTATTTTCTCTTTTTCTCCATGGTTTAAGAAAACTCTCACGCAGGTGTTACATATATATATGCAGGCACCAGCCGACTCAACACCTCCTAAACCTACACGTGCTTGGACTCCTAATTCTACTCAGCCTAACCAATCCTAATACTCCCAAACGTGCTAAGCTATGACACGGCCTGAATACTAGTTCTAGCCGGACTCCACCTTGACGTTTACCTGAACGCTTGTACGTAGTAGTACTACACCTGATGACTAATCAACTTAGCTAGCACTAATCAACTTTATTTGACAAGATTACCTAACAATCTCTTCCTATTCTTGACACTTTGTCCTCTGTGCTTCTCCGGTCTTGGCTCGTTGACGATTCATCCCTTGTCAACTTATCCGCTCGCACCACGACAAGTAAATTTAACGGCCTTGATTGCTTGCAACAATCTCTCCCCAATTTTGACTTGGCGAATTTACGGACCACCTCAAATATGCCTTGAACCACCCAGCCTCGCTAGTAACCTGTGGAATAGACCACCCGGTGGACTACACCATCCACCCTAGCGAGATACATGCCGACTCCTTGTGGATCACACCACCCCGTGCACTACACCATGCACTCCAACCTCATGTAGAGACATGGCTTCATTGAAGAGACTCACCTTCACTGGTTTACCTCCCCCATATACTTGACTTGATCCTCCTGACAAGACACATAGACGACCTGGACGCTTCATCTTCAATGGATCCTCAGAGAGACGAGCACTTGGACACGACGACGCTGACACAACGACGACGATCGAGATGTGCTAACCCGCACGACACCTGGACTCCCCGGACGATGATCTTGACGACTTTCCGGCACCGCACCTCGGCACCATTGCTCCTGTCAACGATCTTCTTCCACCGTCTTGCCGACGACAGCCTGTCGCCTCCCTCCTTTTCGCTCCACCGAACGACGATCGCCTGAACCTCCTTGTCACTGCACCTCCCAGCGACTTCATGGCCCGCCCCGAGGCGCTAGTAGGTCGCCACCCCGGGGCAAGCAAAGTTTCAAATCTTTGAACCTGCTCTGATACCAAATGTTGGAATTCGTCCACGGATCGATCACATAAAATCAGACGATGAATACGTGTACAAAAAAATTTGTAGCCAAGGGCCCTTATCGTGCCCTAATTTTTCTCACTTTTTATTTTCTCTTTTTCTCCATGGTTCAAGAAAACTCTCACGCAGGTGTTACATATATACTATAACACTAATCTCCCTAGAATTGGAGACACCACATTCAATTGAGGTCTCCAATTGACATTGGGTCATCCGATTTTTGACCGGGTCAACAGTTTTTCAGAGCTCTCTTATTCAAATTTTCTATACTATATTTATAAATACACTATGCTCCTTAATTTTAAGGCCTCACAATCAATTGAAGTCTCCAATTTATAATTGGGTCATCCAATTTGGACCGGGTCAACAATTTCTCAAGGAGCTCTCTTATTTTTTTAATTCATCTCTCTTGATAAATTATTTTAATTCATCTATGTAACTATATTATTTTATTCATTGTTCTCTTTAATTTTTGAAGCTCTCTTATTCCATCGAGGAATTTAATTTTAGATTTGGTTTACGATTTTGACCAGTTCAACGATTTTCCAAATCAACCGGCAGCAATCGACCTATAAAAACATGTCAATCAACCGACATCCCTCTCACCCCCTAAAAGAGAAGTGTCAATATGTGATATTGTAGCACCAATATAGAACTTCCAACCACCGATGAAATTTTCACACAACGGTATGGATTGATTAGCAAATAACAATGAATCAAACCGATGAAGGCCTATCGAACACGCTGCATTATAAATAAAAAAACACACTCCATCGTCCCCCCCCCCCCCCCCCCCTCCCTCGCCAAACCAAATACTCATTCAGTTTTAAGATATAAGGTGTATTAAGTTTTTCAAAAAGTATAATATCTTTAACTTTGACCAAGTTTAGATTCAAAAATATTGACATCCACAATACTAAATCAATAAAAATAAAAATTTATTTCATGATGAATCTAATGCGATTTGATATTATGTATATTGATATATTTCTCTATAAATTTGATCAAACTTAAAAGATTTGACTTCTTAAAAAATTGCACCTTATATTTTCATACAGAGAGAATATTTTTTTAATGAAAACCCAACAACACCAACGACGCAGTAAAGCGCGTCCAACCCTTCTAGTATATATGCAGGCACCAGCCGACTCAACACCTCCTAAACCTCACGTGCTTGGACTCCTAATTCTACTCAGACTAGAACATAGCCTAACCAATCCTAATACTCCCAAACGTACTAAGCTAGGACACGGCCTGAATACTAGTTCTAGCCGGACTCCACCTTGACGTTTACCTGAACACTTGTACGTAGGTAGTACTATACCTGATGACTAATCAACTTAGCTAGCACTAATCAACTTTATTTGACAAGATTACCTAACAGTCGCGGTGATGAAAAATTGTGCTCTTGAAAGAGATAAACAGTAAACCTACAGATGCAGCCCTACTACTCCTCCCTAGCCTGGTCTGTTCTAGAAAGAAAAGGGGGAAATTACATTCGCAACTAGGCAAAACTGTTAGCGCGGGAGCAGCTCGTGCCATACTGCCATGTGTTTCTTTAAAACCTCCAAACCGTGGCGGCGTGGCTGTCCTATATAGAGTCGATCGTCTTTTCCCAGTTCTTCAATTTGCTTCTCGAATCCCTAACCCTAGATACCCTTACTCGTACCCAGTTTCCCTGATTCCTACTCCTTTGTCGATGTTGTTCTCCGTCAGTCATGGCCACTGAGCCAGACCTTAGATTACATTAGTATCATATATATGCGTGATAACAATGTATGTAGTCTCTATTTTGGACAGCCTTAGATTTCCTTGCAACGGCCTTGTAGCTAGTACATGATACTGATTAATGAGAGCACGTTCAACTTATAGATCTCACCTATGATTGTACTAAACAACTTATTTGAATAGATAGCGTGTGTTAAGTCATCGCTAAATGCATTAGAGATTTGTGTGTCAGGATTTTGCATATATAAGATGGAAGAATACTAAAAGAGATGGAACTAGATAAAGATTTAATTAGTGCTCTCTCCTTTGCTGGTACACAATAAAATACAATTTAAATAATAAAATCAAATAAACTTTATTAATATTTAAGAATAAGACAAACTTCAACAAAACAAGAAGATGTGATAGAAAGAGGCTAGGTGCCGACCGCAAGTGTATGTACATGCTAGAAAACCATTTTCCTCTGCATAAATCATATATTTCGTGCTTCACCATCACATATAACTTTTTTATAGAACTCACTTAGAGGTATCCAGTAATTATTAATAACATATATTTTCAAAAATAAAATAAAAAAGTGTAATTAATTTCATCTACGTGGTACTATGAGTGGGGGTACTTTCTCACGCGTAGTATAAAACATTTTCGCAAACACGTGTGCGTACTTTTTGTGTGACCAATTACAGTAGGGAAAACCCCTAACGTGTTCATACATACACAACCATTAAAGACACAACACAAAAGACCATACCATACTCCCTTCGTATCACAAAAACATGACGTTTCGAACATGGCTTCAGTCAGAAAATTTAAAATTTTGATTTCCAATATCATTTCAATTATTCAGATTAGAAATTGAAAACCCATATGTACAATCTTACCTCAAAAGATAATTTTAGAATATTATATTTTTCCTTTTTTGTTACATATATTTTATACAAAACTCCAAAACGCCGTGTTTTCGTGATACAAAAGGAGTATATTAAGATGTCATGGATTAGTCTCCTGCAGACCTGATCCCTGAAACAGAGATGAAATTGCTCATTAATCAGTAAGCGTGAATGCGCGCGTGGGATCAGGTCTGTTTCATCTCTGTGACGGCGACGAGTGCGCTACTGTTGAGATGCACTTACACTGGACTTCTTGCAATAGAGGATGGCGTCATAGACATCCGTGTCTGCACTGCCGTAGTACCCGACGCCTCGACGTGGCCCAGCGAGACGGGCTTGCAGCCAACGTGAACCTGTTGTGCCTCCGCGCGATCGCCCTGACCTTCCGGTATAGGGGGGTAAGGAACCGCAGCACCTTCCATGGCGACGACGCCGCGCGGCGCCTCCCGGCACACCACAACGTTACCGGCCGCGGCCTTGCGTGCTTGCTGGTCGCGGTCACAGACGGGCTCCGCAAGACTGGCGTGCTCGGCGCCAAGTGGGAGACCGGCGACGAGAAGGCCGACGACCACGGCGCGCTCGGGACGTCCGCGGTGTGATGCTGACTGGTCACCCAGTCCTCGCCGACTTCTTGCGCGCCGGAGCCGCCTCCGGGGTCGCACGGCAGGAGGGGCCTCGCGCTGTTCTGCAGCATCGGGGGACGGAGGGGCATCGTCTACTGCGGCAGGTCGAAGTCGAAGTCACTCGTCGCCGTCGTCAAGT